>JAPERM010000133.1:0-369840 GCA_030411635.1 Fusarium sp. MBC 119
TTTTTGGTTTGTTTTTTTCCCCCCCCCCCCCCCCCCCGAGGCGAGAGAAACCAACAAATACAGAAGACATTGAGTGAAGCACTAGTATCCACTACTAACTGGATACCGCGGTCACGGACACACGGCCAAGGCCGATCGGAATCCGGCTAACAACTGAACCAACAAAACAACTAGGATCAGCAGCAGCTCCCTCTCGGAATCGCCAGTGGCCGAGACCAGTAACCGAAATAACCCCTACAAGCTAATTTTTAACCTTGGTCGCTTCCCAAACCCGGATCCCGTCCCGTAGATGGATATTGAGAAGTCCATCAACACTGGAAAGCGGCTTGAGAGTTAGAGAGGGCTGAGATTAGAAGATGCAGGGGAAAGGCGTCTATTTCTTGGCTGACTGTGTCGCCTTACTTTTTGGTTAGAGTCTCCAGATATCTTTCAAGGGTTCAGCATGCGAGTGCAAATGCCTGTCCCGGTCACTTCCCGATTTGATGTAACGTTGATGTTTGCGGAAATTTTTTATGACCTTTTGAGGCTTGGACCCTTCTTACGGTTGCTGTGCCGTAAGAAGAGACAGGGCTTAGGCTTATGGCAATGACATAGACTCCGTCGGACTGTTGGTCGCGTCGTTGGTCGCGTCGTTGGTTCTCAGAAGGATGGTCGGGATGACCTCAGCCCCGTTTCTCGTTCGATCACAACTCACTTAAAATTACACCAAGATGATTCTTCCATTTCAGCCGGTAATATCATCTCCTGCCGGTTGAACTAGTTGAATGTTGATATGCTTTCAAAAAAAGGGAATGCGGCCTTTGTAGAACAAAGTCTAGCTCAGCCTTGCGCCTCGGGAATTAATGTTCGTTGCAAAACGCCTTCGGTTATCGACCAGCCCAAATGTCACTCCCTGACGATCATAGCATGAGAGAGAAAACTACTGCAGGTCTAGAACGGTCTAACATCTGTCAGAAAAAAAGACCCTGGCTCAAGTAGCTACGGCGAGCCCAATGAGGCTCAACGAACTTGCCAAGAAGGGCCCACCTCGTATTCAAAAGGTCAAGTATCCGCAGTGTTGGTTGCTTAGGTCCCTCCCCCTTTAGCCTGTTCAGTGGATTACGCCGTTTGGTCAAATGATAGATTCGGCTTGACCTCGCGACATGAATTGGCTCAGCCCTAGTTTGTCTAGTATGATGGGAAGGCATACATAAGGAAGTAAGCGCCACTCCTGTCACATCGAGTTGTTTCCTGAACGTATCCGACAATCAACCATCATACGGCCCAGTTTTCTAGTTATATACACTAACTAGAAACTACTTGAATCACTTCATCACTCTATTTAATCATTCTGAGATTTAACATGTCCAAAATGGATCTCTGTTCTCAGGAACGACCTGGCCGCCAGAGGGGCATCATCCTGGCCATGGGCCTTCTTGTTTGCTTCGGTCTGGCAGTACACATCTATGCACTCATGTTCTCTCCATCATACGCATCGGCGACCAAGCTAGGTCGAACTCAACGATAATCACGATCGACACGAACCTTTCTAATGAGTCACCGAAGATACAGGTCGCTTTAGAGACCTAGTACATCGCGGGAAAGGTTTGATAGTGACGGGCAGATGTATCGCGTTTTATGTGGGAGTCATTTTGAAAGACCCGGAGGCAAAAGGCTTTATGACCAGAGCATGCCGATATTATGGAGTTTCACGCGAGCGACAGCGACGGTCGAAGCGTTTGGACAAGAAGCGGGTATCTTGAGTGTCGATACTCGGCTGGACGGGCTCGATGGTGAACGCGATATCAAATTCAACAATGCTAACGGCAAGATCTGCTGGAATAACCGACCATCGCTTGCATGGTAAGTACGTATGGAATCTCATCTCTCAATATTGTACTAACTCTCTCAGCTGTTATTCGCGAGCTCGGCTGTACTCTGACAGTCATAACACCTGGGCCGAAACCCCCACGATCTTGGAAAACGCTAGAAACTTACACGACATCGTCGACTTCTTCGACCCCGACACTATCTTGGTGCTTCCAGAGCTTACTTTTTAATAAAGTACTAGAACATCATCAACCAGACCCTCATCACCCTTATCAACAACTTCAGCTCGCCAAGAAACCGCAACAACAACGAAACTGATGGAAGACAACGACTCCATCGTTGCTCAGCAGAGCGACAAACACCAGAACTCTTCAAGGGCCAGGGCATCCAGCTAAGACAATACAATGGCTGCGACCACTGGATAGAATCTTTGGCACGGCCAATCCCACTTGCTAGCTGTCGCCTATGTCTATTATCCCAGCGAGGCTAAAGTTATGCCTGCCAGCGACGGTAACGAACTCCTTACCTTACGATTTGCGGAGGCATCACTGGTCTCACAACGACTACATTGCCGAGGGCCCACGGCACCTTATCCTCGATGCCTTCAGCAGCCGGACACATGCGTAGTTCTTTCACGAAAAGGACACAATTTACCTCGATGCGAGTGACAATAGTCACCTGTTATAAAGTCTTTATCTGTACAACGAGCAAGAAGATATTAGAGACATGGGCCAGAGACATGGCGTTAGGTGGCGGTAGATGACGGATAGCTTTACATACATCAATCAACAACATTTAATATCTTGCGTGAAGTCGATGTCTGGAAGTAGAAGAATTATTTATTTATTAATATGGCGCTGTTGGTTTCACGTTGAACCACTCCCTGACCTCGACGCCACGCTTCTAATGCTTGATAACCCAGTAAACCCATGAAAAACACCCAACTCCGGATCATGCAGCCCGTGGGACATCCCTGATCTCCGAGAGTCATATTGCTTTAATCGCTTATCACTTGTTCTGGTGGGCGAGAGTACAACGTCTGGTAGACTGATAGGTGCTTGGACCGATCCATCACTGGTCGAGAATCCGGGTACAAAATGGCGGAAGATGGGCCGAAGCATGGGAAGACAAGCTAGAATGAGTGTCAGCGCTCCTTCGATTGTCAGCGGGTCCGGGGTTGTTGTTTACCGGAAAAGATTGCCATGTTTATCTCGACAGCTCCCCACATCATATTGGGAGCCATGGCTTTAGGGATGTCGTCCGTTCGAGGGTCGTACAGCTTGGAATTTACCAAGACAAAAACCGATGCAACGCAGACGCTTCAAGACAAATCAGCAAGTCCTTGTTAACAGAGGAGATAAACGCACATGGTTCCAGAAGTAAACAGGCCGACAACAGCGAGTTTTTGCGAGAATGGCAATGTCATCTTCATAACTTCAATGACAGGTAGGATCAAAATGATACAGTCCATGGTAGTGTGTATGAGAATCGTGGCGAAGAAGAAATTGGCTTCGTTGAAAGGGCATCTGGCGTTTTGTATGCTCTTATCCCAATATGCTTGAACCGGAACGCAGTGAAAGATGACCATGAACGTCCTAATCGTGATCCAAATACTGACGGCGGTGAGCAGACCGAGGATCGCATATCGAATCGACGTATACTGGAAGACGCGCCAGTAGAAACAGAGGATAGCCAATTTACAGAAAGCTATTGACGAGGCGTACATGAGTTCGCTAATCCAGAGGAGAAGGCGCGATTTGTCTTGGATGTGGTTTCGTTCGATCGGATCGGAGACGGTGTCGAGCGATATCCCGAGTTTGTAGTTGGCTGTCCCTATGGAGGATTAGCGACCGCAATTGGTAGGCGGATATGGCTGGCGCATACAGTAGATGACGAGAGAAGAATAGCCGGAGACGAAGATCTGTAGGGAGTCAGTAAGCAAGTGCGCAATGATGCTGCGGGCGCGCGACAAGAACCTACCAATGCGGTAATCGCAAAGTAATCGTCCAACCACAACTTCATCTTGGTCATTCTTCGGGCCTTGAGTCGCAGAATGAGGGCCAAAATGGCCACGGCCCAAGTGATGCTGGTCGCGGCATAGATATCCGGCTGCGATCCGGCCATGACGTTGATGCGTCGCTATAGAGATGAACAACAGGCGGCTGCAACAGCCGCGAGGGGCATCTTGGTACGTCGGGAGGCTGTCTGTACAGCCCGGAACCTCACCAACAAACGAACAAGACACCAGAGAGTGATAAAACCAGGTAAGAGAGGTTCTCTTCGTTTCTGTACCCCAGTTTTGACGTGTTCCACAGGATTTTCAAAGGGCGGGGAAGTAAAAATAAGAGGGGAATGGTCAGCATTTAAAAAAGAGCTCACTGATCCAAGCCGAACCGCCGGGGAGATGTAATGTGCCAGCAAGCGTGGAGGAAAATCCGGGGTTTAGGGCCCGTTGTGGTATTGGATCCGCAGAAAGATGGGGTCATTATTGAGCATGGTTTAGGTTATCTCGGATGGAGAAGCCGATGACATTGCGAGATTGAACAATGCACGAATTGGTTAATTGTTTGAGGGTCTAGAACGTCGAAACTCTGCATTCATTGAGTCTCGAAGATTCTTGAAGTTTTGCGATCTCGTACAGTAGCCCATTTGTCTCATCTCATCGATTTGGCCGCAGGGTTGTGTGCCATCGACCCCTCCCCATTCTCGGAGGCCAAGCCGTGATAACCCGGATTTACCATTGATCATCGTGAACAAATGTCATCGTGGGGGCACATGACTAGACGATCCTTGGTTAGTTGACCCAGTGCCAAGGAACCTTTCTCTTGATAGGCTTGAACTCAATTCACTCACCATCCCAACACAGGAAAAGCCTGCATGAATGGCCGAAACTTATTGACATTACAGTCCGTGAGTTTCCCAACAACTTGGTTCGTAGCCGTTGATAACTACCGGACCTCCCGTTGTGGCATGCGGTAAACTTGGCCGATAAATTTATCTCGTACACTCACGGCTTTAACGTCAACAGACTCAACCACGAATTCGTCCACCTCTCCCCAGAAACCGACACTTTGCTATGTCCGACATTCATTGTCAAAGAATTCGCTTTAACCTCCTACTCCTACCCATGGCGAAATCGGTTTAAGTTGGGGAATGACGCGGAATGGCTGGTTCTCCGATTTTTCGGACGTTGACTTGAAGCCCGATGGGGTAGAGGCGCACACTAAGTTCGTTTAGAGGGAGGGGTTTGGAGTCGAGACAAAGTATTGTCGGGCCGCATTCGGTGCCATTCACGTGCCACAACTCAACGCCTTTGCCTGGAAGACCTTTACCGACAGCCAGAGAGACTTTAGTTTCCGCTGGACTCGACAATCATCGGGATGTTTTTTCTTCGTATGCCCTGCGCCGTATCCTCGGCCTCGACTATACAATTGGCACCCATAGATACTTCGCAGGTAAAGCGCCAGTGCCGGAGACGGGTAAAGAACTCCACATGTCCTGGTTTGGGAGAGACCAAGAACCGCAGCGTTGCCGTCCATTTCTGACGGGAAAATCGGAAATGTGCGTACGATTGGGAAACGTACTTACGGGAAGTGTACGACGGTTGATCTCTCAATGAACGCCAACACTAGAAGAGAAAGACGTCGACCGGCCAAAAACTTCATCCAGTGGCGGTCTTCGACGGGGCTCAAGAGTCCCTATTGTAGGATTGGAAGACCGCCACCCGTGGGCCAGCTTCTAGATGCGACCTGATGATGTTAGATGACTCTGTTGATAAGAGGAACTCACGACGCATTGGTTGGGTTGATCCTCTGGACAAGCCTTTCTGAGAGGATGTCACTGTTACATGGACAGCTCTCTTCAAGTATGCTATTTCTCCGATAATATGACTCAAGCTGAGATCGGCTTAATAGCAGTTTCCTCTTTGAGATCTCGACTACTGAAGCCAACACGAATAGTAAGCTCGCCGCCCGGAATCAGCCGTTGCTGGGTTTCCAAATCCCAGTAGCTCAAATCGCGCCTGAGTAATTCGAAACCCGCCTCCTTAGACTCACCTGCAGGCACAGCAATCTTATCGAATCCTCGAAGTTGCTTGGGGGGCGTTCCGGCAGGGTGGGTCTAGGGAAGGTAACGTAAAGCTGGGGAACGGCATCACCATCTCTTTTACCAGTGTTGCTGACTGTGACTGTGACGTCGTAGAGGGGTTGTCATAGGGCTGGGTTACCGCCAGGCGCGGTTTCTCTCGTTTCGGGGGCTGTCGTAATCTTGCCTGCAGCAATAAAGTCGCTGCGGAGGTTCAGCATGTTGAAGGTGGTATATGAGAGCCTAAAGCCAAATTTGTAACGGACAGACTTGTTGTGAGCGTCAAATTGACGATAGTCAATTTCAGGCTTCTCTTTGAAGTATGACTGCCAGTCATCAGGGCCAGTAGTGCTGACAGAGGTCGTTCCCGTGGCCAGATAGTCGCTTTCATTGTAGGCAATGGTATATGTGAGCTTGGCGGATGGGTTGGCATTATCATATAAGACATGTTCGGGGAATTAGGTCTGGGGTTAATTGTATTGGGGAGTGGCAGTTCTGCTTTCTAGAATCTTGCTCACTATACCTAGATACAGTTGAACTACCTACTTAGGAAGGCATCGGATTTGATGCATGCATCAGAGCGGATAGCAAGGAAGTGTCAACCCAGCCTTCTTGTAATCGTTCCCACCTTGAACTCGGATTTGCTGTCACCATCACTGTTTTATTTCCACTCTATCATTATCTTGTCCATCAAGGGCTAGGCTGCGCACGCAAACTGGCTGTTTGAGATGTGCGGTATGACGTGGCCCACATCTGAAGCTGGAGCTTCTATCTCTGGCTACTAATCTGTAGGCTATCCGTTAGCCGTTGAGTTGCGGAGCTACAAACTTCATAACGCAAATTCATTCGAAAGACTCGTCTTTATAATCACAAAGATAAATATTTTGCCAAGACTCTTTGATCTTTTGTAGAAGGTTGATACAACAAGGGAATAGTCACAGAGCCAAATCTTCAAGCCAAGAAGGGCGCGCAAGGGATTGATAATGCTTGGAACTAGCTTCATAAAGTTATTGCTATGAATGACTTATTTATTTTTGCTTTGTGAACTATTTCTGTGGTCAAGTGTTTCATTTCCTAGTTCCTATGGGCGCATATAGACTCTCTGTACCCATTTTAAGCCCTTGTCGCGTGAATGGCCTCAGTCAAAGGCCTTAGTCCCATAGCCAATCCCCAATAAACGAAAATTACCTATTTTTGGCTATTTACTGCGCGCGTCAATATTCGCTTTGTCGAGAACCATTTGTTTTGATTTTTCTATTCTCGTTTCTTTGTGTTTGAGGGTCCAGGCGTCGATTGGCTCTCCTTGGCGGCGCGTAACAAAGGCCCAGTTTCGCTAAGCGCCTGACCACAGGGCGGCAAAAAACAAACGATTGGGGCTCAATTGACAGCTTTTCAGACGCTGGGTCACTTTTTCCGGGGCCTACAAAAGACTTGTTTCATTGTCAGGTTTGGGCTCGATTGGCTGTTGGTTCTCTAACATGAAAAGGCGCGTCAGCGTCTAACATCCGATGTTGATCACCGGCATTTTTATAAAGACGTGATGCTCAGACCGTTTTTGCACCCATTCATTCTATGATTCAGTACAACATCAACGCTTCTCTTTCACTTTCATTTGTACCTCTCTTTCCTGCATACTGCTGGGCAGTTAATTTCGCATTCATCCTACCATTCTCTCAATCCAATTCTTGGCGCAAAACGAAGCTGATCTATTCCGCATTCACTCCTCTTCCTTAATATCAATCAACAAACTCACATTTACACTTCCATAATGAGCAAGCTTGGATCCGCCATCAAAGCCGGTCAAACGGCCATTGAACTCGGTCACACCGCGAAGGGTTTCGCCGGCGCCGCCTCTGAGTTCCGTGCCGCAGATAAGAAAGAGCTTGGCCGACAAGCTGGTCACCATGCATTCAATGAAGGTGCCGAGACAGGCAAAACGATGGGCAAGACATGGCTCAAGACCTTTGAGGTGATCCCCCGTCTCGTGTGCCGTGGTCTCCAGTTCATCTTCGCCCTCATTGCATGCGGCTTCTATGGCCACCGCGTCGACAAAGCCGGCGACGACGACTACAAAGGTGGCTTCTCTCCAGAGTGGTACTATGCCCTCACCGTCGCCGTACTTTCTGCTGTTACCGCCATTCTCTTCGTTGCGGCTACACCCCTCGGTGCCCTTCCTCTCATTGGCAGCAAGCTCAAGCTCTTCAAGACTTACCGAGCTTTTGCCTGGGATCTCATTCTCTTTGTGGCATGGCTCGTCGTGTTTGGCATCTTTGCCGCCATTTTCCTCGGTCGAAGCAGCGACGACAAGTACAAAGGCAGCAGCACTGGCGCAATGAAGACTGCTGTCTGGATTGATCTGGTCAACTCAATTCTGTGGCTTACATCAGGAGTGTATGGCTGCATCAAGACGTTTTTGGGAGAAAAGGCGGACGAGTTGACAGACAAGGTTGGACAGAAGTTGTTTACCAAGAAGCAGAAGCCGGCTAAGGAGGCTGGCTATGCTGAAAGCGTTTAGAGAATGGTAAACTTTGGTCCTGTTTGAGTGGTTTATGTATACTTTTTTACTTTTTGCACAGTTTCCTATGTCATAGCCGGCGTTGGTCATCGTCAGAACTAGAATCATTCATATTTGCTCAAAGCGCAATAAAATCGATTAGACATTTAATCCTCGCTTTTGGAAAGAACCAGGAGGTCAATAATGCCATGTCAACTTTTGGACGCATTTATCTACATCAGAATTTTGCTAAAGGCTTCACCAAGCCCACACTCCACCAGCCACGCTTCTAGAGCCTTCATGTCACCCCGATTGCCCCTTGCACCTCTCTTCTCAATCATATCCGTAATTTCCTGCATATCGCTAAACGCTCGTTTCAAATCCATTGCCTCCTCTCGATACCGCTCGCTGACCTGCTCTCAACGTCAGCCTGCGTCAAATCTGGAACAATACTGCTTGACTAACCTTCTTGTGATGCGCGGGAATGTCACCCCAGCTTTCCGTCTTGATAAACTTCATAAAGTCATCGACTGCCGTAGATTCTCCCTCGAGACATAGAATGCCTGGCTTGCCAGCTAGGAGAAAGCCTGTGAGCCCGTAGGTTGGGGCGTAATTGACGAGATCATCGCGCTTTGCCCTTGTACTGATGGAGGGAAAGTAGAACCAGACACGAACTGTTGTCGTGTCTATGCTTTGAACTTTCTCTACTTCTGCTTGCTTTAGGCCTGCTAAGTATTGAGACGCGACGTCTTTGATGTACTCGATTACCGATAGAATGTCTTCATCGGGGATTTCAGTGTTTAGCTTGGCTACATCTCCTTTGCTCATCCACGCAGGCTGTTGTATTCTGGTCTTGATTGGCGGTGGGTCTGCCAAGGTGTCCTCTTTTTGGTGTTTTAAAGGCACGGTCAAGGCGAGCTGCAAAGTTTCTGCTGAGGGGCTGTCATCCTCTTCAGAAACTTCTAACTTGAGGAGCATGCTGATCCCTGTATCAGGGATCTTGGGGCTGGATTCTCCGTCCCCCTCACACCAAGCTCTCAACTCCTCAATCAATCCAGAAGATGAAGGGTCCATAGATATCGCGTCGTCGGAGGCATACATGGCCATTAGGAGGTCGATTTGGCCGAGCTGGAGCTCCATGAGATCCTTTGGCAAGGCATCTTGGAAGCTCCCATCAGCCGACATCTTGATATTTTTGTGTCGACTAGAGCGTAAAGTAAAAGATAACCACGCTTCGACGCGACAAATACTCCGTATAGCTGCCTCTACGCGCGTGATTTGTCGGAGTTGGAATTCCACGAGCGAAAATTCGATGATCACGTGAGCTACGACAGTCCTTATCCTTATCTTATCTCTGCCAAAAGTCATCTTATCTCGGTACCTATGCAGAGCTTAGCTACCCTAGATCAACTACTTTGCGCAGCAACATGCAATCTATATACCTAATATCGAACAGTGTAGGTCCAGTGCGGTACGGTATCAAATCCTGCGTCTTCTTATCTATGCCCTTATGCTTCATCTTTGCTGCCACGTGCAAGCTAAAACGACGTCTGGATCTTGCCGAAGCCTGTCGCGATTGTCACCGCGGACCTTACGGCGTGCCAGCATGACAAGCCAATGCCATTCGACAATTACACGATCTTGTCGACAATTATTACCCCGCGATATGCGGCAACGCATCATGTCTCCCCTTGATGACGTCTCTCTGTAAACATTAAATTGTGTAGCTCAGTGGTAACTTTGAGTTCAATGACGCCGACATGATGAAGTCGTCTGACTAGCATAAGCTACAAATATCCATAAAGAAAGACTTGCTGTACTCGCTTCTCCTCGGTCGATTACCCCACATACTATCAGTTCAATTGAAAGATATCACAGCATCAACATGTCAGGCCGTTCGAAAGTCGGATATCCTTCCTCGTACGAGGGTGGGGATCAACGCCATTTCAGCAGGGAGGCTGTCCACGAGGAAGGTCGTTTACATGG
This sequence comes from Fusarium sp. MBC 119, assembly GCA_030411635.1. NCBI lineage: Eukaryota > Fungi > Ascomycota > Sordariomycetes > Hypocreales > Nectriaceae > Fusarium > Fusarium sp. MBC 119. The sequence goes on from JAPERM010000133.1 coordinate 10,373, forward strand.
CGTCAACACAGATGGATACCGTATGTCCATGGAAAAACCGCTCCAAAGTATCTTTGTGTCTGACTGGGGATAGGCAACAAGGAGGGAATTATGAACGAACTCCAGGAGGGCGATGTGAGTATTGAACAATCGGCGGATATAAAGTCGACTACTTACTGACGTTGCTATCAACCAGACGAACAGGCGAATTGAGGACCGCATGAAGCACGAACCAGGCTTCGCAGTAAGTACTCACAATAAAAAACATGTGCCCCATAGCTTAGTCTACTGACATCACATCCCTCTAGGCCACCATGCACGGCAACAAGCCGTCACGAGGCGCCGAAATCGATGCCGAAATCGCTCGAGATGAAGCCGACCAGCTCGCCAAGAAAAAGGGGAAAACAGACAGCTTGCCAGGAAAGAAGCTGGAGCAAGGCCTTGAGTAGAGCAAGTAGGAGCAGCAGATGTATCAGGAGAAGGTACTCATGCCAGGTACAGTAACCGTGGAAGGTTTTTTTTGTTATCAGGGCCGCTCGGCTTAAATATGAAAGTTGATAAATCTTTGAAGTTTAATATGTGCCAGAGAAAGTGATACAAATATGAAAATTACGTCAATATACCGGTAGACAAGGCACAATGTTCAAGCATCAGCGCCCTGACTATGTTGATGAGAAGTCTGGCAAAGCACAGTTATTGTTTGGCAAATCAATCAGGAAATATAAGCACGTCATTGAGTTTTGATAATTTTATTAGGCCGTTGTAACATGAAAGTTCATACAGTCGTGATTAAAATAAGTAAAAGTACACAAGTTTCGTAACCCTTCCATCCCGCAAGTCACCTTGCAAGATACATACCAACACCCATCAAACCCATTAAACCATCTCCTCGCCTCGAGCACCATGACCGACAGGGCGTCGAGGAATGGAACCATTATTATATCCGTTGCCATGCATGTGCTCAGAACCATCACCCTTCAGTCCGTGGCCATAAGAGCTACCACCGTGGGCTCCCCAACCAGCTCGGTGAGTAAAGACAGCGTCGACTAACTCGGCTCGGTCCATGGCGTAGTTAAAGGGAGCACCACGGTTAAGAGGAATATGGTTATAGCGGAAATCCCAGACGGAAGCGTAGGTCATGCGGTAGGCTGAAAAGGCGAAAACTGTACCGATGATGGCTCCAGCCAGGATATCATACCAGTTGTGGTACTCATCGATAGTGAGGGCTCCACCAATCAAGCATGCTCCAAGAAGGGGGGCGTAGATGGCGATGAGCTTCCACATGGAAGGGTGGTAGTTGGAGAAGACCTTGAGCTTGGCGTTGAGGTATAGGTACAGGAAGACAAAACCAGCGAAAGCAGCAGTGGTGTGTCCACTGGGCATGGACTCAAGACTGTCGTTGATCTCCTTCTCATCACCGGTACAAATGTCGCGGGTGTAGTAAAGCTGTAGGTATCCCTTGTGGTTGTATCCCTGGCCAGCCATGCGGGTAATATCAGGCTTGCAAACCGCAAGGAAGTGAGGTCGAAGGCCACCAATGAGCCACTTGACAAAGACCTGGAAGACGGCAGCGGTGATGAGAGCGTACAGAAGACCGATAACAGCGTTGTTGACATCCCAGAAAGAACGGATACGAATCTGCATCACCAGGAAAATGAAGATAGGAACGAGAGCGGCCAGCATGGCGGCAGCCCAGATGGGGACGATTTCACCGCGAAGAGGGTATCCGAACTGGGGGAAGACAATCTCGCCATCGGAGAAGGTGACGGGAAACGATCGGTTAGGCGCAGGCTTGGCCCAGTAGACCTAGAGAATTATCGTCAGCATAAGTGGAATTTTCAAGAACAACTAAAGACATACGCCGAGACCGATGGCACCCATGCAGGCCATGGTGAAGATGTCGAGCCAGGTACACTTGAGCCACTGTCCGAAAGTAGGCCGGCGAGACATGGTCAGAGGGTCGTGGACAGGTCTCTGGCGACGAGTCTTTGTGGCGGGTGAAGCCCGGTGGGGGGACTTTTCTCTGCGGAAGAAAGGCATGTTTGTGGTGATGATTTCAACGATGTTGAGCTATTGTGATGGTGATGGTGATGGATGGTGTTGATGGAGGGTCAAGTAAAGGCCAACCACGGACTGAGTGGCTTTACACCCAAAGTTGATGAAAACTGAAGGAGCTTTGTTTGTTTGTTTGTTCCTGGCTTGTCTAAATCCAAGACTGTTTGAGGCTGGAACCTGCCTTCTATAAATCTGCGAGCCAGTGACACAGGAGACATCACGATTGAGGCTATTGACGTCACTATCGTCATGCAGTTTACCTTAACTTGACTTGCCTTCACCCCAAACAACAGCTTAAACAGGTCTCTTTTTTTGCTACGTAAAGCCACACAATTCGACGTCATTAGTCAATCTCTTTTTCCAGGAAAATCGAGCCTTGGACGGCAGTCTGATGCCGAGTGGGCTTGTAGGCGGCAGTTTCGTGCCGGACGACCAATCACATCCCAGACATCGGCGCCGGGGAAGCGACTTGGCTCTCCTCTAAAAGGGAAGTGATTGTGGCTTGACTCTGACGATTTGGGCCATGACAGCAGTGATTTGGCTAATAACACGGGAATTAGATCGATCGACGCTTGGCAGAGGATGAAACCTGCTGTAACGGGGACATGTGCAGCGTGGTAGGCTACGTGAGGTTTGTATGATTCAACATTTATCTCATACCATGATTGTAATATGAAAGGAGCAGATGCCTCTTCACACTTGCTCTTGAGGATAATCACAGTAGCTATAGGGTACTTGATCAACTCTTGCCATAGAATGCTTCCAGTCACTTAGTCTGTCGAGTAAGCCAAGGGCTGGTCAGACTCCAAACACTTTAGAATAGCCTCGTGACTAGCACAATTTACTCCGCATACCGCATCGCATTTAAGTGGTGGAGTGGATAGCCTGAGGATATTTCACCATGACCATAAGCAAGCTAAGGTTTGAATTAGAGATCCGAATAACCTTGAACTCTCTGCAAACGTTGATGTGCAAGGATGGCCAATGTGCCAAGGCAGTGTGGCGGTATGATTGTGGCTGAGCAACAGTCTTATCTTATCAGTTCAATCACCAGACTAGTCCAAAACAAGAATTCATCCATCACAGTAAGCCCACGTTGCAAATCCCCACTAATCAATGTCAAGCAAGATCAGCTTGAATGACACTTCCGTCTTGCAAATCGGCGATTTGAGAAGACCATTGATTATGCATTGCAGAACCTTGGACAAAATGATATGCAAAGATTTTGTCGCTACTGGACCAAACAAGGGCAAGGCTCGGCATACGACAGCAGCTCCATCCTGGCACCACGAAAAGCCGGGCTCAGCGAATTAGATTTAGAATCACTGCCATCTGCTTTCAATTAAACGACATGATGCAATAATTGACGCGTCAGACTACACATTTACGCCAAAGAATCGGTCTTAAACCCCGATTAGTATGTCATTTTGATATACAAATTGGTTGAACAACGTTTCACTCGTTCCCAGCCAAGTGCCTGAATAGTAAACCATCTTTCCTTCCAGCTATTCGCTTGCAAACATTCTGCCAGTCATCATACCTTCATCAAAACACCCTTGCCACCCTAAGGCTTCTTGCACTGTCCGGCCTTGAGGTTGGCTGGGTTCGCACAAGTATTGCACTTGACCACATTGCCCTTGCCCTTGCTCCTGACAACGATATCATTGTCGTTGTCGCTGAGAATATTTCGAATCACAACGTTATCCGTCGCCTTGACTGCGCGTCCAAGAACAACACATCGGAGGGACAGACCAAAAGTCGGATCAGGCTTGCAGTCGTCGTCGTAGATGAGAATGCCAGTGCCGGACTTGCCAGCGGCATGCTGTCCCTTGATCTTGTTGTCACGAACCACAGTTGCGATGGCACTGCCGAGAGTGATACCAGATGCAAGAGGGCAAACAGATGGCGCGTTGCTAATGTCGTTGTGAGCGACCCTAGCACCCTTGACACCAGGGTCGACAAAGATGCCGATACAGTTGTCGTGAAGTGTGTTGTACTCGAGAATCGCACCGTCGGTCTGAACGCAAAGACCGATAAAGTGCGCTGAGACGTCGTTCTTCTTGACCACAACATCAGACTTGTTGTCCATGCAAATGCCGATGTTTCCGCCCTTGGTGGTCGTAACAATGTTCTCGGAAAAGACGGTGTTGACGGAGCCAAGTGTGAGAGCACTGTAGGTTGGGGCGTCGACGAGCTTGTTCTTGTAAATGTACGTGTTCTTGGCGCCGATGATGGCGATGTTGATGCCAGAGAAGCCGTTGACCTCGAATCCAGAAACGGCCACACCTTTGATGGGCCTCTCCACGGAAGTCACCCTCTTGTGCTCAGTGATGAACTTGGTTGTCTTGACCTTGTATCCAGTGATGCAGATACCCACTTGCGTGTCTTTCTTGTTCGCGTCCTGGGTAAGGCCTGTGCATGCATTATCTTTGTACTTTTCAGGCGGGATAATCTTAGCACCGGGGCGGCCCTCGAGTTGAACACCATCCGTCTTGATGACGAGTTGCTCCTTGTATTCGCCGGCCTCGACAATGATGCGATCTCCGGGAGAGGCCTTGTCCAGGGCATGCTGGATCTTCTTTCCCTTCTTGACATAGACGGTGCGTCCATAACCATAGTACTTCTTCTCTGCGGGTCCCTTGGGAGCGTCCTTGTACTCGTCCGGATAAGTGCAGCAATGCTTGTCCTTCCAATTACACTTTCCATGTCGGGCTGAAAGAGTTAGTGAGATTTCCTTTTTGGAGTTGTACGGGTGCACTAACGCATGAGTCCATTGGAGGTGTCGTGCTCGGTGAAGGGCGAGGCAGAGGCAAGGCCAAGAAGGCCAGCAAGTGTCAGGCTGAGCTTCATGGTGGGTGATACAGAAAGAGTTGAGCTTAAAGAAGTGTATGACGAGATTGACTTGAAGAGAAGGTTTAAACTGATGCAATACCTCTGTCTAGAGAGGGATTATATATTGGCAATGTCCTCTCCATCTTCGCAAAGGAACGAGACCTGAGCTCTTGCCCTCAAATGCAGCCACCCAATTTTGAATTCGCTTGCTGCTACCTGAAACGGCAAGCTGATAATTAAGGTGACAGGACGCGGGAAAATAGTCAAAGCTGGCGTCGAATAGCGGTTTAGCCACTTGCCCATGGTGTGGGGGATGAGGCGCTGATAGGTGCTGACTGGAAAAGGGCATGATCTAACGTTGACGAGAAGGCGTTCACCATAACCCCTTTCAGAATGGGAAATCCCTACCGAACTATCGTCATGCAGATGGTGCCCTGCAGTTGTGGACGTGCCAGTGTTCCAACCTGGTGGTATCCAGATGGGGGGTATCCTATGTTGGGAGTTACTGAGACGTAGGACAGTTAGGCTAAATGCAGCAAGGGCAGTAGAATGGGAATGGCGAGTGTAAATCTTGGCCAATTCTTTTTTTTATTTCTAATTAGGATTTGAACTATGCATTGGACCGAAGTGACATGTACTAAGATGTCACCAGGATAAACTATCTAACTATCCAGCATGGCAAACAGGAACGCAAGAACAGAAAAGACACTACCCAAGTTAGTCAACGACCATCCTTCATTACTACATAGTACGCCTCACTATCGCAGCCACCGACATCCGGCTTCGCGAGTAACCGAAGGGTTTCTTTCAGCCCAGAATGTCAAACGGAATATGCCGTTGGTTGGCTTCACCCTGTGCCTGAAGTAGGGCGCCGAATATTAAACTATAATTCAGCCGCATGGGCTCGATCCCCTTGGTCCGCGCCGTCGGTTCAATAGTGCGGTACTTTAATTTCCTTAACTAAACGGAAATCACCAAGCAGTAGATCAGGAGCAGATCTCGCACTATTACCCCATACTTTGCTTTTGTGATCGATCGTCCAGAATCCTGTTTCCTCCACAATGATCCGTGCCTAAGGAGAGACTGTCTCATGTCATCCCTGACAGAGATCATTGAGGGGGTAACAAATCGCTCGTTGATAGGATACTGACCACAGGGCTGAATAAATCCCGCATTAAGCTGAAAACTCGGCGCACCTCCAACAAGTTTAATCCGTATTGAGTTGGCTTGATACGACGTGGACGAACCCGATGCCCTGGAAATGAAGTAATGCCGCGTTTGTGGCTTTCCAAACACGGTAAATCTGATTCTAGACCCCTTCAGCCCAATGCTCTAAGAATGCCAAGACCGTATCCTCATTGCTACCAGATGAGGGGGGGGAAGGCCCAAAGAAGGGGATTAAAGGGTCATGAGGCCAACTTGAGCTCAAGGTGACATTGTCGGCACGACGCCAGTTCTTGTCCCCGTCTTTGCCTCTGGCAGCTTTTGACTCTCGGATCCTCCCTCCTTCGCTACGACTGGGACATTAACGGTCTGCGTGAACTCGATGGAGGGCCGCCAATTACTTATCATTTATTATTAGATATCAGACGCGACCGCCGATCGCAGACTGATATCAAGGTCCAGCAGGTCTTAACATGAAATCTGCGGTATACTAGGGCGTAGAGTAGGTAGAATGGTGTGCCCTTTTTGGCCGCCCTGACGAATGTACATCATTAAGCCGATTTTGGCTTCCATCAGCGGCTACCCGAGGTCTTAGGCTCTACATACCCTTTGGCCAACTTCTCCAAAACAGTTTGCCATTGTTCGTGTTACTGGGTATTGTAAATAAACGATGGCAGGCGTGAAGTGCAGTAAAGTATGGTGTCCAACAGTAGATACAAAATTGAAGCTTGAACGTATGGGTTGAAGGCTGGGTTTTATGTTGTCCTCCAACAAAAGGAACGGACTTGATGCGGCACAAGAGATGGTGGGCCGAGGCGCTGACGTTGCACAACCTTAATTCAAGACACGGCTGAATGACGCTCTGCTTTAATAAATCCTATGACGAAGCTCATTCAAGCCCTAATTCCTCTGTTATCTCATAACAGGAGCCCTTGTTTTTGGGCCAGTGGTCTAGCGGTCTATTGCGACAAATCCAACTTAGACAAGTGTCTTTTTTGTAACATGGACTGCTTTTCAAACACACTCGCAGGGATGGCACTTGGTGTCTTAATCAACGAGTAATATTAAAAGGGCTATCTCCTACTAGAAAATACTGAAACCACTTGGACTAACTTCAGCCTGATGTTACTCATAGAATATCAATTGGGCATTAACACAGCACATCAATTCACAGAAACAGTACTCACAAGCAGAGCTCATCACGGCATCAAATCTCCCCAAACCAACCACAAAATGGCCCAAGTCACAGTGATGGTGTTCTTAATAATGCTCTTGTGATGGCCAAAATACTTCCACCAGCTCTATCAAGAGGCGCTTATCTTGCGAATTGGAAGAGCTATAATAAGTCACCAGCCTTTTCGGAGCAAGGTCGAAATCGGCCGGAGCTGTAGATGCTACAAGGCCATGTTCTTTACCTTCGGATCAGGCGGGTAACCCGGCTATAAATACCGGTACCAATGAGCGATTAAATGCCAATCATCAATTTCATTAAGCGCCAGAGAAGTCTAAATGATTATGCTTACAAATGTGGGATGTTTCAGCTCATCGACATCTCCAATAATTGCGTATAAGTTGGGTAGGTAGGCCGACTGAGCCCAGATTTGGTGCCGGCAATCAGGGAGGCTATACGGACTTAAACCCGAAATGGAAGTTCAAAGTCTTGGCAGGTCCCACTTCTTGAACTAACAGTAGCTTTTGATGGGCAGACTTGAAGAGATGCCAAAGATTAGTAAAACACAACGCACTTTTCATCTCGTTTTCAACAACATCAACTGACACCCCCATCACACATGCCCGAATTGTCCTAATCAAACCTTTGTAATGGCCCGAAACTTTCAGTTTGTTACAATATCGAATCCGGCAGGTTCCATTTCTTCCGAGTTGCGGAGCTTGACCAATTCACATGCGCTTCGGCAGAGACATGCCAGGAAAAGGCGCTTGAGAGTGGAACAACATAACCAAGAAGAAACACGTAGGAAGAAAATGAGAGACGAATCTTTGAACAGGATGCTTGACTATAGCAGGGATCCTTTCTCCGCCTTGCCAAAGCCAATGTCGTCCCAAGAATACTCTCTTCTCTATTACTGTACGTCCATTCTCATGATGCGCTCGTCACCGCAATTCTTTTTCTACCATCAGTCTGCTCACAGAGCCATAGATATTCATGCAATTGTGCCACATACAGTTAAGCGGTGCGGCTTGTTTCAGAACCTTAAAGACCACGAAGGCCAGATCTTGCGTGAGTGGATTGGCCTCGCCATCACTGACTGGGATCTTTTCGGCTCGGTCATTTTTCTAAGTGCATACCGTCATATGCTTCGTGGTGACCCCCATGATCCAAACCTAGCACATATGGTGCTACAATACAAGCAGCAAGGTCTTCGGTCATTGCGGCATGCGGTTAGTGGCGCAACCCCCGTAATCAATGCTTTGACTATCGCCAAAGCCGTTGCTTTGGCTCTTGACGAGGTGAACATACAATTACGCTATTTAACAGGTGACGAGATCAACTAACTAATAATTGGCGGCTGCAGGTTGAATTTGGCGAGCCTATAATAGCTCGACAGCACATAGACGGTATATTTGCAATGATTGAGAGTGTAGGAGGCTTGCGATGTCTTGAGGTTACGGAACTACTTAAACGAGTGTATTATAAATTTGTTGAGTTAAGGAAACTCGGGGAGAAGGACTCGGCTCCTCTTTGCACAAGGATGGAAAAGGCTCATGGGTCATCACAACGCTATACGAATGTGATGGCGTGGGGCAAGGTATTTAGGCCGGCCTGGCTAGACTAAAGAGTTACAAGAAGTGTACCATAATTCATGTTCTAAGATAGTTATATCGTAAACTCCGTTTCTGCCCACTTCGCCAAGGATTTGGATTGCCCAAGTAGGAAAGGAAGCTAGGAACTCAAGGTATGATAGGACATGCTTTTTATTGAGCTTGACGCCGGAGAACGGCCTTCGGATGTTATTTTCTGGTCCCTCGGTCAGCCTAATTCAATGTGCCATGACTGTTTGTAAGCTCAAAGAACCCACAAGCAATTGATTGTGCCGATTCCTAGCCATGTAAAACTATTTAAGTCCTGCGCTTGAGGGTATTCTTTGAGGTCTACAAACAAGAACACTGCAGAAGCTCATCTGCCATCCCTCTCAGCTCATTCCCATCAACATCATGTCTTCGCCAATTTCAGATATTCCTCCCGGGTCATGGGTTCTTGTTACCGGTGCCACGGGATTTCTTGCTGGTCATGTCATTAGACAGCTTCTGGAGCGCGGCTACAAGGTCCGAGGCACAGTTCGTGACCAAGTCAAGGCATCGTGGCTCATTGAAGACCATTTTCAGTCTTATAACAAGAGTGGCCGCTTCGAATTAGCTACTGTCCCGGATCTTTCAGTCTCCGGTGCCTTTGATGAAGCAGCCAAGGGGGTTTCAGCTATTGCCCACATCGCAAGCGTGCTCGACTTCGATCCGAACCCACATAACGTCATACCGCAGACTATGGATGGTGCGAAGTCTATCATGGAGACAGCTGCGAAAGAGCCTTCCATCAAGAAGTTTGTTTTTACCAGTTCGATCGTTGCCGCCGTCTTTCCTGCCGGTGACACCAAGGCTTATGTTGACCGGTCCTCCTGGAACGAGTTCGCTCTTGAAGCAGCTTGGTCTCCTCCCCCGTACGAGCCCACGCGCGGCATGCTCGTCTATATGGCTAGCAAGGCCGCGGCTGAGCAGGAAGTGTGGAAGTTCGTCGATGAAAGGACACCTCACTTCACCGCTAATTCCATCCTACCCGCGTCGATTCTCGGCGAGCCGCTTAACAAGAGGCATGCCGTGGGACACGGAAACTGGATCTATCATCTCTTCAAAGAGAATAGAGCCATCCTAGACCCTTTTCCTACCAGTAAGATTCCTCGTAACCAAAGTGTGCGCATGATAGGCTGACGATGTCTACTTCTAGTGTTAGTTGCCAACGTCAAGGATATTGCACTGCTCCACATCGCAGCTATTTTAGACCCTGGGCTTCAGAACGCACGTCTCCAGGCTTGGGGCCACTATGCTCACTTCAATGAGTTTCTAGCTATTCTGCGAGAACTCCGCCCAGACAGGGAATTTATGGCCGATTACCCCGAGACTTGGCATCTCAAAGTGTCTACTGATCAGTCCGAAGCTGTAGAGATCTTGAAGAAATGGGGCAGACAAGATGGGTGGAGGTCACTTGAGAGCGTCATGACTGAGGCTATCAATAGCCCTTACTGGCAGACCAAGTAAGATTTGACATAGCTCGTCCTTACATGGTTTGGCATGATATGGCAGAGAGATTTGTCGGGTTTATTAATAGATCTGCTTTAGTTACCTAGGAAGCTATTGGTTTTGCAGCTACAGGTTTGATAATCCGAAACCTTTATAGAGTATTAGCTTGTTAGCAGATTTTTGAGCATTTAATATCTGAGGTTAGCATGGGCAATTGTAGATCGTAGACTGGGGTCTCAATATTATGAGAATCGAACGCCTGCATAACATGGCAATCCGCCTCGTTGTTTGTTACCGTACGACGATTTATGTAAAGACCCATGCCTGCATAATTTCTATCGTACTAGTTTATGTTCGGGTTGAGTTACAATATGGAGTTGGGTTGAAAAATGCCGGGGCTGGGTTGGTTTACTCCTCACTCCGAATTCACGTGCCAACTATCTTGCCTCGGCAACACTATTCAACTTCCTTAATAGGCACAAGCAAAGTCGCTGAAAATTTGACAGGTCAATTGCGTTCTATTACTCGACAACTCTTGTAAAATTAAAATCTCTGCTAAAATGGGTGTCATGAAAGGTAATTACGTCGTCGCGGTCTATCAATTCGTAGCTCATCCATCATTTGGATTCTTCTCTATCCTCTCAATCCTTTCGGCTTGGTGTATCTTTGGATAGCCTGTGCAAAGCTGTCGTCAATTCCTTGCACCAAAGCCTTTGCCTTGCTTTGCAGATCTGCGGGGACCTTGGATACCACGGCTTCTGAGAAGTCGAGGCTCAGATTTCGCTGCAACTCGAGGTTCAACAGAATAACAGGGCTGATAAGTAGCTTGTCGAAGCTGGGCTTGGCGGCAATAACTGTTTGAAGAGTGAGGTTGACGTCGGCTCCCAATTGAGAAGTGGCCTTGGCGACTTGAACAGTCTCGTCGAGAGATAGAGGCTCAGAATGTCGAGCGACTACTGTGCCCCGGTGGATTTCAGCGAGGAGTAGTGTTGACTTTGTAGTAATTGGAATGGTTCCAATGAGAGTCTCGGGCCAGGTTGCAATGGTCTTATTGAGCGCAAGCGTGGCATTGGCGATGTTGTCGATAGCCGCCGAGATTGTATCTCCTGATGCGAGGGCAGAGCCAGCGAGGGCAACTAAGGGGAGAAGGCTGAGACGCATCTTGTCAGAGAATATGATTCAACGAGTGATCGATTGGTCAATTGAACTGCATGGGCTGCCAAGAGGAACTCCTGTTCTATCCTGAGACCTTTCACGTCTTATTATACTGCCTTACCGACACTTCACATGCAAGTCTAGCCGCTCCGTCTCGGAAGGCTGAGGTGGTGGCCTCGTGTAATCCCAACCTTCATCCCCGCATCTATCCTCAATCAGGAACTCAGCCCCGAGTTCTCGACAACCAAGTCGGATGAGCCCATCTCCCCATAGGGAAATCTCCAGCAAAATCATGGTCCCTTTGTTTAAGTGGCGGATCGTGACTTGGCAATCTCGAACTAAATCCGGGGAAGATTGTCAATTACGGGGATAGTTTACTGGGATTGCGGCATAATGGGCCGCGGCTATCACGAGCAAACATTTAACGGAAGTGCATGTGTGCGGCAAAGACTGTGATGAAATCTCTTTTCTGTGGGATTATGACGACAAAAGTGACGGAATGGGCAGGTTGTTTGGCGGGATCAGCCTTTTGAACAAGGACCAACGGCTGTGACGTTCCTCTAATTATGCATATTTATGAGAAGTAGACCAATTGTCTGCGTTATTATGCAATCAAACCTGTCACCCTACCTATTTCGCTAGGTATTTTGAAATGTGTGCTTCCTAATTCTCGGCGGGAAAGAATGAAACCTCGATTCATGATGCATGAACATTATGCTTAATCTTATGCAGGTACTATAAATGGCTTATGTCAACACACCATTGGGATCATTGCCTCTCGATTCACGACCTAATCGGGCACATGCTACGATTTATTAAAGTGGCGTTTGAAGGATCCGAAGTTGGCAGCCATGTGACAAACTCAATCCACTTCTCCCGGTTTGAATTCACAAAAGCGGAACGATGATACGAGTTCTAGTAACTGGCTACGACAGGATTTCTTAGATCACTTCATGACGAATTTCGCACTTGTCCCTGGCTGTTGAACATGGTCGCAGACTTCCAACTCTTGCCTTCAGCTATAACACTTATTACGTCGCAACATTAGCATGAGGGAGACGTCATCGATGACAAGGCCAGGATGTACTACACCTGCTTAGGAACTAATGTATACTCGACACAATCAGCGGACACTGGCATGTGAGCGAGACCGCCTGGGGGAACTCAATCCTGCTAAGTGGTCCTGTTTTCGATGTGCGACGCCCATGCGGAAATTATACATACCAGAATTCTCTCTGCAGGCCAAGGAAATCGGTTCTCTCCAATTCTTCGCTTTGTCAAGGACCCAGGTTCATAACCTGGGTCCTTGACAGTGATCAACTAACCAACAAATAACAAAAGCCAGTTCGGGGTATATATTTAGTTGATAGCAAGTGGTATGGGCGATAGCAGGCGAGGCTTCTCAGAAGGGCGATATCGTCCAAGCCACACCAGTATTCCCGAAGCCTCTGCTGCTGATGATCGACGTGTGCCTTCATGATACAGTTGTCAGGGGCTTTTCTCAATTATCAAGACGAGAGGTGGCATTTCGTCTTAGTGTTACGCTGACTATATACCATATTCAAAAATAGGGTGTGTGCTCTAAGAAGATCAGAGCCCATCACAGCTATAAGAGCTTATCCGATACATTACTGCTAAGTATGATCTCACTCCATGCCGCAACAAACCAGCTCTCAAATTGCCGGTTTAGAGACTCCAACGTGAGAAATAAACTCTGACGCTCGGGCTACTAGTTAATCTCAGAAAGATCTGAACATCGCTTGTGAATACCCCTACTAATACTTCAATATGGCAGTAGAAGCTGTTATGAATTATTGTTTAGGATAAATTCTTTAAAAGAACACCTGGAAGGACTGGAAATCATAATTCGTCAGGCTTACGAGTTCTCACAAGGTTACTTAGACCATATGATGTAAAATTCAATCAAGAATTACCAGCAGCTCCTCGCAGATTAACCTACTATTCTTCAAAAGTACATTAACTATTTCGATCTTTTTTAACGATACAGTTTGTTCTAAGGCTAAAAGGTCTGCTGTGTTGAGGCTAACCTAGAGGCTCGTGGGTCCAGCTAGGAGTGTGCATCAATAGCCTGAGGCATCCATCACCTCATGCTAAGGCCTGTGGGGCCAGTCAGCTGGATGTGAATCTCTCAGGCACACATTAACACCTCAATCCTCAGGCATTCAGGCATCGAGTAAATATGGATGGTGCCGTGACAATTCATGGTTACCCTAGACGGACAGGATGTCGATTCCATGAGTAATTGACAACCAGTACGCTGCGGTCTATGGTTACTTTGCTCATAGAGTGTGATAGTCTCATACGCCAGATTCGTTTCAGAAGTTATAGTCTAGCGATAGTTTGGCTAAAACACCTTGTTTCTCAGCATGTTTGTGGTAAAAACAAGGTGTTTGACATTGCAGGTTACAAAGTATTCTTCACAAAAATGCAATGCCCGAATCTATTTCTATAAAATCAAGATGCACGCGCCTTAGATCTCGAGTTTGGGTTCAAGAAAATTCCAATAGATACAATCAATCTGAATTAGATATATGTGGAAAAGTTAGATCCTTTAAGAATTAGTTTGGGTCTAGGGTAGCTATCATTGACCCTAACCACCCTGCCACCTTGATGTTGGCTCATTCCACGGTCGGAAAAGAGATCCCCGAGGCCTGCCCAGCCAGGGCCTACTGATAAAATTGTGATGCGCCCGTGGCATCCTAGTCAGTGATTTCGAAACCTCATCAAACAGATTCATGCTCTGCCGGCATCAGTTTGAGGTGGTGGCCAGCCTCGGCATCCAAGATCGTAACAGGCGACGCTAATCGCGGCAGTTGCATGTCAAGAAAAAAAAGGTTAAATAGACGCGTACTCGATGATATAAGAATCATGGCTTAGAAGAAACTCTATATCGCCAAGCTTTACGTTAAACTGCCTGCCAAGATAGCTTGGAGACCGTTGAACCCCAGTGTAGCGATCGAGATTTGTCGGGTGACCGAGTCGTCAATCGGACTCCGAGCTCTTGCCTTATGGAAGCCATTCCGCTTCCAATTCAGACCGCGGTATCAGGCCGTTGGTTATTAAACAAAGAGATTAAGTTATTGCACCTCTTCATTATCCCCTTCTCCATTAACTGCCGGGATTGCCTTGTTCATGGCGTGGTCTGAGGCGAAAACCTGATTGTCGCACGATGAGCGGAAAAAATGCGACGAAACAGTAAGCGTCCAAGTGGAGAGAGGGGCACCAGTTTCAGGATTAAGGGGACCTCACCGGAGATAATTTTCTTGATTGTCGAGTCAAGCCGTAATTAATTTTTTTTTTTTCCAGCTGAAGTGATAATAAGCAGCTGACCGCTTCAACCGCATGTTATAGAATCCCTCGGCCCCCGATGATCGCTGTCCTCATGATCAGAAGATGAATGGGAATGCAGTGAGAATTGGAACCAAGGATCCCCCTTGCAAGGGCGTGAAGGCTAGAGAAGGGAGCCAGAGGGGCCAGATGCTCAGACCACGGGACGGAGCAAACACTACAACAGCCCCACGAAATGCTCTCCAGAAATGACGCAACGTCTGAAGGAGACACTTGTCCGCGGTTTGAGCAGGCATTTCCGGCAGCTTGCCTTGTTTGGGGCTAGAGAGCTCTGTAACCTTAATCCCTTCAAGCTTTTTTGCCTTTGCCTAGGTCAAGGTTGATGAATTTGAGGATGCCGTGTTTTTGACGGTTCAGCGACAATAAAACGTGAAACTATGCCACGAATGTCAGCAAGCTGAGGCGCAGGAAATTTTCCGCTTTTCTGGAATTCAACAGCTCAATTGTGCGATCAGCAAATGAAGAGAACCAACAGATAGCGTGACTGGATATGGAATCTCAATTCCAACCACCCAAGCTTCTAGCCGATAGCCAAGAGATTAAACCCCCAAGGGTTCAGATGTTGGCAGTCGCTTGACTGTAAGGGGGAGGCACCCGCATGCAAGAGTGGCGTCTTTAAGGGAGAAGAGAAAAGAGCCATTGGTGCATCACCATCACCAATTTTGATCGTGTTTATTGCTTCAAGCTTAGCTGCTTGGCATTCTTTTCTCAATGGATGTTTTCCACGTTCCCCCGCAACCTTAACCAAACAGCCAAATTTTTTCCCACGAGGGTCAGATTTTGGGCAGGACAATCAATGTCTTGTTACAAGGGGCAACCAAAGATAGAAAGACGGAGAATCTCTGACCAAGGTTACAGTTAAACAAGCCTCCCTCACCCACTGTTTTTGCTCATCCTTTTGTCCTTGGTTTGGCGCTGTTGGCGCTGGTGCTGGCCCTGGCTCTGCCTTGTGCTGATCCTTCACACTATCTCCACTGAGTGGCACCCTCGCATGCCTGCTTCCATGGATGGATGGACAAAATTATGTGGGTCCTACTAGGGTTATCCCAATATGATTGCCGATCAGGGGCATACCATTGTAGGATAGGGCGTTTACAGGCCTGTAGATTGGCTCTGTAACATCCATAGTGTTACGCGTTCCGTTACCTCATATAGAGAGCAGCAAGTTTCGATTTGCCGTTGTCCAAGTCCGAGACACTTGATCGTCCATTTTCCTTCTTCTCCAAAACGCCAGCCTCCAAGCAAGTCCCTCCTTACGCTTGTCTTGATCTATTTCTGTTGTTTTTGTCTCAAATTCTTGTTTTGTCTCATTTCGTAAACTCTGTCTCTCGCTCACGAAACAAAACACAATCACAGCCAATTTCTCGTTTGGTCTGATGGTTTTGTCTTCAACATAAACCGTTTCCCCCCCCTTTTTTCTTTTTCGTCACTCGTTCCGCCGCGCTAGGCGCCACAACTCAGTCGTTTATCGGATCTTAAATTGGGAATAAGTCGTCGACTCGACAAAATGATCGCAGCACTTCAATCATCTGGTGTTGCGCTTAACCGGGTGCTGGCCCTTGGCTTGACGCTGGTCGTCATTCTGGGCATCGCCATCAATCAATTACAGCTTGGCGAGGATCCTTATCGCTGCAAGGCCCTGCTCAACGATGGCAGCTGGCTAAACACACCCGCAGAGAATGGAAGCAGGGCGCCTTTCACCACCTGGCAGCCACCTGGATGTATGCTTCATCAGTACAAGAAGGAGGATATTGAGCAATGTATGGAAGGACGACACATGCTCTTTGTTGGCGATTCTACGACTCGACAGGTCTTTTATGGCATGGCCCGTTTGGTAAGTTTTTAACAATTTTATTGTAGCGTCGCGTGAGACCGAAATGCATTTATCGCTTGTTTAATACCATTCAATCGCACGACAACAACCACGATAACTAACACCACCGCAGCTGGACAGGGAGAAGGCCGAGGAAGTTCGAGAAAGTAGCCACAAGCACGAGAGTCACGATGTGGAAATTGGCGGTATTCGACTCAAGGAAGTTTGGGATCCTCTCATGTTGCCCGGTAACGAGAGCGACATTGTCCGAGAGGAGCTTGCTCTCTACCGCGATGAGAGGCTCGGTCGGGTCCCCGTCGAGGAGCAAAAGGGTCCTGCATTTGTCTTCATGGGAATCGGAGTTTGGTTCGCCGCCCGCTACGAAAAGGGCGAGTCGCTCGACAACTTCAAGTCGGCCTTCAACAACATCTCCGACCTCGTCTCCAACAAGGACTTTGAGCCCTTCGGTAACCGACCCATGGATCCCCGCGATGGAGTTGGCACCGAGATGTTCCTTGCTCCCATTGCGCCGCCTTTCTACGACGAGATGCCCGATTACCGCAAGACTGGCGTCGCCTCTCAGCCTGGTGAGGTTGAAGCCATCGACGAGTTCCTTCGGGACCAGGAGGATGCATCTGGTATCCCAATGCTCTGGTCTTACCCCGCCTTGTCGTACGAGCAGAAGGACGCCATCGGCGACCACGAGAATGGCTTCCATGTTACAGATGGTGTTGCTGAGATGAAGGCTCAGATCCTTCTTAACCTCCGATGCAATGCCAAGCTCGACATCCAGAGCACTTACCCTTACGACCGTACTTGCTGCACTGACTACGGCCAGAAGTCTTTCGTTCAGGTCATCCTTGTTGCTCTCGGCGTCTTGTACGTTGGCGGTGCCGCCATCACCGAGCTCCTCAGCCTCCGATCCAGCGAAGCCCCCAAGTGGGCTATCTTCAACCTCGATGTCGCTACCTTCATCACCGGTCTGCTCGCTTGCTACTGGGCCGACCGAACACAGGCTTTCGCCAAGGGTTCCAAGGAGTACAACATGTTCGACTTCAACCTTCTTTCTGCCCTCTGCTTCATCGTCGGCTTGGCTTTCATGACCAAGTCTAAGCCTCCGCCTCCTCGACCTGGATCCCAGGCTGCTACCACCGCCCCCGCGACTCTCGACGATGCGAAGCCTCTGTCGCGTGACCAGACCGATGAGTGGAAGGGCTGGATGCAGGCTCTCATTCTGGTGTATCACTGGACTGGTGCCTCTCGCGACCTTAACATCTACGTCGGAATCCGACTCCTGGTTGCCGCTTATCTCTTCCAGACTGGTTTCGGTCATGGTGTTTTCTTCAGCTCCAAGAAGGACTTTTCCTTCAAGCGAGTCGCCGCTGTGCTTCTCCGACTTAACCTTCTTAGCTGCGCTCTTCCCTTCTTCATGAACACCGACTACATGTTCTACTACTTCGCTCCCCTCGTTAGCTTCTGGTTCCTCATCATCTACGCCCTCTTCGCTATTGGCCAGAAGTACAACGACAACACCTGGGCCCTTATGGGTAAGATTGCCGTCTCCGCCGCTATCTGCCCTGGAGCTATGCTGTGGACCCCTGTTCTCGAATGGGTTTTCGACGCATTGAACGTCGTCTTCCGAATCGAGTGGGACCTTCACGAGTGGCAGTTCCGTCTTGGCTTGGATGGTCTCATCGTCTACGTCGGTATCATTATGGGTGTCGCCTCGGTCCGAACCAAGATTTACAACAAGATCCTTACTCAGTCCTATGGTCTGGCTGGTATTGCTGGTATCCTCTCTATCCCACTGTACTGGTGGATCGCCGTTAGCAAGGCCGAGAAGAAGCAGGACTACACAGCCCTGCACCCCATCTTCTCTTTCATCCCTATTATGGGCTTCATCGCTGCTCGCAACATGTTCCCCATGGCTCGCACATGGTACTCTCGATCATTCGCTTGGATCGGCCGATGCTCCCTTGAGACCTTCACTCTTCAGTTCCACATTCTCTTGGCAGCTGACACCAAGGGTCTGCTCCTCCTCGACATCTTCCAGGGTGACGGCAGCCTCCTTTGCGACCGATGGAGGGCTCTGATTATCATTGTCCCTGTTTTCTTGTGGATCAGCTCCCGCGTCGCCGATGCCACAGGTGGCATGGTCAAGCTTTTGACCAAAGATTGGGCTGCTGAGGAGCAAGAGGAGCAATTCGATTTGGAGGCCAAGGCTGACGCTGAGCCTCTCATGGGAAGCAACTCGATGATCTCTGGATTTACTCGACACATGCCCTCGAAGTCTTCGTGGGCCAACAACCTCAAGCTCCGTATGTTAGGTCTCTTTGTCCTCCTCTGGGCTCTCAACTTGGTAAGTCAATCTGCAGATCACATCATTTTACATCGTTACTAACATTCTCTGTAGTTCTACTAGACATTCATTGCATGGCATCGATTAAAAGGCGTTTGGAGTAGCGACTTGCATTGGCGACCAAACAGTCCGCTAGGGAGGTATATTCTAGCGACGAGGCATTCATTCTGACAGACGGCACAAAAGATCCGTCTTGGCTTTTCTTTTTCCGGGCGCATTTCCCCGATTTTTCGACATGATACATATACCATGCTTCACAGTAAGCTGATGCATAAGCCTATACGGCATGACATAGATTTTATATCGTAATGATAGATTTTTACATGATCAATCGCATCTTTCGCACAACATTCGTGATTGTGAATGTTAATGGGCCAGTGCATTAGATACATGGACGCGCTACCGCGGCTCAGCATTGGAGCTTCATACCTTCAAGGTTTACGATCCTACAATCACGCTCAGTCAGATATGACGAAGCAGGGATGGGGTTCTCGTATTGCGAATTCCCTGACTCCAATGAGATTGAAGCACAGGATTGTTGGAAGTCTGTTGGTTGTTTCAGTCCTCAGCTAATTATATCTCCTCCACTTTGCGTAAGCTGACCAAAGTCCCATGTCGAAAGATTTCGGTTATTCATTTTCTGAGTGGACTGACTATCTCCCCTGCTTCCGTACTAAATCTGCAAGTGATTCCGAAGGATCTCGTAGTTCTGAAGGATATTACTGCTTGTGGTGAGGTTGCACCCCGTGAAGAATCCTTCAAAAAGTGTGTCTAATGCCATTGATTAACTACAGTTCAAGCTACCCAAGGAGTTAAATTCTCCCAAAGGCTGATTGATTCAACAAATTCAGTCCAATCATTCTTTACCATACAACCCAGTGAAGTCGATAGAACCATATTCTGTATTAACGTGGAGGCCATTGGGATAGGTGGCATAGTGGC
The DNA here is from genome assembly GCA_030411635.1 of Fusarium sp. MBC 119. Lineage (NCBI taxonomy): Eukaryota > Fungi > Ascomycota > Sordariomycetes > Hypocreales > Nectriaceae > Fusarium > Fusarium sp. MBC 119. The sequence goes on from JAPERM010000133.1 coordinate 30,292, forward strand.
CTATCCAATTATAGTGGAGTCTACCGCCAAATCTGTTAAGCGTCTAACATTGGAGTGAGGAGGTGATGAAGGCAACGAAGCTGGCTGGTGCGGAACTAAAGAGGTTCGCTAATGGATACGGCTATTAGGTATTCAGTTCAAAGTCTATAAAATAAAATCTTGTACATATCTCGTCAAATCAACCGCAGAATCTTTTTCAAGAAGCGTCGATGTACAGCCCTGCCGGTTGGAGGGAGCTCTGCGTCCGGAGCCACCCATGGCCGCAGATTGGCGTGCTCGAGCGCGTCCGAAAGATCGTAGGCCGCAAGATCGGGAATCGGGGGGTGCATTATGGCGACTCTGTCGAGGGTGGTATTCAGAGCAGAGGCAGTAGCTTCCCGAAGGGAGATTAGCATTTCTGCCAATATTCCAACATCTCTGGTAGCAGGTTTCCCAAGCTTCTTGTTGATAGATCTTTTCCATTTGTTCCACCTGCTTAATGGAGGTGCCTCTGGTAAGGCGACATGATGAGCCATAAGCTCGTAATAATCTTGTGTCGCATTTATGAGGGCAAGATTCAAGACGGTGCCGTTGCGAAGGTGCACCGCCGCAGTACTGTGCACACAGATATTTAGCTTGTATCTTTGATGGGAAGGTCAGATGTACGACGAAAGCCTACCCTGAAGAGAACGAAAGCCAAATCCAATCCCAGGTGCACTCCTAACAGAAGCAGGGAGACAATCCTTGCATGGAGGGAAGAAACCTTCCGAGACTGCATTTGCAGTTGTAACGAGGAAATAACTGAGGTACTGAAGTTTCGTATTTTTGAGGTTAGAGTTTGAGTTTGAATCGTATGTGAGATGGTTTGATAGGAGAAAAATTGTGATGTTGGTTAAAGTTTTAAGTGTTGGTTGAAGTACGCGTCGCTGGCTTATAATGTTATCACTATAGTCTATAGCAGGCCTTCCCCCCGGTAGAACAGCCTCAATTGCAATTCTCGCACCTATACTGACAGGGCTGTGCCGACACGCGCACACTCCCAGCATGAGATTGGGCAAAATTGACAATTACGATCTAGGAACCAGAAAGAGAAGAATCCATGGCACGCTAAGTATCTGACGCTTTAGATGTGACTATCTTCTTCCACTGGCACTTTATCCACTACGGTGGCGCATCTCGGCCTGAGAGAATTGAACGTTGGACCCGAAGGTCAACTTTTAAAAGATAGCAGGCTGATGGAGATGAACGAATGAATAACGAGTTTGCGATAATGCCAGCTGAGAGTCCGGATCACGATGGATTCCCAATTAGAGTGACGGTCCCGTCAAGAACATATATCACTGAGTGTGTATCATACAGCATCTAGAGTATAATCTGAAAGCATAAATGACATGACAAAAAACAGAAGACAATCCTTCCAGTCAGATGGTATAGTAAATTTCGTATAACGTTATGTGCTTACTGTAGTACCGTCAAATTACTAATAAGCCCACTCCTTTCACGTTAGTACTCAGATATACTTTAAATTTATGCAGATCTCAATACCTACCGGCTTATATACCACTGGCCCTATGTCATACAGAACCATTTGTCCAGAAGACCCGACTCGATTTACACCAGATACCGTGGCAGATACTAAACCACACAAGACCAACATGGCTCGAACTATGAAGCAATGGTGCACGCTTATGGACGGAATAGACAGACTTCAAATGCTAGAAGTATCCCAGCCAGTGAACCTCGACGATGACGAGGTATTAGTCAAGATCAGTCGAGTGTCCATCAACCATCGGGATATCAAGAGTAAGATATTTTCTTTGGTGTAGCTTTGCAGTCTTGGCTTATATTTACGTTCTCTAGTTGTGGAAGGGGACTTTAAAGGCCGATACGAGATACCATCAGAGCCAATGATAGTCTGCTCCGACGCGAGTGGTATCATTGTCGACGTCGGTGGAAGAGCTGCAGTAAGTCCTTGGTGCAAAGGTGACCGCGTCTTGGCTCTCGTTCGCCCAACCCATCACCGTGGTCCTACCCGTGCCGAACACCATGCTCTTGGGATCGGGTTCCCACAGTCAGGAGTCCTAGCTGAATATCGCGTGTTCTCCGCTACTGGCCTCTTACGAATTCCAGACTCAATGACTCTCGACGAAGCATGTACACTACCTATTGTGGGTACCACAGCCTGGATGGCTTTGAACTGGGACCAGCCGATAGGGCATCCAAGAACGGCAAACGACTTCACTGTCCTACTTCAAGGAACAGGTGGTGTCTCTATTGCGGCATTGCAGCAAGCTAAAGCTCTCGGACTCACAAGTGAGTAATCTGCGATTATAAAGGTAATAAGTACCCGGTTGTTGATCCTCTCGGTAGCAATAACCACTTCATCTTCGGACGATAAACTGCATCGAGCGCGAGAACTTGGAGCCAATCACACTCTCAACTATCGAATTCACCCAAACTGGGCTGATGAAGTCTTGAGATTAACAAATGGCAAAGGCGTAGATATAGTCGTGGAGACTGGCGGCCCAGTCACCATGCAGCAAAGTCTTAAAGCTGTAGCGGAGGGTGGCACCATCAGCGCAGTAGGAGTCCTGACAGGGTTGACTGAGAGTGTAGGACAGATAGCCACTGGACTGGGTTTGATCAACCGAAACGCAACTTTAAAGGGTATCAACATCGGACCAAAAGATCGAGCTGAGGAGATGTTAGACTTGTATCGTGCAAGACAGGTTCACCCTGAGATTGACAGGACTTTTGACTTTGATCAGGCGAAGGAGGCTCTAAGATATGTCAGGGACGGGAAGCACTTTGGGAAGGTACTTATCAAAGTAGATTGAATTTGTAGATTGAATTTGATACGATTATCGATGTTTGCGACTTATATAATGTGCTGTGAGATCAAAAGAAAGAACTGTATTTCGAGATATATCTACCCATTTAAACTGCAACGCTAAACCTAGGTATATCCAAAGGTACGTCTAAACAATTAAGTTTGGACCACACACCGAACACTCATATATAAATCATCCAGTAACAAAGACAAGAATGCCGTAGTCTCTTTTACAGAGTATACCTAAAGTCTGGGCGCACGTCGCCACTGATCCACTTCTGCTCATCGGTCATAGCAGCGTACTTGGCATCCAAGGAGCCCTTGGCGCGACGATGGTTCTCCCAGCGAAGTGCAAAGTGCATGAAGATTGAGCCGCCGAGGAGGAAAACAATCTGGTATGCCAGAACCATGCCATGACCGGTCCAGTATCGAGGCTTCTGTGTTTCGCGGTAGATGTTTGACGAGACGACACCGTTCAAGTTACCCCAGCCGACAACCATTCCGAGGACAATAGCACGCTTCAGGGAACCTTCGATGTTGTTGTTCACCCAAGATACTGTGTTTGAGACGGTGGGATAGATACCTATGCTCGGTTAGTAAGCTATTGATGAAAAGAATATGAGAACTTACCCATTGCTCCGAGGAACACAGCACCGTACTGAACTCTTGGCGTCGGAGAAGCCAAGAGCATGATAAAACCGATGATACCAACACAGACAGTGACGATATTACAAAATCCTCTCCATCGAGTTTTGTCAGCAACAAAACCTACAACGACGGTAGCTGTTGCTGCGCAAGCATATGGAGGAACCGAAAGCAGCTGTGCGTGAGTGCCAGTGTAGCCCATACCACGCAGGATAGTGGGCAAGAAGAGGGAGAAAGCGTAGAGGGGCATCAAACATCCCATGTAGATAACCATGTATCCGTACGTCTTCCAATCCTTGGCTGCAGCCCAGATGTGGCGCTTGTCAAAGTCCTCAGCAGTCTTTCCCTGACGGTCCAAGATGAGACGGCGTTGAACGCGAACACGATCCTCTGGGGAGAGGAAGCGAGCAGTGTCGGGCCAGTCAAAGACCATCCACCAACAAAAGAGGCCGACAAAAACGGTAGCAATACCCTCGAGGATAAAGATCCAAGCCCAACCAGACTTGCCGCCAACGCCGTCCATCTGAGCAATGGCCGCAGCGAGCAATCCACCGAAGGAGCCTGCAAGAGCGGCAGCGGAGAAGAAAATGGCTGCGCGAGCACCAATCTCACTACTCTTATACCAGCATCCGAGGTAGTAATTGACTCCGGGGTATAAACCAGCCTCAGCAACACCAAGGAAGAAACGTGCCGCCAAAAGACCTGAGAAGTTGTGGCAGACTCCCATGAGTGTCATGACGACACCCCAAGCAATGATGATGCCCGTGAAGAAGATGCGGGGCGTCAGACGCTTAAGCAGACCGTTGGTGATGGGCTCAAATAGAGCATAGCTGACGAAAAAGATGGTGAGAGCTATGTTGTAGTCGCCAGGTCCCATACCAAGCTCTATTTCCATGTTCTCGAGACGAGCATTGCCGATATTGGTTCGATCAAGGAATGAAAGTAGGTAGAGGAGCGACAACCAAGGGATGAGCCATAGGTCGACTTTCCACATCAGCTTCTTGTCCTGTGAATTATTGTCAGTCATAAGGTCTTTGACGTAGTCGCGTTCAGCTTGACTCACAATAGCGCGACGCTCTTCTTCACTCTTGCCCTCATCAGGATCAGGTAGAGCTGCCAAGAGGGCATTGCGTTCTGCATTGATGGCAGCATTGGGCGAGATCTTGTCAGAGGTCACATTCTCAACGTCGACGGTCGTGGGCTTTTCTTGCTCATTCGGCGGCGTCGAGCTACTGTCGGTCGTCATCGCGCAGGTACGGAAGCCTATGTAAGCCTAAACAATAAGCTTAACCTAGAAAAAGCGTGTATTTGGTAGTTCAAAGACTCCGCGGAGATGGAGGTTTTTTGACTGTTAAAACGGTAGAAGCCAAATCGTGAGGGGGGAGAAAGGCTTTTGTTTTCCCCTCGCCAACACAATAGGCTTTCGTCCCCCCGTGCACGTCAACGCCCGCAGGCCCAGCATACCTGTGCCGTCCGTGTTGCTGCAAGCCTCCCTCCCGCAATTCATCATATGCGGGGGAGTAAAACAAGCCCAAGATCTGCGATGTGACCTAGGCGTTTCTGGGAAGGTCAATGGGCGAGCGTAGAGAGAAAAAGACAAGCTTTCTTGCCCAGGCTTGGCTTTAATTGGACGACAGGGATGATAAAATGGCATATGCCGATCAATGATGTCTCGGAAACAGGGAAAGCCCCGAGTCAGCACAAGAATGGAGGGGTCTTTGCCCCGAGTGCAACCCTTTTGATAGGCTATGTATCAGCCTGAATTACATTTGTCTCCTCAAATCTGACATGAATAGAGATGATCCTCAAATCTGGCGTCTGATGCGCGTGCACGAAGAAGCCCGTGGATTCCATGTGCTACGTGAATCCTTCCACTGCTTTTTTTATTGTCGTTGATCACGAAAATGGAATAAAAAGACCCAGTAGAAATGCTTCCCAGTGCCGGAACTTCGGGACAACTGTCGAGTGACAAATTCGATCGCTGTGATGGTTCCCTCCCCATGTGTCGTGTGTTACATCACTTACAAGCGTCAGCAATTCCCTACTCCGCAAGGCATGCCCACACAATACAGGCATCATCGACGGACTTGTTATCGGACTTTGAAGTGCACTGTGGCTAGTGCTGATCATTATAGCTTCGGGAGTCACTACTTAAAAGAGAAGCGTATTTGAGCAGGTGACCAGCGATTGCTCAAGCTTTGCCAATCGTCTTGGCTGACACAATCCAACGTCCATCTTTTGCTGTTTTTAGCGCACCCCAGGAAAATAAGCTCCAAATCCCCAGACTCAACCCCGGTGGCTAAGCTTAGCACTCTGGTGAACTGGGTAAGATCGACTACGTCGTGTTTTTGCTGAGCTTAAGCTGACCAAGCTTGGCGCAACATCCACGTGGCAAAAGCTAGATTGGGAGGGTTGCTTAAGATGTGAGATATTCTCACACGTTTTGCCGGATAATATCAGACCCGTGGTATTCTGCCTGTCGCATCTCCAGGCTCGGGCTTGGGTTACATGGCTTATTCGTCAGCTCGAATGTCGCTGTATCTATGGTGCCCGGACTTTCAGTTCAACGTGGGAAGCTAGGGTGACTGATTATTCGGGTTTCCGGCCCAAAGGATGCGACAATGATAACCACCCACTTGCTGCTTTCTTATCGCTGATTGGGTCTGTTGATATCACTGTGCGGTCGGAATTGTTGCACAACGAGGGTCATGTTGTGTTAGAATTTGTCAAGTCTTGTACGCCAAGAAAAGGCCAAGACATGCCATGACCTGTCAATCGCATCTCATCCGTAGCATCCGATGGAGGGATTGAATCCCTGCCTGCATGAGCTTGCCTCGTCCCTCTTATGATTGACGTCGTTCATCAGATGGTTGAAATATTTGGAATGATTCTAAATTGCGGAATCATTTTCTTCTGTAGTCCTCTGGACTCTTTGAAACAAAGATTCTTATGTCGCCCCAATGCGACATCGACTTTGTCTATGTTCAAGTCCTTTATTCGACCTTTTGGTCTTACCTTGGCCATGGGTATCAGAGGCCTTGGTGAATGTAACTATAATGTCAAACTTGCATTGTCGCCCATGGGTCGTGGCTTTGAGAAGCTGTTCAGTAATTAAGAATACCTAAGTTGTAGAGCAAATCTAAACTTAGGCAGTTAAAGTTGTAGCTGGGAATAGCAGGCGTAGAAAAGGTAATAGTGGGTTTAAAGTAGGCAGACTTATGAAGTGATGTTTTATTTTTTAATAAATGCAAAATAACATATACATAAGATGAATAGTACGATAGAAGATGTACTGAAGTATTCCAATCCAAATTCTTCTATTAGCTGAATAACCCTATATCCCTATGACGACGAAAGCAGAGCCTTAACACGATTTGCTATATATTGTTAAACTGTGAGATATTTCACACCTTCGGCATTCTATTAATACTTGAACGCTTCATTTCTATTTCTATGTAGCGCCAATTCACATCAGGGAAATCAAATATTCATTGCATTGACAAAGGTCTGCATTGTAATCATTCAAACTCTATCGAATGAACTCCCCATTGCTTCTCGCAACTGCTCTTTGCTGTTGGCTGTGCCCATCAAACTCCTCTGCGAAACAAAACCCCAAACCGGCACCAACCTAGTAGCCGCTAGAAAACTATTTAAACACTATCATTATCATCCACGTAAGATCGTAACATATCCAAATGATTGACTTGAGGCGAAGTCATCCTCATCTACTCAGTTGTTTCTGAACCTCTTAGAACAACCAAGCCAAACTTTATGAAAGAGCAAAGATTCCTTCCACGACTTCATGTCTTGAGGATGTTTGCGGCAACAACAATACCACGAGCAGTCTTCTTCACCCACGCTTGAGCCACTTTGAAGTCGCCGTCCTTCGCATATTGAACACCCTCGGTAATACCAGGGAAAGTGACAGCAGCATAGCCAGTGTCGAGACCTGGGGCGTTCACGACGTGCTTGTAGAACTCACGGTTGGGCAGACCACCCTGAGAGATGAAGCCGCGCTGGAAGTCACGGTACTTATGGTTGACAACCTTCTTGAGGACATCATCGTCGCGCTCCCTGGCAAGATCCTCCAGAGCCTTGACCTCGTCGGCACTCTTCTTGAAGAACGTGATGGCCTCGTCAAGCTCATCAAGATCAAGGTCGGCGTCTTGGCCCTCGGCGTACTCAACAAGATCCTCGTAATACGCACGAAGCTCCTTGGCGTAGTTCTGGGTATCAAAGGGGATGATGTCATCGGTGGATAGGTGGTATGCGAGAAGAGCCAGGAATTGACCTTGCGCAACATGAACGTGGAATCCAGGGTCGCCAAAGGTTGACATCCAGTGGTAAGTGTCGTAGTTGGAGTGATAATGCCAAATTGGGTCGTTTGCACCTCCTCCACTGCCTGTATCGAGAGAACTGATACCACGGTGGAAGAAGGCAGTATAATCAGAGCCAGAGCCCAGTACCTCAATTTCTCCTTCAGTGGCTGCATGCCAAGCATCGTACAGAGATTGGTTGAATCCGCCAAAGTTGGGGTCAATAATCTTTTTGAGAGTCTCAGTCGCAAAAGTCTGAAGTTCGGGTGATGCACCGAGATTGGGCCTTGGGCCGCTCACGGCTACGTCGATGTTGAGGTATGAGACAGCCGTGTCCGTGAGCCAGTTGACATGCTCCTCAACCCATTCGGTGGAGCCAATGATACCCCATTCTTCAGCATCCCAAGAGGCGAGAACGATGTTTCGCTTGGGTTTCCAGCCTGAATCTGTGAGTTTCTTAAGGGCACGGGAAAGCTCGACGAGAATGGCAGAGCCAGAGTTAGGGTCGCCGTTGCCGCCCTGAAGCAATTAGTAATGTTTTCTAAATCCAAAATTGCGGTTGAACTTACGACCATCCAGGTATCTCTATGGTTGCCAATGATAATTGTTTCATCGGCATTAGTACCATTGATAACACCAATAACGTTATGAACTGGCTCAATGGAATCTCGAGAGACGGTGGTCAGATCAAGCTTTACTCCCGGAGCAGGTCCACTGCTGTAGTCGGCATCTAGCCCGCCTGTCCAGGCAGTGCGGTTAACCTTTTCTGCAGAGACACCATGGCCGTTGAGAGCCTTCAGCAGAGGCTCGGCAGCCGAGTAAGAAATTGGAAGAGCTGGGATCTTAGCGATCACATCAGAGATATCAGCTCGGGGCGAGTCCTTCTTAGATGGGTAGCCAGGAGTCGTGGGGTCGCCAGTGTGAGTGGAGAGGAAGAGCGTTGAGCCTTTCTGAACAGAGCTTGGGTTTCTAGCAGGGCCATCTGGGTACTGAGTTAGTGAAGGTTCTACGATGATTTTTATCGAGACCTGATCATACCTGGGTAGGCCTTGTATCCGTTTGCTGCGGTGATGTTTCCATCATCACCAGGGTCGGTGAATATGACGGCACCAATGGCACCGTGATCTTGGGCGTTCTTGACCTTGAGACCACGGAAGAGACCACCGTACTTTATGAGAGCAATCTTGCCCTTGAAATCGACCCCGAGCTCGACAAGCCTCTCGAAGTCGTCAATTGAGCCTCGACTAATTGACTAATGTCAGCAAATTTCCAAGCCAAACAATCAAAGCTTTTTTCTTACCCAGCGTATACATATTCAGCGGAAGCATTGCCGGTCGGGGAGTAAGCCAACCATGTCTGCTGAGAGAGCTCATTCCAACCAGTCACGTCATCTTCTGGGAGAACCTCTTCTTTGGTATTGACTTGAGATGTTGTGCCATTGGGGCCAGTGAAGTACAGCGAGGAGCTCACTGGGTATCTGAGGAAAACGTGGTATTCAGCAAGGTGCGACTCGACGCCGTTCTCACTCCAGCGGTCTGCGGTCCACTGAGCGGCTTCTTTACCATAGCCTGCCAGTTTGTTCTGGTGACCATAGTAGTCAGACCATTTGTCAATGGAGGAGTTGTCGAAAGCATTGACGAGAATAGTCTCTTGGTCCGTCAATACGGGAGGCCAATTATCGTTGCGTTTAGACAGTCGCTGACGATGGGTATGGCGTTTGGTAAGAACAAGATCGCGCTGACAGGCGTATGCGCCAGCCGCGAGAGTAGCAACCACTGAAAGTTGCTGAAGACGCATGTTGAGCTACAGAAAACTCAATTGCAAATAGTATCCGAAGCTTCCGCCTGAGTGAGGGGTAGCCATTGAAAAGAACTGGGCTATGACAGGATATAAATGCAGCAGCAATTACAATAATGCCTAGTCCTACCATGCCATGTTACCATGGAGCTAAGGCATGGTGCCATTGGACGGACCTCAATTGGGTCCTTGGTCTTACCAAGAAGCAGGTTCGTATCCTGGTGTGATCTGCCTCATGATACGTCGAAATCGTTATCATGATCTAGTTGATTGTCGTTTTCCCGGATGAGCTTCCTTTCCTAGTCTGTCAGCTTACGATTTCGAGCTCGGGATAGCTCCCTTCAATGTCGTCATGCTTCGCCGAGATAGACTTATTGTAACCTGGTTGGGAAGCTCCCGAAAACTGGCCAATGTCGAAGCTGGCTTGGCTGCTTGGCCGTGCTGCGGGGCTTGAGGAGAAGGATCGGCGCGTTATTCACCTGCCCGATGTGGGTTGATGGGAAAGGATTCTTGCGTAACGGACTTCTTGCGCCATTGTAAAGTGGGATAAGGTTGCTTGTGAGTAATCAAGCTTAATGTTGCTCCGTCGCCTTCCCCGCTTCTGCGGGAATCATTCTATCCGTTCACTCATTGAACAAAAAGCTTTCTACTTAGGATTCTGTTATATATAAAACTGTAGACCGAGCCAGTTAGATAATAAAATAGTTCTTATGAGAATTAGAGTTCATTGTACTTCTGTAATAGGTTTGGTAACTACCCGGGGTCTCATTAAGCATCGGATTTAAGGTTTCTTCACTAAGAAGTTAAAGTCCGAGCTAAGACCAATTTATGATACGTGGAGAGCATAAGGCTGCGTTAAAACAAATAACGATCAAAAATCTATGGGACTTGAGTGTTTGCGATAGTGAGACCATGTTATTCATGTACACAGAACAACTGCCGAAGGGTTACCAGACCGCTGGAAATTGCGGCAAGGGTCCAGGCCTATAAAAGCTGTCTCGGATGACAGCATGCCAAAGATGTATCAAGTTAGGATGAATCACTTCGATATGGCAACGCATTCGACGAATGAGCAACAACTCATGACTAGGATACATGGAATATTAAGAGTAAATGTCCTGCCTTAAGAAGAACGTTATAGGACTGATCTTCAAGCACGGTGTGTTTTGCATGTGTGGGGCTCAACCGGCTTAATGAGATGTGAAGTTTCGCAATGGAGTAAAGCAGACAGCTATAAGATAAACAATATGAAAGTTGGGAGGTCGAGCGACGAATGGGTGATATTTTATACAGACGATAAATGCCAAAATAGTAGCTTGATGTTTAGTAAACTAGTTTCGTAACTTTAGATAGTGTCCGAGTATGATCTGTTTAGCTGTTGAGAAACCGCAGAATGAAACGAAGGATGAACCCTTATGGAATAAACTAAACTCTTGAAAGTGATTTTGAAGTGTATAAAATGTGCTGAGATGGGTGAGACGCACAATTATGGGATATGGCAGCCTGATTTCGAGAATTAATTGGAACCGGTAGTGTATAAACCCACGTGATTCATTCTTGAAGTATCCCTTGACTCCCTATCTGCAAAAGTGGAGGGAGCTGAAAATTAAGGACAAGGGCTATAACAATCGAGAAAAGAGAAAAGAGAAAACATTTATTTTTGGGCTGGACGAGGCTTTGACGTGGCGGGACCTCTTCCTATTGGCTGTTCCTGCATGGCCTATGTTGGTGGTTTAAATTGCTGTTGGTCGGAAATGGTTGTTGGTTGGGACACCAGCACGGCCACAGAGGACCCAAGAAGGCAATGGAAAGTTTTTCGAAGAAAACTTTGTTGATGAAGAAAACTGTAATTAAAACGGGGGAAGCTTGATAATTGAGTTCAGTCTGAAATGCGATTGTTGAGCGTGCTCCGAGTTGTTCGTTTCGATTGCTTTCTGCCTTGGTGAGAACGATTGGTGGCAACGAAGCCAGACTGAGGCCTACAGGTCTCTTGAGCGCGTATCAGTTTATACACTTTTTTTCTTCACGAAACGCGCCTCGACCAGGGTGTTGTAACAAGGCGTACTATGCCTGGTCCCAGGCAGAATCCTCCCTTCTAGCCCAACCGCTCCTTTACTTCTAGTTCTCTTCGTCTTCTTTCGTGTTTTCTATCTGCACCTTTTCCTCATTCTTCGAATTGTCTCCATACTCCAAATGCTCTATGCAGCAATGGCAAAGCCTAAAGTTGGGGATATTCCTTCATGCCAGCCTCTCAGAAAGAAATTAGGCGTTGGAACCTCCCGCGATAGAGAGAGCATCTTCTTCAGGAATACTATTCAAGACTTTCGAGTACAGTATAGGTCGGATGAAGGACAACTCGGGTCTTCATTTCTACAATGGAACGAGCCCAGTCATGAGAGAGGTCTCATACGCATGACCGAGGATTTCCTTGAGAAGAAAGGTCAAGGGCCTCGTTTCTGGCCAGACAAGGAGGGATCAGTACCGGTAAAACCTCTAAAATGGACGAAGGATCGTGTTCGGTAAGTTAGACCTGCTCCAAGGCTATCGCATAGTCGTTCAGAACGCTCCTCACATTTGGTTAGTATCAAGAAGCTCGTCAAGCAATTGTTCTTCCGTATGAACCAGCAAGAGCATTGGAAAGGAACAGGGTCGAGTTTAAGGACAAGTGACAACCGCTCGTCGCAAGTTGAACCGCGTCGGTCGCAGACACTAGATCAAGAGAGGTATGAAATCTACACAAAGGAAGAGAAGCACAAGCTGATGTAGATACTGCTTAGGTCGACGGAGCAACCCTCGATCGAAAATGAGGATACCACGATGGACGAAATGATAGACTATTGGATCCAAAATGAGGGTGGCTCTGATAGCCTGGACCGTCCTTGGGGAGACCTGGATCCATATCAAGTTCCCAGAAGCCCTGACCACGTAAGCGCACAAGTAAGTTTCCCTATGCCCAATGCCTTATTTCTGGAAAGTGATAGACAGAAGGAGACAGCAGCTGACGAGTTCAGGGTCCAACAACACGTATACAGACAAACGAGATCCCCAACGCACAACGATCGGCTTTCGACTTGGAATCGACCCGCCCGAACGAAAGATCATCGCCCCTTGGGCCAACAGCACCTCTTGCTCAAATGTCCGACCATCAAGAAGCCACTCCTCTTCCGGAAAGGCCGATCCCAACTACCAACAATGTCACGCCCTCGAGTCGTAGTCGTAAGCTGATCGAACGTCAAGACTTCGTGAACACCGGAGATATTGAGATGGATGAAGATCCACGCTCATACTCGCCGGCGCCTAGTGACCGAAGTGACCCAGACTTTCGCCCAAGCCCAGAAGCTGTCGCTCGGCCACAACAAGATCCTCCGACGGCTGAGCCTTCCAACGCTCCATCGGATCCGGAATCAGAGTCTTTGGCACAGCCGCGTCCATCCACAGAGCGAGCCGTAAATCCCAACATCGCTACTTCGAGTAGTACAATGCCTCCACCTCCGCTCCCTCTGCCTAGAAGAACACCTGTGCCTGCGCCTGCGCCTGCCCGAAAACGGCGAAGGATCGTCATCAAGTACAGTATACAAATAACACCGGGCAACTATCGACTGTGGGATCATCGCGGTACTTTCGATCGCATGTCGATGGCGGATTTTGAGAAAGTGCATAAGCTCACAAGTATCAGTTCAGTTCAGTTTCTCCTTGAAGGTGAAGGCATGAGCTGGGATGATCAAGTTCCTCAAGGTGACAACTTCGCCTTTCAGAATATGAAGAAGCGATTTATAAAGAAAATACAAAGCGATCTTGCTAAGCCTGGGAATACTAGAGAGGTTGTGGAGTACGAGATCTTGGTCATCCCTGTCAAGAATGCGGAACCGGAGGTCGAGTTTATTCGGGAGCAGACCGTTTGCCTGTAGGATGTTGAAGGTTGGAGCTGATAGTTCCAAACATGGGGTGAGTGGGGGATTTTTTGGTCGGCATAGAAGCTTCCTTTTTCCTGGTCTCTTTTCTTCTGGGCCTTGAGTCAGTACTTGTAACTTCGTCAATAAACTTTCGAACTGCTTTGCCTCTGTTCGGTGTGGAGGGGGGAAAAAAGCTACACTTTTGATTCGGAACAGAAGCTGCTACATCATTTGCTACCGCTCCAACTCTTATGGAAAAACAATCTTAGGGATCCTCAGAGCCTTTTACATTTAGTCAGGCGACAATGATATCAATTGGTAGGGTTCGGAATTGTTCCGAATGGGCTTCCCGCTGAGCATGAGCCTCTCTCGGATATCAGCCGCGAAACTTCACCTGACTCCTTACTTAATCCAGAACAATTTTTATCCCTTAGCTTACACCCTGATTGTTCACGAAAACTCCACTTTCTGTCTCGACATAATGCTGACAGCAGACTTGACCGATGGCAAATTCTTTGGTACTTATCCAGAGTTGCTACATGTCCCCGAAGTCGACATTTCCATTTTCACTTCCGAATACCTAGCAGACCCTTCTTCCCTGAAGATCAACCTTGGCACGGAGCGATTGCACGATGCTTGCGGAAATCTCTGGGTTCCAAAATCTTTCGTGAAAGCCCAGAACCGCCTCGTAAAGCAAGGTTTAATGCAATCGCATCTCCCAATCTTGGGACATGCTGACTTCCGACGTTTGACTGCACAGGCTGTGCTTGGAATCTCTGGGTTTCAGAAGGTCAGATCCAAGGTATGTGTTCCGATTTGCACACGTGATTGTATCCCGGAATCTAAGCTTGTGCAGATTTCTTCCTGTCATTGTTTGTCGGGAAGTGGTGCTTTCTTCCTTGCGGCTCAAGTCATTGCTCGATGTCATTGTCCCCTACCCAAAGTGCTGATACCTTCACCAGTTTGGGCTGATTACGCTCAGACATTTGAGTCGGCTGGCTTCAAGTGCCACATATCTGACTGTTATGACACCGAGCGAAAAGGGTTCGACACATATGCTTATCTGAACTCACTGCAAATTGCAGATACTGGATCCGTGGTACTATTGCACGCTACAGGTCATGAAGTTTCACAAGATCAGTGGCGAGAAATTGGCCGCCTTGCGAAAGAGAAGCATCTACTCCCCGTCTTCGATGGCGCTCATCTCGGTTTGAACTCTGGATCGTTTGATAATGATACATTCGCTATCAGGCATTTCATCAACGACCTCGAGCTTGAAGTCGTAGTATGCGTATCCTTCTCTACTAGCATGGGGCTTTACTGTGAGTCCTACTTGTATACATTTCTATAAGGCATCAATAAGTGTCTAATGCGTTCTGGATAGGTGAGCGAGTTGGATGTCTTCTAGTCTGTTCTTCAACGGAAGAAAGAGCAAATAATTGCCTCTCCACTCTTGTACATCTCCAAGATGAAGAAATCATCACTCCACCATCATACGGTGTCCAGATTGCTCAGCAAATCCTCCGTGACAAAGAATTGGCCCGAGTTTGGACCAAAGACCTGGCTACTATGAACAAACGAATAAGGCACCTCAGGCGGAGCTTGTACGAGGCCATTTTAGATCAAGGTATCGAGATTTTCTTTCACTCTGTCAGATCCCGTTAATCAGATTGATAGCCACTCCGGGTCACTGGAAGCACATACCCAAGCAATCAGGATTGTTCAGCTTCTTAGGACTTGCGCCTGATGTAATCAAGGAACTCCGAAGTAAGTCATCTATTGCTTGATTATGAAGAGCAACTCGCTAATGTGGTAGAAAAATACCACATCTACATGCCGGAGGATTCAAGAATTTGCATAGCAGGATTAAATGAAGGCAACATTGTTTATATCGCTTCTTCTATTGCGGCATGTATACGTAATGCACTTCTTGGATAGTTCCAAAGGGACAAAACAACTAAATAGTAGCAACCACCTCCCTTCATATAAAGCAGTCACAGAAATCCTTTAGAGTTCGCCCTCCTTGACAAAGCGGCGAATCGTGTCAATAGACCCTTCCACGGCCCCCTTGGCCATCTTCACGATTCACAGTTAGTCTTGTTTGATGCCTGAACTTATTCGTGAGACTCTTACCTTGAGGTACTTCTCGCGTAATTCCTTGACTCGGTCGCTGTCTACCGGAACCTCCGGGTGTCGCCATTCAAAAGCATAAGTCATGACCAAGTTGCCATCCTGATCCACGCTGACGATGTTATAGATGTTGCTTCCATCGGGCTGGTGAAAGTCGACACGGCTTGGTTCAAATTCGTAGACCACCTCTTTGACAACTGTGTTGTCGTCGCCGCGAGCGTTTTTATCGAACGTCACTTCACGGGTGACCTTCTTGCCACTCTCCGTATCTTCCTCGCTCAAGACCTTGCAATCCAAGATGGGAGCCACGAATTCGTGCGCTTTGCGAACTTTTCGCTTGAGACCATTCCATACTTGTGCTTCGGTCAAGACGGGAGAGGCACTGCTTGGGTTGATTGGGGCGCTGTAGGCTAGATTGATGATGACCATTTTGAATGCAAATGGTGATCGCGAAGGATTGATAGACGGTCGGGTTTGTGCAGGTTATAGCAAAATTGTTGCGTAATACATTCTTCGGATATTTGGCGCTTAAATCACGCCTCCGCTCTCACTGACCGCCCACATTCATGGCGTGACGTAACATCTCGCTTTAACGATTTTGCTTAAGATAACGATACCAAGGGTCTGATTCCTTCATCAAGCTATTCATTGGCAACTAGTTACTGCTTTTCAAACTCATCAATCTTCTCTTCACCCAAGGACTTTCCTTGAATCTCTTCGGTAACGTCCGATCCACCTCTGCCAAGCATACCCTTTGTGACTCGGACAAGACTCTGGCGACCCTCCCAGAGAGGAAACAAGCCTACGGCGATGGAACTGCAGAACAGCCAGATAATTCCAACAGTGACCCAACCAGTGAAAAACTGCTTTGAGAAAACATAGGATGTTCCGTACATTGGCATCGGCCACAGAATGAGGAAGGCCAATGTCATGCAGACCGTCATTGTCTTTGCAATCTTGGATGCCTTGTTCAGCTTGGCCATATCCTCTTCGGGCGCAACAGCAAAGCTGGTCACGACAGCCGTTTCAGAATCTCCAGTAGACTCATCAATGTCATCGGCCTGCTTGATAGCCGCCATAGAGGCCCAGTCATAACTATCAGCACCAAAACCGAACGTGAAGATTGGCACGAAGATCAGGGGACTGAGAAGCGCGACGACGTTTCCTGCGAGCATGGGGTTGTTTGCTCCGAGGTTGTCGACGCTCAAAACACCATCGTACTCCTTGGCGCAGGTGACAGTCCACGCGATAAGAGCACAGCACAAACCGAGGATGGGGGAGAACGCAGCAGCAATCCAGTTCTGACGGCTCCACAAGAGGGTGAGAGTGGCTGGAATGACAGCTGCTGAAATCATGACGCCCATCCACAGATAGAGCCAGCCCATGCTAATACCGGCATAATGAAGGCCGACACTGAAGCTAGCCATAATGATACCATATAGAACGACAGTTGTGTGCGAGACACCAATCAGTCGGTTGCCGGAGGCCCTGGGGTTGATGTAAGTTCTGGAAGGTCATTAGCAAAAGCTGGCGTAAAGTCTGTTCTCGGAGAATCTTACTGGTAAACATCGTAAGTGAAAATGGAAGACACAGCGATAAGCTGAGCGGAAGTGGCAGAAGTGACTGCCATGAAGATCATGATCAAGGTGCAAATAGCACCAGACTTGCCCAACAAACCAACGGCAGCGTACGGCAGAACAAGGCCGGCCGAGACATCAGCCGGGTCCATGCGGTCAGGATACGTTGGGAATGCAGGGTTGCCCTCGAGAGCCAGGGCGCTGAGTCCCATAGTAGTCGCACAGAGCCAAGGAATGGCAAACCAGGACAAACCGCCAATGATATATCCTGGAAGCGCGGCGACGGGGTGAGCAGCAATAGCTTTATTGTAGTATCCATTGTCCATGAAGACGGTACCGAAGTTGCCAACAATGTTGATAACAAAGAAAATGATACCCTCACGAGAACGCATGGTGAGGTACGAGCCTTCAGCATTTCCCTCGACGGGGTACGAGGCTGCGGCTTTAGTAAGTGCGTCGTACATTTCACCGGGTGATCCTAGTTCGGTGCCGGTCGCATAAGCGGTAAGAGCGAAGATGAGGATAATGACCAGGATGATAACAGTGTGAACCTGAAGGAGTAAGCTTGAGTGTCGTTGATCTCAAATTCCTGCGACAACTTACATAGTCTGTAAGGAAAGTTGCCTTGATGCTACAATTCTGAGTCAGTTGAGATCAGACAACAAGACGACCATCACTTACCCTCCGAACATGGTGTACAAAACGACACCCAAAGGCAGTAGGAAACAAGCTGCAGCAGTATGCATGCCAGTCAGAGATGTGACCACAGCCGAGCCGCCAGTCAACAACATGGCTGTAACGAGAATGTTGGTGAAAAGACCAAAGCAGATGTACACGCAATGTGTAACACGGCCATATCGGGCTCGAATAACTTCAAGGAATGTATGCGCATTTGGAGCTCTTCTCTTCAACTCAATCGCAATAGTCGCAAACAGGATGATCTGAACCGTAGCACCAGAAGCATACTTGGATACAATTAGTCACATTCTTGGCATATACCGAAATCACAACTCACCCAAAATGGTCCAGAAACACCATATCTGTACGCAACACCAGATGACTGAAGCAATGTAGCAGCCCAAGTCCAACTGGAAACAACAGCTGAAGCCACAAGACCAGATTTGACAGTTCGGCCAGCAGTGTTGAACATTTCTGAAGTTTGTTTCTCATTGTTGTATCTTTTCAGAACCCAAGTGGTAAGAATCATGCCCAGGGCAAAAGCAAATCCGAGGCCCACGACGATGCCATAACCGTAGGCTTGGCTCAGAGGAGGCTCGACAGCGCCAGACGAAGGACCGCCACCACCAGCCATTGTGATGAATTTGCAAAGGATAAAACTACGTGACTGTTAAAAAGTCTATCACAGCGACAACTCTGTAATTTTTCCAATTTGTGTTTCCCGCCATTATTATATATACAGCTCTTATGCCTCTCTCTTAACAAGCCTTGAGATAGTGAACCGTTCAAATGCCGGCGGGCGTAGATAAGCAGTTCCCTGGCTGCACGATAAGGATTCCCCATGGGGGCGGTGATAAGAAAGCCGCGGATATAATTGGTTGACAAGGGCAGCCAACCCCAGCTTCTAAAGCGACCTTATCAGTTGCGACGTCGAAGCGAGGGAAAAAGAAACGGTCGATCACTGGCCGCCGGCCAAGGACGTGCAGAGCGGTATCTTGATAAGAAGCGGTGGCTGCCCAGTTTCTGTATTACTGTATGATATTCATTGCTTGACACATCAGCGAGTGCTGCACCCATGTTTTAGCAGCCATCTTGCACTTGTTACCGCGGAGGTGCACCTCTACCACAAGTCAGCCAAGCAATCTGGACCATTAAAGAACCAGCCTCGATATAAATGTGTATCAGATTCCTTTAATCCTTTTTGATATGAGATAAAAGGCTGCAAAAAACTGGCATGTGATCAATTGTTTCATCACACAGATTCAATCATATGCGAGGCATTGAGTGATTTACCCCACAAAGGTTGCAATGACAAGGATCTAGGTTATCTGGTGAAGATCAGCGCCATTAACTGTGACAATGGTCGGGATGTAAAACTGGCTTCAAGATAGAGCTGAACAGTTCAAGCACAATGGCATACGATAAAGGTCGTATTTGGGCTTGCAAAATTGAAGTAACATAACAGGCACCAATGCTTAAACGCTAGAAATGTCTCACTGAGCCTTGACGATGCGCAATTGACCAGCGCTGTAGGCCGGTTTGAAGAATCCTGTTAATCAGCCATAATCTCGAACAATGCATAAAGGCCATATCCCCATGAGAATATCCATGAATCTGGGAACGGATTTTGTATTGAGACAGATGGCAATTTTATGCGATGAATATGGTTTTCAAAAAGGCATTGTCCGTAACACCACTGCTATTTCCACAACATCGTATTTGTGACTGTTTTTACCGTTATCACCAAATCTTCCATTTCAGTAATGGCTAAGAACAGGGATACCTATTCTTCATGTCAAATCCGATACGTAGGTTACTAAAGAGAAAAATAGAATTGATCCTGTTGCACCGCGAGCGATACCTGTTTTGATACTTCCGATAACTCTATTTTTGAACACAGTTTTCTGGTGGTATGTTTTAAGTTCGAGAGACGTCATTGTCCTAAACTCATTATATCAAGTTCCCAATCGAGACTATCACTAAAATCTACTATGCCTATCTTGATCAAAGGAAATGGAATAGTTCTGTAGACGCTCTTCTTGTGAAACGGTTGTTACCCTACAGCTTTTCATGCTATGTTCAACCTGAAATCTATTACCCCATGGGCTCTGTGACCTTTATAGGTCGAGAAAAGTTCAAGCTATTTGTATATACGTATCGATCCGGCTAGCACCGAAAAGCCTCTCAATACTTTCGCAGAGGATATCTTATATTCCTAGCATGCAATGACATGGTGACTCCCATACATTCACATTGTCGTCATGGGCAAAGTTCAGCTGGAAGAGCAGATGACGTCTTGCAATTCAATGGACACAGTATTCATTCCACCGACTTCTATCTTGCGTCCTCGGGTGGCGATTCAATACTTTTAATGCACTTTTTGTTCAACGGCCACAGTTTGATCAATCCAGACAAGCATGCTTAGCATCTGGATCTGCAATCGCTGGCAGGTGACACCGCCTACCTGGAATTTCCATGCGTCAATGTTTCTTAGACCAACGGCTTTAAATCCAGGACAAATGCCGCTTTGAGTCAAGTCCGTGCGTTGATTTTGCACAAGGTTTAGGTGGCATTCCTTAGTGTTGGTGAGATTCGGCCTCCACACTGGGACTGACAATGCCCAAAGCAATGGTGGGCTGTCTTGAATATGTGAAATGACATGCTGATAACTTTATTTAAACTTGAACTTAAGTTAAACCTGTGGTCTGGAATTGCCGCATTAACGCCAGAGTGCTAGTATGGCAGTTTCGAAGCGTCTCCAGGCTGGGACAGCTGACGAATGAAGCTGCCTTGGAATGCATTAATTCCGTAAACGGCCAAACGAACCACCCGAACTAGGCAAGCTCACCGTTCCCAAGAGCCTCGATCTTCTCACTTTTAGTGTGCAGCACTGCAGATTGAAGGGAGCGGAATGACGCTACAGTCGAATTTTCCAGGGTTCGTAGAAAGTGATATCATGGATCTCAATTCCTGAACACTACTACTCAATGTTTTGGGTGGGAAAATGCTTGGCTTGTAACCAAAGAACTAAGGCCGTCATACTTGTTCTAATTAAAGTCCGGGAGAAAGACACAAATGGAAACGTTCAGAAAATGAAATATTGCGTGCAATAACAGTTCAAATTGATTGCAAATATCCTTTATTGAATACGTTGCCGAGTTCGTGAAAATCGGTAGTCGCTTGCATCTGAGACAATAAAATCCTTATTCCGGACATCCCTTCAAACAAGATGGCACACCGATTGACGGATCTGAAGAGGCAAATACAATTACATAATAGGCCACACGGAGCTAAGTCACAGATCTACTTCATTGCCCCTGGGTATTTAAGTTAAAGTTCGGCATCCAAACCAGGGGTCTTCAGGGACGCTGATCTCACGGATTTTGTACCATCCGTAACTCAACGTCACGCGTCGACGTCAAGCAAGATCATCATCGACGAGTGACATACTGGAATACCATTGTCAAAATTAAGGTTGAAGAGTATGTTATTGGGCTGTTATATAAAGATCACAGAATCAGGACAAAACCTACCCCATCATTAACAACCGGCGCAACATAACCTTGAAGCTTTCATCAATAATCTCCGACCACACAAACAAGATGCTTCCAACTACACTTTACGTCCAATCTTATCTTCTCCTTGCCGCACACTTCCTCGCGGGAGTGATCGCAGCACCTGCGGCCGAGAGCCTAGTCAATGCGGATGTCTCCATCGGTGGTCACTCTGGCAGCGATGTCCTGCCCGAAGCCGCTTTCATCGATGATGCCAGCGACGATACTGACAGAGACCCACTCAGCGCTGAGAACGATTACAAGATTCCCAACGACTACAGAAAGTACCACGTTGTTGATGTTGGCATCGATCTCACCCGACTAAGCATAGATCCTCTTCTATGCGACCCAAACAGCGATAGCGACAGCCCAGATGCCTGCGAAGTGACCGAATCATCTTCTTCCAAAGGCTCCAAGATACGCAGTCTCCTCCAAAGGCTTACTACTAGAGCCTTGACTTCCGACAAGAAGGAGGCTCTGCGTCTTCACAACGAGGCTCGCAAAAAGGTCAAGGTCCCCGCACTTCAGTGGGATCCCGCTCTTGAATCTGCTGCGAAGGCTTGGGCCGAGAAGATGGCCAAGAATAAAAAGTTGATGCACTCACAATCATCAGAACGTCCTAACCAGGGCGAAAACCTCGCATATGCCTATTCGAGCGGAGGATTCAAGCTCCCGAATACAGCTGGAACTAAGGGCTGGTCAGTTCTATCTTCCCTCTTTACTCTTGTTACACAGTTAACAGCATTGTCAGGCTTAACGAAAAGAAGGATTACCACGGAGAGACCATCCCTAAAGGAAACTTTAGCGACTATGGCCACTACAGTAAGATTTTCAGCTCAGTATTGATGATATATCTAACTAACATGTCAATAGCCCAGGCTGTGTGGAAAAGTACTACAAAGTTTGGTATCCATACTGCTCAAGACTCCAAGGGTGCTTGGTATACCGTTGCCCGATATTCGGCTCCTGGCAACTACGTTGGACAGAAGCCATATTAAAAGGTGAAGCTCCGTTGAGATGTTAAGCGCAGACAAGGTTCTCATGCATATGGTACGAGAACGAAGCAGATGGTGACTTTTTAGCAAGCCCTGACCTGATACCTTCTTTGATTCAAATCCTGTTTGATCCTAAACAAACATTCATGTATTACTAGCTTACATTCTCTTATGTATTATGATCTTATGTAGTCAAATATTTTTTTCAGCACAACCTTTAACGCCGATTCGTTGATAGAGATGCTCCATGTCTCCTTGGATGAGGCTGGCGCCGGGAGATATCTCTGTTGCTGTGCTGACAACGAGGGAATGAGACAACGTGTCAATTTTAAATACAGTTTGTTGAGGTATGCAGGCGCTGTGAACGATGCCACTTTCTGTGTTGAATTGCCCGTTGTGCTATTCTTACTGGGCAAACCTGATCTCAGCTTGTAGGATGTCTTGCATTGAAATTGTGTTAACAGCCAACGACAGTTATGCTTGGGTTAGTCGAATAAGAAGCTAAAGTCCCGTTCGATTGCATCTCATTGATCATCTACTTTGAGGACAGCCTGGTGGGTAATATGGACTGAGGCTGGTATGCCCGAGGCACCGTTCGATATCGAGATCGCAAAGGAATGCATGAGGCTGCTAGAGGCTCAAGCAAATACAGAATCACTTGTTACCAGTCCTGTTTTAACCTGGCCCTTTATTCTTGCTCCCGAGCTCTTACGCTGCACTTCCCCTGGTCCAGTCTACTTGAACGTCCTGCTTAACACGTATTGTTCCATCCACTGGCCCTGCTGTGGCGTCGTTGCGATATTCAGACCCCAATATTGACTCGTCGCTTTTGTTGTAGCCAGCAATTTGCGTGACCGTACTTGGGCCTCTTATCCCAAGCTTAGGGTCGGCGTCGGGGAATCCACGATGGCTATCAGTAGCACCTTTACTCTTGCTTTGACCAAGATTCCCCATGCTGTATGCCTGGCCATCGCTGCCTTCGCCGTGCTTTCGATAGTATCGATCGGAGGAAAGCTTCGAGCCGCGCACTGCTTGTCGCCATAAGGGTCGTAGGATGGGAATGCCGATACATATTAACGTGACGGCCATTTCGGCGGCGGACCAGATGATCAAAGGAACAGTGTCCACTAATCGCTGTTAACATTGTATAAATCTCCTAGATTGATTCGCTCACATGTATAGTTGGCAGTAAAACCGCTTGCAACTTCGTAGGTGCGGACTATACCACAAACTCCAGCACTAATAAGTGTTAGCTAGAATTGAACTGAGGCTAGGGGGAACTTACATTATACCAAAGCTCATACTACCAGCGATTGTAATTTTCTCTTTGTACTTCATGTTCAACCTCCAAATGAAGATCCATGGGAAGATGGCAAAGAAGAAATCCGCGACAGCACACCAGACTGAAGTCGTAAAGTCAGTGGTCAATCGAACAGCAGTCAAAAGAATTGAAGCCTACCACCAAGCGTCACTGCAAACGGTGTCACATCAATTTTGCACTCTCCAGGAACCCGCAACCTATCAAAGATCTTGCTTACTGGGTCGCACTGAACCCAGAGGGAGACAGCTGCAAGCAGAGATACAGCGGATAAAGAAGCCATCACGATCCAAATGAGGATCTTCTGCCATCGCTCCACGATAATTCGCAGCAAAAAGAGACCCAGAGAGAATTTTGCAACAGCCATTCCGATGACTGAGAAAGTTTGACCGATCACCTCGTTCTTAATGGCGAGCGCGGCTTCGTCAAGCTCAAAGTCGGTGGCATCGGGGCCTGGCATCGATTGGCCGAAGCCATGGGTGGCCGCAATATGAGTAAAGATGGTGTACAGTAAGATCAAGATCTAAACAATAATCAATTAGAGGTTTTGTCAGTATTAGCCGTCAAATACTTACACCACTCATCCAGTAAGCATGGTCGTCTGCACCAACAGACCGGGTAATCCAAATGCGTGTATAGAGCCGCAAAAAGACAAAGATCCAAGAGATAGCGACGAATGACCACATAACGGCCAAGGCCATTGGCCCTTTACCGCCCATCATATTGAATATGACTGATTTTGCATTGGACAATCTTTATCGAGTAACTTGGTGGATTCAGACGAACCAACATGATATATCCGGGCGACACGTAGAACAGGTACTGGGGAGCCAAGCCATGAAGCCCAGAAATGGAAGGATTTGCATCCCACTTCGAATTCCAAGATACACGGCCCAGTTTTCTCAGACGATTTTAAGATAGGGACGGGGCCTGGTGGACGAAGCTTTGCCGCATGGACACCAGCTTGCGATCTTCAGCGGGTAGGGAGGGATTAGTAGGACCCAGGGACGGGGATTGCGAGGCCAGATCTAGTGAAACGGCAAGCCTAGATACCATGAAAGAATCACATACGCGTTTAAGAACAGGGAGACGGAGCATCTTCGACGCCTCATAAGCAAGGGGGAGTGAAAAACTCTTCGAAGGAACAAGAGGGGTCTATGAACAATCGATGCGTGATCATTTGTGGCAACGAATAATTCCGCAGGACTCACTCGCGCCTCATACGATAAAAAAGCAAGCCTTACTGAACCAGTTTTCTCCGACATGATAGAAGAGGGATGATCCCAGATCTCAAAATCTGAAGTTATTGGGTCAAAAAGGAATAGCCCCATCTTTATCTACTCGGACCTGCGGGTGCGGTCCGGAAGATGGTGTGTCGGCTACTTTATTCGCTCTCGCTAGACGCAGGGGGATTTGCAAAAGATGGAGAAGATTGGCGGATGCAAATGATCGGACACGTCCGGGTCCGTTGACCTGCGACTTCGTATCTAACGGCGTGTTTTTGTTGGTTTGGCATTGCTTTTTCGTCGGGGATGAGAATCCTAGAGCCTTGGCGGAGAAGGCAGCAAGAAGAAATTGGGCCATGATCATTGGTGCTGCTAATTCTCGACGTTTTCTGTCACATTTCTTTTGTCCAAGTCTTGCTTGCGGATAAGCTATTCCCAACCTTATGGAAATAACAAACGGGGATGCTGTCAAGGTGATCGTCAACCATGGCTTTAGCACCAGGCGAGGAATCCTTCCATCAACCATGTCCCCTGCTCACCCTGACCGAAGACTAAGGCGGATATAACATCCTTGTTTTCACCCCACAGCCCCCGGCTTTCCAAGAACCGCCCTTGTCGAGCTATGAAGACAATGGCCGAATGACCAACATGTGTAACCCTGACGGCGCAGTTGGTTCATGGAGTCTCTGAATTACATTCCCAGAGGCTACTGTTGGCTCGTACGACTTGAACCGGGTCTCTGGAGGGCCCATTGTTCCGTGTTCGTAGGAAGAATATTAATTTTTATTAAAATCATCTATCGCTGCATGCGCATGCAGAACATCGCACTCTTGTTTCCACCGTTGCAATCACCATGGCGGCGAATCATACCGAGTACCTGGACAGCTCCAGGCTGAAGTCTGCAGGAACTTTCCCAGGGATTTCTTCTTACCTTTTCTTGTTTTTTATTGTGCCTGTAAGCACTTTATCACTATGGACCATTACCTCATACTTCTCTTCGCCCTTGAGGAAGTACCCTGGGCCGTTCCTCGCGAGTAAGTGAGATAGGACGCACCGTGGCGATCAATACCATCCTGGTGCCCCTGTATTGAACTTTGAGTTGACTGTTTGAAGAGTTTACCAGGCTTTGGTACCTTTATCAATCCACCACTGGTGAAACAGATCTCACTCTCGAGAAGTTGCACAAAAAATATGGTCCAATTGTCCGCATCACTCCCAGCATCATCGATGTGGATATTCCTGAGATTATCAAGACAATTTTCAGCATCAAGGGTGACTGGTTAAAGGTCAGCAATCGCATGAACCCAATCGCATACAGTCATTTCTGACGTTGCTTTATAGACGCCTTTTTATCATGGCAGTAGTGCTCTCGTCAACGGACAAATTGTCTATAACATCTTTAGCCAGACTGATCCTGTCCAGCACAAGAAGGAGCGCCATCCTATCGCAAAGTTGTACTCAAGCGCTTCGATCACCAACGTAGAACCGCATATGGACAAAGTCATCAGCCAGTTCTGCGGTATTCTTGAGAAGCGGTTTATGGAAGGAGAGAATGCTGAGAAGGCTTTCGATCTTGGTCAATGGGTTCTATTCTGTAAGTTTCGTTAGACGGGATCATACTCATTCTGTAGTCACTGATAAAGGCTCCAGACACGTGGGATGTCGTCGGTGCTGTGACCTTTTCTCGACCTACAGGCTACCTCGAGGCAGGTTGTGACTTTGACGGGACCCTTGACGCAGCCGACAAAGCTCAGGATTACTTTATTTTCGTGGGCACTATGCCCTTCTTAGATCGACTTTTGGACAAGAACCCTATTTGCCATATTGGACCACCTGGATTCAACACTATCACCGGCATCTCCATCAAGAACCTGACGGATAGGTACCAAGGAAATGACAGCGACTACCACGACCCGGAAACCCCCGACTTTTTGGACAAGTTCATTGAGGTCAAGAATTCGAAGCCAGACGAGGTCAACGACGCCCAGATTATTTCATGGCTGATGATCAACATGATCGCTGGTGCTGACACAACTGCCATTGCAATCCGAGCCGCTATATATTACGGTCTCAAGCACCCAAGAGTCTGGAGACGTTTGGAAGAAGAAATCCTCGCGGCTGACTTCGTCGGTCGAACTCCTCCCGCCTACAAGGAAGTCAAGGCTTTACCATACACGGATGCCGTTATTCGAGAAGCCCTTCGCATGGTCCCCGGTGTAGGATTCAGCATGGAGCGATATGTCCCCAAGGGAGGCTTCCATCTTCCCAATGGCGATTTCCTCCCTGGTGGCACGGTCGTGGCTATGAGTCCATACATCCTATCCCGAAACAAGCAGACCTACGGCGAGGATGCTGATGAGTTCCGCCCCGAGCGATGGCTGCGCGATGAGGAACACGGAGAAACGGAAAAAGAGTATGAGAGGCGTTTACTCTCGATGAACCAGGCAGATCTTTCCTTTGGGGGCGGTAGTCGCGTTTGTATTGGCAAGAATATGGGACTCTTCCAGACTTACAAGGTCTTTGCTACGCTTGTTACGCTGTATGAGATGGAGTTGGCGGATCCCAAGAAGAATTGGAAGGTGGTCAACAGTTGGTTCAATCGGCCTGAAGGGTTGGAAGTTCGTATGCGCAAGAGAGTATAAAGCTGCAATCTTTAGGCACATTTCTATGTAATATATTACGAAAAACTTATTGCCCCGGGCATTAAAAACGGGCATCTGATATGAAAGTGAAGTCAATCAAGCTTTGTGTGGTTAAGTTGATTTCAAGAGAAGACGCATGCTAGATTGTGTGTCCTCTATCTTTCTCTTCAACTTCCTATAGTCGAGGAAAAGAAGAGCCAGGCTATTGCTGTTTGCTTAGTAGCTAGAAAGCTCATATTTCACACCAGTGTATTCTACACGCGTGATAGCCAGTCCGTTCAAACTCAACAAGCTCACGCCTCTGTCTTTTCTAGAATTGCTTGGATATGTTCTGCAGTTAAAGCAAGAGATAAGGTGAGTATTTCAATTGAAGTGTAGACTAGCTGCAGCTGAAATAGATTACGGTTGCTTCTCAATCAGAAGTTGGCCGGGGCAGTCAGATATGGCTGATTCCGTAGCATGTTAGAAACGTGGATTTAGCAGGCCATCGAAATTCATTACTTGCTTAACTACAACTTCAAACTAATTAGCAGTCAAACAACGGCACCTAGGTTTTATTTGTATGGGGTTTCCTAAGCTCTCTTGGATGTAGTCTAAAACTAAGACGGCATGCCATCTTTATATAGGAGTGGGTGAGTTGATGAGCGACTTTTGCCTCTGGATGACCCGGGAATTGACGCACCACTCCGATGACGGAACCGATAACACACGGTGGTTGATTTAGAACCCGTGGAAGATGCGGGGAGCTGGCACTCAGTGTTGTTGATTGTGACATCTGTTTTCGTGATCACGCAAGATTTCCGACGAATGATAATGTGACTAAAATCCCACCCTCGATGGAGAAATGATTATTTGCAATGATTTCAGGGCAGTAGACTGTAAGGCGTGATTTGATATGCGCGTTTTCCCCTCATGCATCGATGAAGGAAGATGATTGTATAAGTATGCGAAACCAAGGCCGACGTTTGTAGACCATAGCCATCTCCATGACAGCATAGGCATATTCACCATCAACCATGTCCGCCACCGAGGTTACAAACGGGAGTCTTCCTGACCGAAGCAAAGATGAACCTAAGAAGAAGATCATTATCAATGCGTTTGATATGTCAACGATTGGACATCTCAGTCCAGGTCAATGGAAGGTAAGTGTTGTAACAATCATTTCAAGGGTCGGTGACTAACAACTTGCAGAACCCAGCAGACAAGTCTGCAACCAAACGTGATCTTCAGTACTGGATAGACCTTGCAAAGTTACTTGAAAAAGGCGGGATCAATGCACTATTCCTTGCCGATACCTATGGTGGATACGACACCTATGAAGGGAAGTTGGATAACTGCATCCGACGTGCGGCCCAATGGCCTATGACGGATCCGACTATCCCCATCACTGCCATGGCAGCCGTGACGAAGAACTTGTCATTTGCTATCACAGCTTCTACCTCTTTTGAGCCTCCTTTTCTGTTGGCCAAACGGTTCTCTTCATTGGACCACTTTACCAAGGGACGAATCGGTAAGTAGCAAGTGAGAGAAACAGAATGTCCAAGATCTAATTGTTTAAAGGTTGGAATATTGTAACGAGCTGGAAGAAAGCGGCCTTCAAAGCAATCGGTCTAGAGAGTCCGATTGCCCATGATGAGAGATACGAGCAAGCCGACGAGTATCTCCGAGTCTTATACAAGTCAGTTACACCAGTATTCATGCATACGAGCAAATATTTAACTAACGAGTAGACTCTGGGAGGGCTCTTGGTCGGATGATGCCATCTCTCCTGATCCCGAGAACGATAGTTATGCAGATCCTGATAAGATCCGAACTATTCACCATCACGGTAAATTCTTTGATCTGGACACTCGACACATTGTCGACCCATCTCCTCAAAGAACACCCTTCCTGTTCCAAGCTGGTACTTCATCGGCCGGTCAGACCTTTGCCGCAACACACGCGGAAGGTATCTTTGTTTCTTCTCACTCACCCGTGCTCTTGAAGCCCAAGATTCAAGCAATTCGAAAGCAGGCGGCTGAACTGGGCCGCGATCCTCAGTCACTCAAGTTCTTTGCCACTTTCACACCCATCGTCGGCCGTACAGATGAAGAAGCGCAGCAAAAACTTGAAGAACTGCAGAAGTACTCTTCGACCATTGGTGGTCTGGTGCTTGTAAGCGGATGGACAGGTATTGATCTGTCCAAGATCCCGCTCGACCAGGAACTTACCTCTGCCGATTCACTGGAACAGCACAAGGTCCAGAGTCTTCTCGACGCGTTTACAGTAACGAGTGAGAAAGTTCCCAAGTGGACGCCTAGGGTCATTGCTGAGAAGGCGGGCATCGGAGGACTTGGCCCGGTTGCGGTTGGAAGTCCACAGACTGTTGCAGATGAAATGGAGCGTTGGATCAAAGAGGGTGATTTGGATGGCTTCAATGTGGGATATGTCACCACTCCTGGATCATTCGAGGATCTTGTCGAACTTCTGGTGCCTGAGCTTCGACGACGAGGCTTGTACCATGAGCTTCCTAGTGAGGGAGGTCATACTTTGCGTGAGAGTGTATATGGCGCGGGTCAGGCAGGTCTGCGAGACGATCATACTGGAGCACAGTACAAGTACGATGTGTTCAAGGAGGAGTAGTTTCCCCAGCTTGAATTAGATGTTCTGATGTGAAGAAACCCTACTGCTTCTGATGAACAAACCAAATTCAAGATATGCCTGTTGTGACAAATCTTAGGTTCATTAACTCATGAGGACGCATCTCAGGTTTCGCTTAGAACCTACATATATATACACCCAGGTCTATCAAATCATATCAGTAAGCATGATGGTAGCCAGATGCTTCCTTCGCATCCTTCATGCCCAGCCCGGGACATGCCATGTAATGAAGCTGATCCAGCAGCAGATGACATCCCACCCAACATAACGCTCCAAATAGAGCAGAAACCAAATACTTGAAGTGACTGCCACGCTCAAGGTGGAAGTAGTCGCAAGGCTCAGCGCAGCCAAAGTGCTGAAGACGAGGATGGCATGTCGACGACGCGAAACATGCTTGGGCTACAGATGGAATTGATGCTGATATAGGCCGTCAGGATACCGATTGATCGCGCATTCGACATCTCCAGCATGATGTCTTCAACAAACCGGATGAAGCGGAGGTTGAAGTGATTCCAAATCTAGCTAGAATCTCACTGTCTTGGCCTTTCGCGGCGTGATCCCCTCTTTTAGACGGGTGGTCCGCAATAAGCGTCGTTTTTGGGTAAAATTTGCGTGGGTCAATTACTAACCCCAATGAAAATCAGCCGATTAATCAGGGAAATGATTTGGATGAGAATCACAAGCAAAGAGGAGAAGCCAATGTCTTGTAAAAAGAACCGGGTG
The DNA here is from genome assembly GCA_030411635.1 of Fusarium sp. MBC 119. Taxonomy (NCBI): domain Eukaryota; kingdom Fungi; phylum Ascomycota; class Sordariomycetes; order Hypocreales; family Nectriaceae; genus Fusarium; species Fusarium sp. MBC 119. Next base: position 61,235 of record JAPERM010000133.1, read on the forward strand.
GGCTCCGTTGTAATGTTTCATCCTTCAACGGCCCGCTTGTTGAAGAACTTCATCAAGTGCCGAAACTCTATATCGCCGATTATAGGACAAAATCCCACACCGCCATCAATCGTCTCATTCTACGGTACAGACCGTCCAATGCTCAAATCTTCAGCAGTAAATTGAGACATCGACACACCCCTGAGCTAAAAAAGCCTCGGCTTAATTGCAGTTTGGTGGGCTGTTGGGAGCATATTCACCCAATTAGAACGCCCGTCAAAAACTCTTTAGTGGACGAAATGACGAGGTAAAAATCACCATAATTCAGGGTCGTCCCCAATTGAATTGACAAGATGCAGATACAATTACTCAATGGACAAGCAATCTACTGTGTCCGATTGTCATGGTGACTCTCCAAAGTGCAGAGTCGCCATTATAGGCACAGGCCTCGCTGGTCTGACGACAGCCTATCTCCTACAGAGCGATGAGCATAAGCACTATGGCGTAACGCTGTTCGAACAGGTGCGTCATATCCAACCAAATTGAGCATTCCTAACGTTGAAACCTTCTTCTAACAATTGGCGTTCCTAGGCCGACCATCTTTCTTTCGACTCAGCCTCCGTCACCATCAACAACGAAAAGACCAACGATGTCGAACGTATCGATTTGCCCATGCGCGCAAGCGCTGGCGGCTACTACCACCACCTGATGCGCATGTATCAGCATCTTCGAATCCCCCTACACCCAATCCGATTCCTATTTGTCTTCGCAAAGGCATCCGCGACGGCCGATGGAACAATCCCACCGAAAGGCGACGAGCGCGAGAGCTATTTTATCCACGCGTCGAATCTGCACCAGACACCACCACCGTGGCCTGGCAATCGTGGCGTGATACCGCACATGATCGAGATCCTGTATCTGATAGTGTGTCAATTCTGGTTCACGCTCGCATGCTTCCTTGTCGCGCCATTGGAAACCACCGCGTCGTCGAAACACAGCGAGTCGGTTGCCGAATACCTCGAACGAATCCGATTACCGCGCCGATACGCAACACATTACCTTCTACCGCTGCTGAGCGGCGTGTCGACCTGTACACATGACGAGCTGCTCCAGTTCCCTGCGAGCGATATTGTCAATTACAAGAAGCTGTCGCATGGGCAGCAGCACTACGCTGTCTGTGGCGGAGTGTCGCAGGTGCAGGCTAGATTGACCGAGGGATTGCAGGACGTGAAACTGAGTAGCCGCGTAATTGAGGCCGTACCACAAACAGATGGAACCGTCTTGGTTCGCTGGCAATCGACAGTAGATGCATCAGAGCGCGTCCTCGAACAAGTCTTTGACCGAGTCGTCCTCTCCGTCTCTCCAGATGTTGCAGGTAGAATCTTCAAGCCGCTAAGCGCTACATTAGAGAAGCTTCCCACCCGTCCCGTTGAAAGCTCCGTTTTGGAGCCTGAACAGTCGGGGATAAGCGTCATCGACAGCGACAGCGCCCGCCGATCAATCGCTTGCATGCACCACTCAGCGGGCACTTCGTCAGCTCAAACCATGACCCTAAGGACGCTGTTCCCTGACATGGGCGGCGCTCGCACTGAGGCGCTTCATACCATGCCCAGTGGAGTCGTTGTCAGCACTTGTCCGCTACACGAGGCGGCGCAGCCACGAACAATTAAAAAGGCCAAGTTTATCAGGACGCTTAGAAGTACAGAGAGCAAGGCCCTTGTTCAAGGATTGATGGGTGACTCGGTAGACAGCAAGAAGAGCGAGGCTGACATGGCAAAGGCTTGGGTCAATGGACAGGATAATATTTGGATCGCTGGAGCTTGGTGCTGGGATGGCATGGTACTCCTTGAAGGATGCATCGTTTCAGCTATGAGAGTAGCGACTGATTTTGGAGTAGCAATTCCCTGGGAAATGGGACAATGATGAGCAATGAGATCAATAGAAGAAGGCCTCTTTCCAAGGTTATTTCTGATTTAAGCATAACAGCGCCCGTGAGTCTTAATATGTACTTAGTCAGCTACCGAAGTTGGATTGTGGATGCAACTTTCAAGCTTTGAACCTGGTCCAATTGGTCAATCACCATCTTTGCAACCATCCTGTACTCACCAGTGACAACCCGTTGGTCCACGGCACGGACCGCGATTGAAGATATGCTTTGGAGTCAGGATAGTTTTGGCGTAGGCTTCGTGGCAGGGCTTGTCTGTGCCCTGGTCGTTGTCGCCGTCGTCGCCTTTGTGGTGATGCGAATGAGCGATATCTACGGCCTCGGACACTGGAAGCTCAACATCGCATCCCGCCCACCGTCCATGTGGATGAACGTCGGATATTGGTAAGTCGCACTCATTTCACAAATAAAGCAATTACTGAACTTTCCTCAGGAAAACACCACAAGGCGAGCCAATTGAGAAATTTCCCGAGGCGTGTTCTGCTCTTTTGGAGCAATGTGTCCGCGCAGCAGGCTTACTAGACCACGACCTCGTCACATCTGGCCCTCGTGGCTCTCTTGTGATTCTCGATCTAGGCTTCGGCTGCGGTGACCAAACATGGCAGCTCGCAAAGCTTGCTTACGCGCAGGGCTGGAAGGACTTTCGCTACGTTGGTCTTACTCTGAATGACGCACAGGTTCAAACTTCGCGTCGAAGAATTTATCGCGAGATAGCTGAAGCAGGTAGGGATATGGGCGGAATTGAGGCAGACTCATTCAGCCTGTTTCGCGCCAATGCTGCAAAGCCCGAGACTTGGAGTCCTCAGGTCGCAGAGGCTGTCTACTCTCTTGCTCATGAGAAGTATACTGAGAGGTGGCTTCTTGCACTCGACTGCCTCTACCATTTTTCACCATCACGCAAACCTGTTCTGAAGCACGCAGCTAAAGAGCTGGATGCTCAATTCATGGCCTTTGATCTCCTCCTCAATGAATCAGCGTCGGCCATGGACATCTGGAAAGCCCGACTCATTGGCAAGATGATGGGATGTCCCTTGAACACCTTCTTGTCTGAGACTGAGTACAGGGACCAGCTGGTCGAGTGCGGTTATGATCACAAGGAAATCACGATCAAGGAGATTACAGATAATGTCTTCTCAGGCCTTGTCAAATTCCTCAACCGCCAAGACCAGTTGCTGACAGAATACGGCGTTTCTATGGGTGGCTTTAAACTCGCCGGGAGATTATTTAATTGGTTCGACAAGTCTCGAGTCGTCCGAGCCGTGGTCGTCGTCGCACGCACAAAAAGCAAGACAGGTTAGGAAAACTGGACCGCATCTATAATACTACATGCCGTTTATGATATGAGGAGCGACTCTGGAGATCTTGAAAATTGCAGGCTTGTAGCCAAGGCTGTTAAACCTGGCCCAATAGCCGCGTGGCTATGTGACAAACTCCTCCGACAGCCAGGTCCTGGTCTTTTGGTCACCCTGGTCAATCCACCTGCAAGTGTTTTACTTTGCGTAGACGAGCAACGCTCGTGCCAAGTGGAATTGCCCCGCTGAACCTGAAAAACAAAGTCAAATTTGCCAGACTCTGGTATCGTGCGTTTCACTAAGAATGCCCTGTGGTCGATGCGGGTTCGCGGGACATGACACGCGATTCTGAGAACCACTACGTTGGTATTTGGACCCGACGATGGGCTTAGTTAAAACGGCCGGGGGGCTAGCCTCCGGTGAAGCAAAGTAACCTTAAATCAGACTCGGGCGGCTTGCTCGCTTCGGCCGAGCATGGTCATGTCACTCCACGTGAAGCAGTCATTTCGAGGAATTAGATGGATAAGCTGACAGGACGAGTCATTAGTAGAATGTGATAGGTTCAATAACGATTCATCCCAAGTCGATAAATCGTCCGTTCTGTCTCACATTGCAATTTATGTGAGGACTGTTCTCGGCCTTGGACATGCAGCGCCCCAACGGTCCACGATCCACAATGAGCGTTGGAACCCGACGCCAGCGTGATATCTACCGATGCATCGCATACGCACGCACATGTCCCGCTATCGGGATCACGTTGGTATCCTCTCGGGCGACGACTGTGTTTCCCCTCTCGTTCGGCTCCGCCGATCACAGCACCCGCGGAAGCAAAACCTCCCACTTTCCCATCCTGGCGACCAACCTCATAATCCGCTGTTGTATAGCTGCCATCTCCGAGCTATAAACAGCCACATGGCTGCTGCAAGGACGGTATGTAACAACTTAAATGGTCGAAGCGTCCGGTCAAGGGTGGCCGATCCAGGGTATGAGTTAAACCACGTATAGGAAGCGTCGATTTATTCCCGCGACAGGGGTCAGAACCTGCAACCGGATACATTCTATTGTTTCACTTGGCTGCAAAATGCAGTTGGAAACCCCGGGGCAACGTGGGCCACCAGTGACAGTCTTCTCGGGCTGATAGGCTCATTTGGTCAGGTACCGCGTGCGTGAAACTGGGCTCGTGTTGGCCGTATCAGGTCTATGGGGACGCCGTTTCTCGACGAAGCAAAAATACGAATCTCGGGGAGAAAAATATCTTCATGTTTCGGCAGTTGATCAACATGTTTGTTCAGGTCTCACTCATGGGCCTTAATTACGTCAATTTCCGTTTCAACAATCGCAGAGGTACGAGTCTTTCCTTTTTCCATTCGAGTTGCTCCAGTATTTCTCGCCTTGTCCGTGAATAGACCTGCTCAGGACGGCCCCAGTGTCCGATTAAGGTAGACCCATCCCGATTCACTTTGACAAGGGGTTGCCAGCCAGACCAGCATTGCGCTTATTCTAAGCAAGCCAAGCAGGGGAGGAATTACTCTTGTCTACACCCATATTCCAGCAAAGAGGCAACTCATCAGGAACCCCATGCTACCTGCGGGGTCAGGGGTGGACGTTTTGAATCCTTCTTTTCCACTTCCCTCCCCCGATTTTGTTCCTCTTTCTTAATTCTGTTGTTGGTTTTGTCCCTTGTTTCCTTTTCCACCATTCGCCAAAAAACGAAACACCAATCGACCCGGATTGTGCGGCGCGGGCGCGCGAGAATGTAGCGATGAAGCTCAGGCTTCGCGACGACCAAGATGACGGACCCGTCCATCCCTTTGTTAATCCCTATGCCGAGTTGAACGCTGGACTGTGGTCGCTATTTGTTGGAGCGAGTATCTTTTTGGCGTTGAGGTTATATGTCAAGGTGACCAGGAGGCATGGCATGTGGTACGATGACTACATCCTCATCGTATCATGGGTAAGAAAAAGCACAATTGACATCGCGACGTTGCATACTGACAGTCGGTTAGCTTGTACTCCTCGCAAACAACAGTCTCATTGTATACGAATTCGGCAACGGCTATGTTCTCAAAGACTCATCGCAAGAATGGGATGACAGGATGCACATCCTCATCAACATCTCATCATGTGGAACATTAATCGGTCAGGCTTGGACGAAGACAGCGTTTGCGGTAACACTATTACGGATGAGCAACCAGTGGCAGAAGTGGATCCTATGGTTCTGTATCGCGACAATGAACCTGTACATGATCTTCAAGGTTGTCTTTCAATGGGCCAAGGTGTGCGGCAAGGATACCTACGACAACTGGTACAGGCTGGATATGTGCCTCGAGAAAAAGTTCCGAGACGACTTCAAGGAGGGCGGCAACGGTAATTTTTACTCTGCGTCGATGGACTTGAATTGTTTTGCTAATATGTGTCCCAGTTTATAACATCATTATGGATTTCGTGTTTGCCTGTTTCCCATGGCTCATCACTCGGACGCTTGAGATGAAGCGAGCCGAAAAGGTCGGCCTTTGCCTGACCATGAGTCTCGGAATGATGTGAGTTGAGAATCAATTACTATCTTGAAGAAAGGTATCTAACAAGCTTTAGTGTCGCTATCGTTTCAGCAATTCGAGTTGGATGGAAGGATCAAGGAAACGATCGCGATCCTTATTACATCTGTAGGTTAACTGATGATCTCATAATCGAGCACCAACTAACGGTTCACTCAAAGGGCGCAATGGCATGTCGCAAATTTGGTATTCATCTGAAGTCGCCGGAACGATTATGGTGCAATGCATTCCCATTCTTCGCCCTATTCTTCGAAACATTCACACCTCTCTCACCTCCAAGAAACTTGATTCCACAGTCGGCGAGAGAAAGAGTTCCATGTGGACATGGACCCGAAGCAGCAAGCACATCTCCAGCGGCCCTGTCACCCCCGGCCACCCCCAGCCCAACGGCGGTGCCGACGCAGTAGAACTGAGAAACATCCCCGAGGAGCAGGAACCCGCCGAATTTGACTTTTGGAATAAGGATCGACCATCGTCGCCGGAGGATCTTGAAGATGCTAGAGGACCTGAGATCAAGTTCACCAGAGACGATTCGTGGCCGATGGGAGCGGGAAGTGAGTCGGCGAAAAGTCTGGAGTATCAGAATGTTGTGGGGTTGGCTGTTGAGCAAGAGGCTGCACAGCAAGGACTGTCGCCACCACCGCCTCGAAGGCATTGAGAGGCTCATATATGTTTGTTTGTTTGTTTTGTATCACTAGCGCTAAACTGCTTAGACACGACGTTATGTAAATTTCATTGTTCTTGTTCCTATTCTTACCTCGAAACACCAAATGATACTATCCTTCCCCACAACTCATTTTTGGATCATAGTGTGAACATAAGAGCATGACGGACTGCCGACACCTGGTGAACACGGCATGGTCTCCAAGTCCTTTATTATCGAGTTTAAATCTGTAACCAATGAATATGGCCTTACTACTAGCTTTTGTATCCCAGTTCTATCCACCTACCACAACCAACCCTATACCGTTTTCTCTAAATCATGCTTCATTTACCCTGTATTACAACTTGGGTTGATCCTCCTTCTGCTTGGCCAAGCACGATGCAGTTTCCACATACCTGATATCAGGCAAGCCTTGTTCAACCCAGCCCACCATGGTCTTCTCATACAGCTCCTGTTGCTCCTCTTGCAAAGGAGCAGGACCCTCAAGACCTCTACCCTGTCGGCTCTCCTCAGTCTCTACCAACCAAGCATCCTCGTCGTTAACATCATTCTGAAACACATATCTTCTTGTCTCGCAGTTCTTCCACGACGTGCCGCATCCTGTGGTGCTATTCTCCCAGTCATTGCTAAAGTAGTGCATGAAACTTCCATGCGCAACTAGAACAATGTGAATATCCTCGCCGGTCTCTTTACTCAATGCAATGCCCTTCTCTCTGAGGATTCTTCTCACTGTCCGGGCGCGTTGAGCACAGGCACTGCTCACCGGACTGTTCGGTCCGTAGAGATCTTTATCAGTCCAACCCTGCGGCACCAGACTCAAATCAACCGGCCATTCATTCTGCGATGTTATCTGCTTGAGAACATCTGGCTCGCTGCCGATATCACAACCATAATCAGAAATCTCTTGCGCGTCTGGAATTGCAAGGATATCTTGTGTCTGGAGAGCTGAATGGAAGATGAGATATGCCGTGTGCAAAGTCCGTACCATGGGCGAAGATGCAATGAGCTGAAATTTCGATTGGTCCTGGAACGAGGCTTTACGACGCTCCGCGCATTGCTCTTGCCCAAGAGGTGTTAGCGCGGGGTCTTTGAGCCCGAAGAATTCTTCTCCGAGGTTGTGGTAGCCTTGGGCATGTCGAACAGCGTGGATGGTGACTCGGTTTGTCATTTTTGCGTCTGGGTCTTGAGATACAGAGATTTCAGAAGACAGAAGTCTTAAGATATCTGATCTTTATACTAACAGGGTTCTTGGTGACTAATTCATCTCAAATTTGCCGCCGTTATCGCATTTTGCAAATTTCGCGCTCAATTGCCCCATCAAAACGCTTTAGGGCGCGTTAGTTGCTGACCCCATTCTGGCAATTCACCACGACAGTTCCATAAACGTGGGAGATCTGCCGATCATCAGAGGCTGGGGAACATGGGCCATACCCATGGGTCTTTCCCGTATTCCCTTAACAAAATGGGACAAGATTATGGGGTCAGTATCTCTCATCCTGGCCATTCATAAGAGAAGTTAGGAGATGTTACCCCAACCTGCATCCATTTATTATAGAATTAACACCGCAATCTCGTCTGACTTTGTTAAGGGAATACGATAGACCCGTTCTAGCCGGGAATTGTGGAAAGAGAAAAGAACGACACATGCAGGCCAGGATATGCACGGCCCATGGCTAATCACCTTCATCTCGCACCAACGGGACGGGACGACTCCGATCAACGGAGCTATGGCCATGCGCTAGAGCCGGTTGCTTCACTGATACTACATTAAGGGTGCTCATAATAACATAAAACTATCACTCATAGAACCCAGTGCGGTCTGATGCCACTTCAGATTGACCCCCTCTCTCTTGCGCAACACCCAGAGCTCTTTTACTAGATGGTTAATCTGCGACCAGATAGCCAAGTCTGATCTCTCCTCGAAAAAGCTGATACACTTGAGCATGCGCTGCTGAAGTGTTGTGTCAGCAATCTCGAAGGCGATGATAGCTACGGGCCAGATCATGGGTGAGAAGCGTTGGCTAGTACACGCCGGTAGTGCTTCTAGATGAGGCAATGCCTTCTCAACGAGTGGCTTCACCTCAGCTAGAGGTATGTCCTTCACAGTTCGCTTCATGTGGATGAGAGATGCGTAGTAAAATGTACAGCCGTGGTGATAGATCAAGTCACCGTATTCCCCGCTAGCAGAAGCATCAGGCTTGTTGGGTACAGAGAGGTACAATTCGAGCTCCAGACGGTCAAGTTCATCGGGCGATGGAACGTTATCAGACGACTTTTTGCGCATCTGAAGTACATTCATAGCATGAATGCCTTGTAAGATTGCCTGAGGAAGCCCAAGTGCCATATACAGCACGTAAGGCTCAGGTTGTGGTCCAAGATCGTTCGTAAACTCCCAATGCGAGATTTCATGGCCGTCAAAGAGAAGTTGTGCTTGAACTACAGTAGCCATGCCCCGAAACATCTGGTACACGGCCGAGGCCGCTTCATTCTGATTCCAGACTTGAGGATCAATATGGTTCACCCACTCAACGGCGCCCCGGAAATGGAGTCTCCAGAAGGTAGTCGGTAGCGTAACAGCTTCGTTCATGATACACATAATGATGGATGCCAGCAATGCTACACAGTGTGCGCGGTCTTTAGAGTGACGGATGTTTCGGGCCAGGTGAGTTATACCAAGGTTGTGGTGTTCGAGGGCCACATTCTCGAGGGCGCGTCTGGATTCTTGAGAACCCCTCTTCTTAGCGAGATGGAACGCAGATGCTGAACAGATGAGATGGAATAGTGCTGTTGCGCCAGTTGACTTTTCAGAGTCTGTCCGGCTTCCTTCAAGAGCGATGGGCATCATGGCATTGCGCATCGGGTTGAGAACGCCAGGTACTGGATTGAGAGAATCACAAAGATCAAGTGTCCAGTGCTCTAGAAGCTCACATTGTAGGGCAGGATTGGGAAGTACATCCAGATGTCGTGTGATTTTCCGTCTTTGGCTTCGCGGATTCGATGGTGATGATGTGTGTGAGACGGATTCAGACACTCCCGGTAAGGGCAAAGAGCCACTACTAATATCGCCGATACTAACAGGCGTGGATGTGCTATGGGTGTTGCTGATGTCGTCCTGGGGACGACCGGAGCTCTGGCCGAAATTCTGGCCCAGGTGCAACAGCGGGAGTTGGGGCTGTTCTGGTTGTATGGGAACATATGGGGTACCCGTAGCCAAGCCTTGACCCAAGAGCTCATAAGAATGAAATATTCGAGTGTTCAACTGGTCCATAAAAGAGTCCTGGCCAAGAGTTGGCTGCTGACTCTGAATGAAAGGCGAAGTGGTTGCCTGGGTTCCGGGCGATAGCTCTGACGGTCCTTCATTGGAGGGTGCGTCCCCCTGTTCACTCCCTTCTGAGCCACCAGCAGGAGGAGTGTCCTGCTCAGATGCAGTCTCACCAATAGACTCCAGGTCCCCAGATTGACGAAGTCTAGTCGTAGCCTTGTGCGCAGCCCTCCTCCTCGACGATCCACGTCGAAAGGTCGAAGGATTCCTGACAGAGGCCCACGATATTCTCACGCCATAGCCCTCGCACTCCAGCCCCGCGCGGCGACAGCGGTGACATGACGGCTTGGCCTCATCGCATTTGACGTGTTTTGCGCGACATGTCCAGCAGCCTGAAAAGCTCTTGCTCCGGGGTTTGCGTGGTTGGCCCGAGGCTGTCTGTTGTGGTTCTTGGGGCGACTCAGCGGGCATTGCGGCCCTGGTGGTGTTACAAGTAGGTAATTACGAGACGTGGTTTGTGGAGGAGGTTGTCTTTGCCCAAACTTGGTGTCTCAACGCGAGGGTGAGATCATTTCGTGGTGGGAAGCCCATTTTGGTAAGGTGTGTCTCGTAATGACACTAAGCCTGTTTGGGTAGGTTTTACCGGCTGAATGTCGGTACTTGGATGCTTCCCAACAATGCATGTGATGATCCTGAACAGAGTGAATGGCAATTTCTTATTTGTCCCTGGGTAATGATATCTGACAGCGAAGTCAGCTGACTGGTTAGACAGCATTGAGTGATTATATCTCTAGGCTGTTAATTTCCTCCCTTGCTGTCTTGACCTGTGCCATGCAGCCTTTCGAAATCAAGATCTCTCACCATACTGTAGACCTCTTGCTCTTTTTCGCGGTCCGCCTTTAGATCACGCCTTTGAAAAGAAACAAGTCCCAGAAATCCCCAGCCTGTGTCAAGCCCTTTGGAGGATCTCCACTGTGAAAAATGCCAAAAGCCCGCAGGCTGCCGGCCCCCACATTACGAAGCCATGATTCTAGACGAGTCGGTATGAATGACCATATATGGTTAAGTCGTTTTTCGTCGTGCGGCTCAGATCGACTCACGACCAGGATTTGTGAATACCCTTCTCAGTAATTCGAACCGGCCTGACAAGCGGTGGATCTTCCACAATGACCAAATTATTCTTATACAATAAGTCGTACGAGCCTCGAAAATTGTGGTGTTTTATCTTTCTCGGCGCTTTTCAAGCTCACCTGTATTTTTATAAATCATCCTCTTCAAACATAAATGAGCTGCCCTGTGCTGTCTTTTAGACCGATATAAACTCACCACGCATCCTTGTTCCCATAGCTCGAACCCGCAGAGTCGCAGAGGATCACTTCAACTACCGACATCTCAATATGACAGGCCTATCCCAGCTGATCAGGCCTCGAGCACTGACGCCTCCGCTATTCAAGAAAAAGCTTCAAGAACCACAAAGCACTATCCCCGCGTCTCTGGATTGCCACATCGATACCTCGCCCATTGTCATTCTCAACGATGGTGACGACAGCGATAGTTCAACTATTACGGGCTCTCTGCTTTTCGACGTTACCGAAGACACCGTCGAAGTGGAGAACTTATACGCTGTGCTGCGAGTTCACGTAGTTCACAAGAAACCCTTCAAGAAAGGTTGCAAGGACTGCAAGCATCAATTGACAGAACTCAAGCGCTGCCAATTCATTAAAACTACAACTACACTGGACCGCAACACTCACAATTTTCCATTTTCATATCGCGTACCCAGCTACGTGCCTCCATCTATGGATACATCACTTGTTTCTGTATCGTACGAATTCGAGGCCGTAGCCTCCATCGCACGGAAGGGACAACTATCGAAAACGCCCGAGGTCATCAGGCTTAACCGCCTTCTACCTGTTGCGCGCTCGATATCTGTTCCAAACTCACCGCCACGTTCAAGTCGAATCTTCCAATCAGCTGGGATTGAAGTTGGTTGCAGCTTTGGCCCCGTTGTTGATCCCAGCGGCAAAAACACAGCATCACTCACCATGACCGGCCTCCGAAGCTGCCCTGGAAACGGAGACAATGTTCAGTTTTGGCGCATATGCAAGGGAACCTGGACGCTCGAAGAGACTACCAAGGCTACTGCAATGCCATGTACTCATCACGCCCAGCAAGATGGAGCCGCGAAAGAAGAGGGCCAAGCGCAAAAGAAGACATCTATTTTGGGAGACTCTACATTCTACGACGGATGGACAACTAATGACGATGTGGGGACCCTTAACATGAATTTCCCGTTCTCTATCAAAAAGGGCGCAAAGTACACGCAAGATACAGGCGACGTTGGCGATACGTCGGTGACCCACGCATTGGTACTCGAGCTGGTTTTGATGAAGGAGTATTACCCACACGGACGACCGGAACAGGCTGTTCGAACTGGAGCTGGAAGAATACTACGTTCAGAACATCGTGTAGTGTTGAGCGAGTATGCTAGACACTCGAACCATACCACAGAAGAGAGTCTGCCCTGCTACCAAGATCTGTGGCCGGGGCCTCCCGTGTACAAGGAGGAACATGTTGGGATGGAATAGAAAGACGCACGATCACGAGAAATGGATGTAATAAACGAACCACGCCTAGCGAGTCTTACCAGATGGATTACTAGATTAGAGATCCTGTCCATTAGATTAGATTAGCATTCAATGATACCCATAGATGTAAACTGAGATTTTATACTCTTGATACATTCACGACACAACGGCGATACTGAGCAAACCAACATCTTGCAGCTTCATAAGCGTGTATGTGGTTGATTAGTCCCTTCTTTTCCTTTGAACAAGCCATTAGGGTGGTAGAATCTGGTAATATCGGCTGATCCCTAGAGACTGTATGTTGGCTTATTTAGGTTAGTGAGTGGCCCCAGCTCCCCATTAGGCAACCGTTGTGAAAAGTTCACGCAAATCCAAGGTTCAGCTCAATCTAACCTACCTTAACTTAACAAAAGGTTGACCATCCAAACTCATGTGTCAAGATGACCCGCAAGGTAAAGCTTAGAAAAGCAAGGGCCGTGATACCAAGGCATCTCGAATATAAAGACCACGCCGGTCGTCCCTATACCCTGGTCTCCGCTTGGGGAACTGGCCCACATACGACCATCGTCAAACTCAGCATCCAACTGTATTGTCTCGGCAAACCCAATTTTACCCCCCAAGAAATCGGATTGAGCCTTCTAAAATCTGACGCCGTGGAAGGATGGGGTAACGCGCGCAACTATTGGCCTCGTGCCGATGTATACACTGGCTTCGATAACGTGGAAGAATGCGTAGAGCACCATCGCCGCGAGAAAGCTTTTCGCAGACAAGCTGTGCAACAGATGAGACAAGACGCAGTGGCTGGTTTATCAGAGGAGGATGCAGCGGAGAAGTTGAATACTGAGATTCAGGGCAAAGAGCCTCTTCCGCATATCGTACCTTCTTGGTGTACATCGGCGAGGTTCTGTTACAATAGCTCATGGAATGGAGATCGCTATGGAAGCTGGATCTTTGTCATACCAGAGGATCGTTCCTCGTGGGAGGAAGTCATTGAGAAAGGCTTACTTCAAGTCAAATTCGATCTCGATATTTCACCAGCCATGCTCACCCAAGAGGAAGACGAGGCCGAAGAGTCCACACTGGGAAAACACGGCTGGGTTTACGTGGAAAAGTCTGGGCTGGAAAATTGCACACCAGTGGAGATCATACATCTATGTGCTCGAAGGGAACGAAACAAGGGACGTTACGATGAAGATCCTGTGGAGAGAACTACAGGATGCCGCACCACTCTATTCGATGCCTGGTTCAATGCAACAGGGCAGCTGAGGGATTGCACTTATCGGATACAATCTTGCGAGAGCTGCGATGAGAATGAACCCCATGAGTGGTGTGAGACGGAGAGGAGTGAGCATTACTTTGATGAGGATGGGCAGTGCATCGCTTGTCGTAGGGTGGAAGAGTATCGACGTCGAAGCAAGAGAGTTGCAGCGCAAGGACCGAGAAACAAATATACGGCATAAGAAAGCATGGCCTAGAATTTTCTAGGGCTTTGATGGATTGCTGTATGTAGTAACTTTGACTGTGCGGCCGGGTGGCGGAACTTTGCGTATGTAATATTGATTTTGTTGAACCTCGACCAAGATAAGCCGTTGGGTAAGCCTGATGCCCACTAAGACGGACCACCGAACCCCGTCGGAACTTCGCAAGCCTCCGAGGATGGATAATGTAAGCTCTTTCTTTAGCAAACCATACATATCGCGATGATGTACATTCAAGGCACGAGTTAATGTCCGCGATTTCTACTCTGCTATATCGGAGATAGCGCATTTAATGATTGATGACGTCAGCACTGCTGACACTGAAATAAGTATATATCAGCTTACTAGTTGTGAAGCTTTTCTGCTCACCTATCTACTTACCTTACTCAACAAACTCAACATGACGGACCAACAGCCATCTACTAAGTACGAATTCATTCGCTTGGACACCAAGCCAAGCGCCCAGGTCTGCTATAGCTTTACTCCTGCTACTGCATCTGGGACCACCAAGCCAACTCTTGTCATCTTCGTCTGCGGCCTCTCCATACCGCAGGTGGGATGGTCTGCTACCATCGCCAAGCTCAAAGAGATCTCACCTAACGGTCTTCCGCCTCTTCTAACGTTCGATCGTTTTGGACATGGTCAGACTACCGACCGCGATCCCAATGACGAGGGAGCTGCTGATCCTACACACGCACATGATTGCATGAGTGTTGTGGGTGATATTCGCCAGCTTACCACTCAGATTCTAAAGGATAAGCTGGGCATCAACGATCCAGACAGTGCCCGGCTACTCCTGGTTTCGAACTCCATCGGCTGCGCTATCAGTCGACTCTATGCTCGCGAATACCCTGGTACAGTTGCAGGAATTTTGTTCCTTGACAGTGTCTTGACCGACACGGATTTCGTCTCTGTTTTCCCTGACCCGGATGCCGAAGGTTTCAAGCCTGATGACCTTCCGTCGGGCATCACAGTTGAGAATTTGCGAGTTGCAAGGGAAGAGACCGCCAAGCGGTTCCATCCAAGCGTTGGATCCAAGGAGGGTTTGAGCCGCAAGAACCTGACCCAGCTTCTTCCTCATGCCTACTCCCCAGCTCTCCCTCAAGTAGACGGCAAAGATCCCTACATCATTGTGCTAGGTCACGACTTTGACTACTTCGCATCACGAACGGGAACAGATTTTGGAATTCCTGGAGAGCTTGTCCAACTTTACATGAACCCCTACTGGCAGCATTACAACGAGGGACTAGCTAAACTCACGAGTTCCGAGAGGAGTGAGGGGCCTATTCGACCAACGGGTGCGGGTCACTTCATTCAATTGGATGCTCCAGGGTTTGTAGCTGAGAAGGTGAACGAGGTACTTCAGAAGCTGGCGAAGGATTAAATGTGTGTTTATGCTGTATCAACCCTCTTTCAGTGCCGCACAGCTAGAGTCTGTCTTTAATGAGTAAACGCGTACTTGCTTTTTGCCCGAATCTTGTGCCCGTAAAAGTACAGCACATAAGGGATAGCCGCCAAAACAACCGCCAAGCAAGCCATGATAGTCAACGTATAATGTGTGCCCATGTTTTCGTAGAACGGAATTCCGACTACCGTCATTCCACCAGCGATGATGTAACGGATCAAAGAGACGAAGGTGAGTGCCGACGCGGAGTATATCTCGTAAGAATCAATAATATACATGTAGACACAGATGAAAATGCCCGTCACTCCATAGCCGAAAAGGACAACGGCGAAAATGGCTGACCACACGCTGATGCTGGAGTAGTTGGTCCAACCGAGCCAAAACAGAGAAATAGGGATAGCCACGGCTGCACCCAGCATGGCGTACCACAAGCGTATCTCGGGTTTGAACCGGCCTTCTCCTTGAGTTTGTGTCGCTCGAAGGGTCTTTCGGTATACGATAGGTACGAATGCAAAGTTGATTTGAGTACCCAAAAACATGGCGATGAAGATAATATTGGCGAGACCTTGTCCAAGGCCATATGTTTCCTCGAATATATAAGGCCAGCCAACAAGGAATGTGAAGAGGACGATATAGAGAACGCTGATATACAGCGTCATGGCGATGATGATCGGTTCTGTCAGCATTATAAATGGTCTTGTCATGCTGACCTTGAGTCTGCTGAAAAGACTCGCATCGGCGATCTCGTGAGCACAACGGAAACGGTCATCTCCCGTAATTCGTCGGTAATGCGCTGCTTTCCACTGCAGCAGGAGAGGACCGTAAGTCTCCGGCATAAAAAGCAGCACTAGAATAAGGACAAGCCCAGATGCGATAAGCATAGTCCATTCAGTCCAACGCCAGCTCACGGTAGTCGACGGACCGATATAAGCACCCATAACAGCACCAAGCATCGGTCCGCCAAATCCAGCAACAGCATAAAGAGGAAAACTCCAGGTCTTTTCGAGGCTGTCGTACATGTCTGCTATAGAGCCTCCAGAGCACACAAGCGGTGTTGAAGCTGAGCAGCCGGCGAGGAATCGAAAAGTGATTTGGGCGCCGAAATTGGGGGCGAGGGCTGATGCCATTATCCAGATCATGAAGATGGCCATGGAAAATGTGTAGACTGCGTTTCTACCAAAGGTTTCGGAGAAGGGACCTGCTATCAGGGATCCGAGGCCCATTCCAACCAGGTAAAGGCCTACGCATGTTAGCTGGTGTTAAGTAGGAGAAGAGGATAGGGCATACCTGTGGCTAAAGATTCGGCAACCTCGCTGACCCCAAGTGAAGCTGCAGCTTGTGGAAGTACAGTTGCATCAATACCAGATGCTGCTCCGACAAAGAGAGCAATAACAGAGATTTGCAAGGTAACTCCAATACGTCTTCCAACAGACCAGTTGTGGGGGTCCAGAGGATCGTCGGGACCCTCCCAGTTGACCACGAACACTTTGCCATCGTGACCCTTGGAGTTCTTGTGGTCTCGGACCTGAATTCCCGTGAGGACTTGGCCGAGAGCAACTCCTCCAGACATGCATTGTCGAATAGTCTCGACTGTCACACTCCGCTGCATTGGCTCTGGCTGTTCTTGGATCTCATCGCTAGAAGACGAGGCTTCGCTGTCTGGCGATGACGCAGGTCGTGATTCCTGCTCGGTCTTTTCCTCGTTCAACGAATTTCGACCTTTTGGCCTCGCTGCTTCAACATCGTGCCCAGCGTTAGGTATCGTATGCTGCCTTGCCTTGCCAACATCCCTGTCAATCTGCGCCTGAGCCGCAGCGCCAGCCCGTCGATACTGCAGAAGAGATTGCATTGTCGATACAACAATCACAATAAGGAAAAATCGAAGTTCTGAAATTTCATTTTGACAAGGTCGTCATAGAGACTGTGGGTCTAATTGGATTACAAATTCCCACATTTCGACGGTGGTTGAGCGGGTTTGCGTCATTGGTTAACGAATAAAAAATTGGTGATAAGAGAAATGGAGTCGTCACTGGAGAAGCTTTGGAATCTTTGGGGTGAAAGATACGCCAATAAACCGGAAATAAAGAAATGCTCGCGTGGGCCCGTTTTTAGTCGGAAAGAAACCCGTCGCGCCTGCCCGGATATTTTCTCTCGCCTTGTGGGGGGGATTGTCGTATCGATAACCGAGGTTGATGCCGATGAATGATGGGAGATCATTTGACAAATGCATTCATCTAGAGTATACGCGGTCGCAGGGTCTGGGCTTTTTTAGATCTGTCTTATCAGTAATGAATATCCTGGGGTTCTAGACATCTCTGGAATTTTGTGGTCGAAGTTCATGATATCCAAATCCGCCACAGTGTTGGAGTTTGAGTGGGTAGGGAATAGCTCTTACACGTAACAAGGCAGAGTCCGCCTCGAAGGCGCTTAGTTCTGTCGCCAATCATGGCGTTATAGCATTGAAATGACTTGCCCGTCGAAGAACTCTATTTTATTCTTCTGGAAGCACTTTGCTTTCTGAAATGTCGAGCACCAGGAGGCCAAACTGGTGTGTAGGGTAGAACAACAAGGTGCCCCGAGCGTTTGACGGTATGGGATCTCACTGATCAACATCAGATAAAATTCTTCGCTAATTCGTATCGTGTCATCTCACGATCCAGTCGGGATTTAATCTGACACAAGCCATCTGCAAGGCACAATGATGAGTTGACAGGCCTGAACGGGTCATGCTTTCAATACGAGTCCAGACTCTTGAACGGGTAGACGAACCAAGCCACCCGGTGTCAGGTTCACTCATTCGGACTTCATCCGAGCTAAAAGTCCAGGGATCATGATCCATGACCGGTCAAAGCGAAGGATCAAACTAAACAAGGAAAATGGTTTCCAGCCGAAGGATGCGAAAAGCGCTGATAATTATGTACAGAACAACCCTGATGTGGCCAAAATGTGTCATTAGTACGGGGCACAGCAAGACAAACGGTGGAGAAACGGAAATCCGCCTACAAGGGCCTCGTGTTCTGTTGGTGAATAGCATCCAACAGTGGCTTGAACCTTGGGGATAAGCAGGCCACTAGATCCAACACGATCAACGGCTCAACTGCCATTTTTGTTCTTTTGGTGTGCTAGACGCCAGGTCCCCTTGTTTTTAGCGCTTCAATCAGCAACTTGGCAGACGACTCAATCCCTTGCCATCAATTCTTCATCCTGTCCCTCCTCGTGGGACCATTGTCTCTGCGGATCCGAGTGTGTCCACTCAGCTGGGCTGTTAGGGCAGTGTGGAGGATCGACGTATAACGCTGAAACAGTCTTTGACCAATTACCACACCCAAACTGCCCATACAATTCTGTCTATCCCCCAAAGATCCCCCAACGATCCTTCTTTGCTGTGGGAGAATCAGTCCATTCTGTCCATGTCCAGGCATGCCGACGCGGTGTCTCGGCTTGGGCCATAGTCATTCAAAATGACGGACCAGCACCCTTTACGTCTATTGAAAGACATCAAGAATGCTGTTTATCGCTATGACTCACTTTTTAACGCCATCCAATCGCCCCATTCAGTCTACGAACAGAAAACAACTGCAATCCGCACACGCATCACTCAAATATGGTCAAGCTTGGCAACGACCCCAGCAGACCAGATTCAAAAACTCCAGGAAGACGTCATCGAGCTGGGAGGTCAGTTGAAAGAATTGGAGATTGACCACAAAACCAACATAAAGAAATATGAGAGGGATTACAACCAAAAGTTGCAGGAGACTGCGGACGCCTTCCGTGCTCATGTTACGGACATCATAGGACCGGCCAACGTTCAATCTCATACCCCTGCAGTATCGACTGCAGTCTCGAATGACCAACCTCTTGAGAATGACTCTAATGACCTAGCCATTCTTTCTCCATTACCAGATTTGTCTCAACACAACCAGAGGATACTTCCATCACCGGCCTCACCTCTCGGCGATAGCATCACGGTAGGAACGAGTAGCGTTAGAAGACTGCGAGAACCCGCCCTCGAAACTGCGCTAGCAACCAGAGTCAGTATTTTCGATACAGGTTGGACGTCTTACTAATTCGTACAGAAAAAACGGAAGGCGGGTTTTTCAAATCCCTCAAGGAACAAACGACGAAGGGGTGACCAAGAAGATGAAGGAGAAAGAGGAGGAGAAGAGGATGAAAATATGGACCATCATGTTTCCGTTTCTCCTTCAAAATCAACACGGAGACACACACGGCACAATCCAAGAAGAAGTAATGAGGTTGATGAAGAGGAATTCGAGGGCATTACCAATCCAGAAGCTGGGACCATCTACCTCGCTTTTTGGGAAATGTCCCAAGAGTGGTTTGCCGTTCTTGTTCTCCCAATGCACGATCTTGAGACCGTGGGCGTTCCAGGCTCGATAGAAAGCCTTGGCCTCGCAGAACCTCTGCCACCCTGCTACCGTTACAACAGAACAAATGGGACTTATTCATGGGCCAGGAGATATCAGGATGGACAACCTATGGTGAAAGACCGCATTTTCCCCGTCATGTACTTTGATGGTCGGGACTTTCCTGCTAGGAGTGCAGTCGGATGGATTTCCGCCAAGGATCTACGCAAATTTGATCCTCGAGCTAGGAATGGGCATATTCCTCACGTTCGATCAGTTCGAAAGTACCTTAGGGCTCACCCGCCCAGGGCCTCTACGGCACCAGAACAAGAACAACATGAACGAAGACGACGAGACGAAGAGGACGACGAGGACGGAGAATATCGACAGGAGGAAGAAGAGGAAGAGGAAGAGGAGGGAGAAGAGGAAGACGATGACTATGAGGAGGAGATGGAGGAGGAAGAAACAAACGAGATGGAGTCCGAGACGATGAGGGCAGTGGAAGGACAGTCGAAAAGGCCCGGCCAAAGCGCGGCAAGGCCCCCAAACGGTACGTTTCCTTAATAGCCTGAACTGCACGTTTATGACTGACCAATTTTAGGGGGGCCTCAAACCCAAAACACCGAGTCACCGGAATCAGGTCAAAATCAAACAGAACCTGAGCCACAGGCCTCAAATCAGAACCAGGAATCACCTCGACCTCCAGCAAGACCTCAGCCGAGCTCGCCTCTTTTTCGTCACAACACTTTTTCTCCTCATCCTCCTCCCTCCTCGCCGCCTACTAGTTCTGCTCATCGTCACCCTTCACCACCACGACCAGCTAGCACCTCAAAACGACCGGAGAAATTGCCTGGCCCTATCGACTATGAAACCGAAACAAAACCCCTTATTCGGTTAGACGTCATCTCAATACCGGATTCAGACGACGAAGACGAGGCCAACGCCAACCAAGCCCCTACTTCTAGTCAACAACCTGGTCTACATGGCTTTCCCATGACATCAGATCAGTTCATCCAAGAACAGTCACCGAATCCTGCGCTGCGGGGACAAAATCAACGAAACGGAGAATCAAGCACCAACGCCCATGCGTATAACCAAGCCGGGCCATCTGAAGCATCTAGAGTAACGGCATTTAGTATCGCGCAAGCCGCACTGGCGATACATGGTTCTGGGCAGCATGATTCCGGTGTGGCCCCGTCGTATTTGATGGGAGACCGCGCACATCAGCCACCTAATGAGGGCACGTTTCAATCACAAAACCCGCAACACTGGAATCTCAACCACCCATATGAGGACAGCGCCACACATACCGGCCAAGGACATTTGTCATCCATGGAAGCTGAGTATTATGCTGGATCGAGACGACGAATGGAGGCCCCTGACTCAACACGGGAGCCTGCACCCAAAATGGAACCGCAACCAAGACAGCCCTTTGAGAATCATCCTTCGGCCCCAGCGAGTATTGGGAACTCGCCAAATCTTGCCTCTTTGCCATCAATTACCTCTATGATAAGGACAAGCCCAGCGCCACAAGCTCCTCTCCGGCCGTCATCCTCTGGCCACGCCCGACCACCTGCTCAAGTGCAATCTCCTGGCCAAGTGCAGCAGTTCTCTGGTCAAATTCGATCTCCAGTACAATCCTCTAGCCAAGCTCAACTCTTTTGTCCAGTCCAATACTCTGCTCAGGTCCACTCTCCCGGTCAAGTCTATTCTGGCCAGATTCGACCCCAAGGTCAAGCTCAAGGCTTTGTTCAAGGCCAGCACTCTAGTCAAGTCCACAACAACCCAGCAATCACACACCCACCTCACCCTCCGCATGGTTCGGTCTCAGGATCGAACTACGCACCACAAGAAGTATCCAATGCGCATACTCATGCACCTGGCACATCATACGGGTTTCAAGTCAATACTCAACCACCATGTACTCAACGGACATCGGTGTCCAACCAAGCACAGACCTATCCGAATGCATCACAACCCAACCTCCAAAGGCATATTCAACCCTTTTTTCATCCAGTTAACTCGCCTTTTTCATCACAAAACCAATCAACAGCTACAAACAGTCAACCTGCTGCTACAAACAGCCAGACTATTGCTACGCACAGTCAACCAATTGTTATACACAACCGTCCCGCAGCTACTGCTCCTCAGATAGTGTCCTCACAGTCAACCTCAAGCCAACCTACGCCACCTCCCAACTCAGATCTTCTTAACACCCCTGAGGGTTTCTGGCCACGCGCCCTTGACCCAGAACTCGTTGATTATCTCAAACAATATCAGGAACAAGCAAATCTACAAAAGGGCCTGCTAGGCCTTCGGGTCAGGTCAGGACATTATGTATGTCCTTTTTGTCCCAACGACAAAAGAAAGCTCTACGCGCAATCTGGCGGTGTAGTAAGTCATCTGAAGCGACATTGGGGCGCTTTCAAATCCGCTGAGGTCGCTCAGGCAGCCCAAGCTGTTCAAGTCGTTGAAGCTGCGAGACAAGGACAAGCCTGATGTGCAGAGGGGGATGATACTCATCCTAGGGAACGAAGTTGGCTGAGCGTATGAGCCAGGGCAGGTCCGATCGTTAGTGCCGCAGCGATGGAAGGAGTCAGTTTCGAGATACATGCCAGCAGCGCGGACATTGCATTGCGAATGGTGTTTCGGTGTCAAGTGTAGCAATATCATGAAGTTGATCAGAAATTCGGCGGCGTTGGAAAGGGTGGGTTTCTTGATTTAGGATTATCAAACTTAGCGACTGAGTATATATATATGTATATATAATGTATTTAACTGAACATAAAAAGGCGTATCCATCAATCTTCCGACGACAGGGTGAGACTGATGTCATCGAAACTCAGATCGGCGATTTCATAACATTGTCGTGACATCAAGATTTGTTGCCTATCTGTTCGACTATGTCGCTTAGAAGGCTGAAACGGATATCGTCTCAGGGTAATGAAAAGTAGATTAAAAATACACAAATAAGACATTGACATAGTGACATAGATCTTAGGCTAGTCTTAGGATAATCTTAGTTTAAGCTGGTCGTAAATCTCAGACTAGTCTTAGGATAATCTTAGCCTGAGCTGGTCATATATTTCTGTCGAGTACTTAAGGAGTCCCTTTTTTCTTTTTGTGACCCGCCTGCTCAGGCATCAGACCACAACTCACCGCCTTCTCCAATTATAAGGCGGAGCAAGAACTTATGCAAAAGCAGTGGCAATGACGAAGCTAACATCATCGTTAAAATGAGCTGTAGCATCAAAGTTTTGAACACCTCCATTCGACGCAACGAAGCCCGTGTTTTCGTAATGTCGAATGTAGCGAGTAGGATATCCCCAAGCTCGAATCGAGGTGCCTTGGCCATTGAGTCCTGCCTGGGGGCAGAAAGTAGCGTCCTCTTTGAACTGCTTAGTGTTGTCGTTCTTGCCAACGAGCAAAGCAAAAGCTTGATGTCTGATGAAGCTACCGGGGGTGTCCTTGGATTCAAACGAAACGCAACCACTATTTCCAAGACCAGTACGAACAGTCCAGCTACCTTGTTGCTTAAGGACGGTGGTGCTGGAAGAAGTAATGACTTGTGTGTTGACAGTTGTGCCGGTATGTGCGATATATCGGTCGGTGTATCCAGAGGTCGTGAGCCTGAGTGAAATAGATGACCCGACGCTGAGAGCAGGACCGCTCACCAAGGAAGCAGTGGCGTACTTTGCGGCGACAATGTCAGCCTGAACTGAGTTTTCGGTTGCATCAGATGGATAGCCCGAAGTCATGACGCCCTCATAGAAAGTTCCCTGAGCACCGTTGCTATTGTCACCGCCTATGCCTAAGATGATCGCTCCTTCTTTTTGACTTGGATCATAACCACCACTTGGGCGTGCGCCGCTGTAGAAAGTAGAGAGCGATCCGGACGCAGCATTTCCACCACGGATAGCCCATTTTCCTGGACCACCCTTGATGATCGCGTTGGTAAAGCGGTAGTTGATGGTAGGGTCAGCAGGATTGTTCTTGGCGCCTTGACCAGAGAACAAGCCGTTTTCAAGATCAGCCATGATCCAAGGACCACTTCCAGATCCGGAGCCCCAAACGGTGCTGTCACCAAAATAAATGGCTTCCATATGGCCATTGCCTGTGTCCAAGTTGTTGGTTTCGGCGTTGCCGTAGTCAAAGCAGCAAGCACCGTTGTAATGAGTTCCGTCGAGGACAGCGTACATGCCTTCTGCTGCGTCTCCCTTGGCTGAACCGCTAACAGCATTGTTACGGTAGCCGGTTCCAGGGGAGATAAAGACACCATAGGCCTTCTTGCCGTTCAACGTGACTGGTGCGCCATCAGCAGCAGCCAAATTGTCATAACCGTTGGCTTCTGGACCCTTGAAGCCGCCAGGAGGAGCTTGAGTCAGGTGGTTTCCTCGACCGGATTGATCGTAGATAATAGTGATCAAACAAGTCGTGCCCTTGCAGAAAGAGTCCTGGGTAGCAGCATTCGCGACGCCACCAGCAGATAGAGGGGCAATGCTGGTTGTAGCACCATCTGAGCCACGCTTGACTTGGTAGAGAGCACCTTTGAAACTGCTGTACAAGGCGCGAGTGGTGCTGTGCGCCGCGATACAAGGTGTACCACCGCTCTGGTAGATATCGCAGGGCCCAGCAGACACAAGACGTGCCGCGGCGACAAGACCCAAAGCAAAGATGTTGCCGTATGAGAGCATCTTACAAGACTCGAGCTTGAAACTCTATGGAAGATAGGTAAAGAATATGTTGCCAGGGGCTGCAAGCTCTTCAGAAAGAGACTGAAGACTAGTAAACCAGACGCTTGTCAGAGCAGGGACATAGTTGTGAAGAAATCGTCCTTCCCAGGCAATTTATATATCATAGTATTGCAAGGAAGGGTCAGCCCGGGAACGCTCGACCTTCTCTTTTCGACGTAATGTCGGTTCAGCGTAGGCCGAACGCCTGACAATACTGCCGATTAGCCATGTGAATGTTTGCTTTGCCTTGCCTGGTAGAGTCAAGACTGTTTCAAGCAACGGACGATAAATGTCCGTGTGCTTCTTTGGTGAACATGTCGTAAGTTTAGCAATCTGATGCCAAGCTTCCATTTGCTCGCTTCTCCAAGGACTGCGGGGTAATCTTTTCTAGACGAAGATTGACTTTGGTCAAATCTGGGGTGACCACCAGAGTCTCAGTCAGGGAAGTTCGGCACTGTCTGCTCAGTGTTGCGTGGTGTCTGGATGCAACCTTTAATCGGCAAAGGCGTGCCGGCCTGATGCGCTTGAACCGAAATAGTCTAAATAGTGATGTCAGTTTGGTCGGGCTGCAGGGGTAATGGGAGGTCTAGCCTGATACAGCAGCCGGTCTCTGCCTAGTATTGACCATTCAGTGACAAGGTGATGTTCAAGAAACTGTAGATTTTTAAGAGATCCAATAAAAGCATGAGATAATCTCTTTCTAACTCCATTGCCGAATGATGTGCGCTAGAAAGTAGAGGTTGCCGTGATATCCTTAAGGCCTGTAAGCACTCGGAGCATTATAACAGAACCAATGAAGTGCATTCTCGGACAACCCTCTCGTTAGTCTATCAACACGTTGAGAATCACCCGTACACTACCTCACAATTGAATGGCTGTCTTCAAACCTATTGGGCATAACACTTTACTGTATCACAAAGCTTCTTTTGAATGTGTGGCCTTGACCTATCTGGAAGGTAGTGAAGAAGGCAACCGCTACATCAATCAATGATCTTCTAGGATCAAGGGGAGTATTTCATGATTACAATGTAACCTTTGGAGAAACACGCAGCACCTTTGGTCCAACTCCAAGTAACGTGGTTTATGGATTACCCTAACCGACCTAAGGGCGCCGTGACTAGCTATCTGATACTAAAGAGTACCGCCCATTTCCGCCTTGGTCCAACTCACATGTGTACTCGGTCCAATCCTCCTTGTCCACTCGAACACTCTAAATGATGTCCAAAGCTCTACAATTATGTCGGTGTCTCGATCGTGCCCTAGCAGGGTGGCCGACAATACTAAGAGCATTCTCAAACTAAATACTAATACTAATACTAACTTACTATTTCTATACTAATACTGAACAACTTTTAGTCATAATATACTAAACTGAACAAATTTTAGTTTTAGTATACTAAACTAAAATAAAATCAATATTAGTATAGGTAGCTATACTAAGAAAATCGGCCACCCTGTGCCCCAGGCATTTTAGCCCGCCATGTCTATCACCCAATAACAACCGTGCGAAGTTGACTTTAGCAAAGTGTAGAAAGTTTACATAGATCGTTTCGCGAACATAGTCTTGATTCCATGAATCGCCAGATAACATTGACATTGTGTCACTCGCTGTTGCCCAGGGGCTAGCAACTGTCGCCACTCGCAAATGAACAAGTCAGCATCAAATGTCGGATGCAAGGGCCAAGCCCTTAGATCAGTCGGTTCGGTCACGAAGGGGAGACGTGATTGTTCAAGAAGTGGAATGCGACTTTGAGACGATTTGAAGTCTCAATTATTTACAAGTAATAACCCTTTCATTTTTTGTAATTTCAAAACAGCGCGGTATATCGAACTCGGAGTTGATGGAGTGTTACACAAGTTCCGGGTAGTCAGTGCCAGTGCCAGTGCCAATGCAGTGCGGAGACCACTAGACTAAGGCGCTTAGTGAGTTGTCCCCGCAACAACAACGCGAACCGGGAGAGAAATGATCCGTCAACGCATCTCGATTTTTCATGGGAAGCGAAACAAACAAAGACAACAGGCATCAGCATCATCCACGACAACGACGTTACGTTACGCGACTATCACGACTTAATCCTACGAGAAATCATTCAAGCATCGCATATCGCATTTCATCAGAACATCATTTGCCCGATTAGTTTAACGCGTCAACTCTATTCGGGCCACGCCTAACGCTGCCACCCGCCAAAACAGAGCCTCACTCCGCCTCATCTGCCCAACTGTCCCCACCAACCAATCCCACCATGGATAACTACCAACGAATAGAAAAAGTTGGAGAAGGTGTTTTGCTTCCCTTACGTTATCCTCCATTTCTCTCCCACTAACCACAATCAAGGTACGTATGGTGTCGTCTACAAAGCCCGCGATCTTGGCCACAATGGTCGCATCGTCGCCTTGAAAAAGATTCGTCTTGAGACTGAAGACGAGGGCGTTCCCAGCACCGCCATACGTGAGATTTCCGTCTTGAGAGAACTCAACCACGCAAATGTCGTCAGCCTTCTCAATATTGTCCATGCCGACGGCCACAAGCTCTACCTGGTCATGGAGTTTCTCGACCTGGATCTCAAAAAGTACATGGACTCTCTACCAGTCACAGACGGAGGCCGCGGCAAGCCTCTTCCTGCGGGAACCGCCACGACTGTTCGCAACTTGGGAATGAGCGAGAAGGTTGTTCAGAAGTTCATGTTGCATTTGTGCGAGGGTATCAAGTACTGCCATTCTCGTCGTATCTTACATCGTGACCTTAAGCCTCAGAACCTGCTCATCGACAAAGACGGCAACCTCAAACTCGCTGATTTTGGTCTGGCAAGAGCTTTTGGTGTTCCTCTGAGAAGTTATACTCACGAAGTTGTCACCCTGTGGTACCGCGCTCCCGAAGTCCTGCTCGGTGGTCGACAGTATTCAACTGGAGTTGACATGTGGTCTGTGGGTACCATCTTTGCAGAGATGTGCTCCCGCAAACCTCTTTTCCCTGGCGACTCTGAGATTGACGAGATTTTCAAAATCTTCCGGTGAGTAACTACCCTCATTGATTGTGAGATAAGTGCTGATTTCATAAGAACCCTTGGAACACCTGATGAGGATGCCTGGCCCGGCGTTACCACATATCCCGATTTCAAGCCCTCTTTCCCCAAGTGGCAGCGTGACTTTTCTACTCCTTTGTGCCCGAACCTGGATGAGGCAGGCCTGGAGTTGCTTGACTACATGCTCATCTGCGATCCCGTTACTCGCATCTCGGCCAAGGCAGCGCTTAACCATGCTTACTTTGACGAGATTCTGTAAGTAGTCATGCATGGGTTGTATGATTTTGTACTGACAAATGGACGCATTAGGGGACGAAACTGATTGTGCTCTTACAAGTCGGAACTTTCAAAGGCATAGGAGTCAAGGGGCGCTGGAGAATGGAACTGGAAGGGACTGTTTTGGAAGGGTGGCATTGTGGATGTGTAGAATGCAGTGAGCATCATATGAAGAAGTCATCACTATTCGCTTGTACGGAGTAAAAAATGGAAGTGCAAGATCTGAAAATTAATCAATACCTGCACCTGCTATCTATAAGTGCTATGCGCCTCTCACAGGTTGTCCTCCCCGCAAGGGCTTTTCAAGTGTGCGCGTAGTTCATGAGATGAATAATTCAGATACTGTTATGCAGGATCAAGTAAGGGGAGGATGGGTTCACAGCATGATAAAAACAAGGTTATCGTATCAGGTTGTATATACAAGGTACCTGGCCGTCAAAGTCTATATGCATGCTCCTTCTGGCAAGAGCTAGCCCAAATCGTGAATCAAAATTATGTACAGAGTATTAAAAAACCACTCCTTCTTAGACCTTGGCCTTGGTAGTAGCACCAATAGCCTCACCAGAGGCAGGGATCAAAAAGTCACTGGCCTTGACACGTCCATCAGAGCCACGGGCACCCTTGAGCGCAGAAGCATCAGTGGTCTTGAAAGCAGCGTCGTTCCACTTGGCACTGCTCTGCCACGAGTTACCAGAGGCAGAAACCTTGCTGTTGAGGCTGACTTGCTCGCCAGCGTTGTTAACAGCAATGTTCTTTGTCACCTTGGACGAAGAACTGCGGAGGTTGAAGCCGTTGTCGCCGTTCTTCCAGGCGGTGTTGCGGTTAAAGGTCAGAGAACCGGGGTTGCCGTTGTCGATGAAACCCTTCTTGGCATTCTGGAATGCAATGCAGTTCTTCACGATGTGGTTCGCGGGAGGGTTGTCGGTGATGCCCAGCTTGAAGCCGTTTCCGTCACCCTGGAAGTCCGTGAAGCCCCAATGGTTGAAACCGTTGCCCCAAGCGTAGACCTCATCGAGCGTCACGGGGGAGCCGAACATGAACAGGTCGAGACCGTCGTCGACGTTGTCCCAAAGACGGGCGTTGCGCAAAACGTTGCCCTCGCCCTCACCCGACTTGCAGGCGAAACCGTCGGCGCTCTCACCGTTCTTGCGAGGGTCGCGGTTGCGGTAAGAGTCAAGGTTGATGACCTGGTTGTTGGAAGACTTGCCCTCGAGCTGGAAACCGGTCTCGTAGTTGTCGTGGGTGATGAGACCCTCATAGTAGTTGTTTGAGGCATCTCGGGCATAGATACCATAGGGACCGTTGATGATCCTTGAGGATGTCAGTGTTGGGATTCTCAAAGTTGTGGGGAGTGAAAAACATACTCAAGGTCGTAGAAAGACCAGTAGTTGGCGTTCTGGATGTGGAAAACACCACGCTCGGCGTTGGGGAGCGCCTCGTCGAGGGCCTTGGGGGTACTTTTTCTTATTAGACTTCTGGTGTTTTTCGTTACGCAACTGTTACTTACCCAGGCATGTTCTCTCCGTCGATGATGACCTTCTCATCCTGGTAAGGCTTCACAGTAATGGGAGAGCCCTTGGCACCGCTTGTCTTGAACTGAATGTTCTTGGAAGGAGCATAGGTACCCTTTCGAAGGTAGATGATATCACCAGCCTTGGCAGCATCAACCGCAGACTGGATAGATCCATATGGTGCCGCAAGAGTACCAGAGCCGCTACCGGTAGGAGACACAAAGATGTCCTTGGCGTTAGCGCCAGCCAGGAAGGCTAGGAGAATAGCGGGGGTAAGCTTAATGACAACCATATTTGCAGAATGATCCAATGAGTAGACTACTGTGACAAAACTTCCCTCAGACAGAGAAAACAGCTTTCTTTTGTCTTATATCCTGAAGGCATAACTAATTTCCTAAATGGGGCTTACGGATCGACCCACTCCGAAAGGGGCCGCACCATGGAGATTCCACCAATGAGGCTGACACAACCCCTTTCAAAACACGGCATTTTCAGTGGTGGGCTTTTCGTCTGTGTTTCATTGTAAATGTCCAGAGACACCCCTTTGGGTGGATTGGAGGATTTAAGCATGTAGAGTTGTTCCAGAATAGAATTACAGTAGTGTCTTGGTGTGGATCGGTGGAGATGTCATCCCTAGTTAGCCTTTGCCGAAGCGGTATGAAGGTCAATGATACGAGATCCCAATACCCTTGATGAGAACATTCATATTCTCGCGTCATGAATACGACTTTTTAGTCATTTTTGTCGCCTCACTTTTGGGGAATCATATGGGTAGAAACTTTAAAGTCCTTGGGGATACCAGATTATTACTAGGCGTACCGAATAATCATAGTTTGAATAACATACGAGGATAATTTTTTTGAGCCCAGCAAATATTATTTCTCAAATGAGGGCTCAGTCTCTGCCATGCTGTTAACACCCATGCTCCAGAAGCTTCCCTAGGAGGTTCTCAGGCTCCTCCTTTTCTGTCACTACGTCAACAGCCGCATCGCTCCATGTCGCTTCAAAGTTCCCTTCCCCATATATCTTCTCGAGAGCCTCTTGGACTTTTGTTACATCGGATATATGGTTGAGGGTGATATGGTGCTGATGTTTCGTAGGCTCAGGCATTTTTAGAGGAAGCCTTTTCAGATCGGAGATGTTATAAGGTAGAAGTGGCAAATGTTCCTATTTTTTTACGGACGGTTGATGACCTGCTTTGGATGTATGTAAGTTTGGAAGAGTAGGTTTCAACACTGCGCTGATGCGTCCATTTAAATTCCTTGTCCCACGCTGAATCACTGTCCAGTCCTGGATTCACCTACACAACAGTAGCTCAAAAGATGACTTTGAGTGAATCACGTTGTGAAAAACTGACATAACTGAGCCTGTAACAGTGGCATGACTACTCATGAGATGGTGTCACTCTCTGATTATCAGTTGGAACTTCAGTAGGCATTTTGTTCTGCTCGGCAAAGTACCAGCAGAATGATAGCTCCAAAGGGAGTTGGACTTGAAGCATATAGCTATCCCTCGATCAATTATGTAACCTGGTTTTGCCTTCAGTCAAATTCTTTTATATCCTGTCTTATCATCTTAATGATGGCCAATCACTTGAATCATGGGGGCTGGGTTGTGTGGTCTTGGAATTCTTCGCGGTCTTGATTTCAAGGCAACGTATTGGAAAAAGATCTCGCCGTGGTATGATGTAGATTTCGTTCCAAGATAAAATATTACGTGAGCTTCATTCTTGTCTCTTGTAGACAAAAGCTTCCCTTGGGGGCAATATCGCGTCTTCTTTTACCATCTGAACGCATTGCAAGTATCAAGAGTTACTCTACCGAAAGAGCAAAACGTTGCGCATAAGTTGATTAGAAATGCGTTTCTGTAGATATTGGCTCACGTCAGACAAGGGGTCTCAAGCCACTATTCTTACTGGTAGGCTGTGATAGCCAAGAACTAGAAGCTGAGAAGTGTTGTCGTCTTATGTAAGAACCATCAGGCGGTGAAATCCGTGATTGGCTTCAGCCTGGTAAGCCTCGCCACGTCATCGTGACCGAGCTCTAAAAGCCATACTAAGCACTTGGACGACGTCTGACAGTTGATAGAGGTATAAGATCTGTGGTCTTAGCCAGGATCTAAATTTTCAACTCCGCGATAATCGAATTATCTACCTTCCAAACTCGAATCAACTACTATTCACTATGAGTGAGTTACGTTGCGTTGACACCAGCATACCCCTCACTAAAGCCAAGGCAGCTGACATCCATAGCAACTGAAAAACAAACACTGAATTACGGCGCCGGTGAGGTCAAGGCCAAAGGCGCATTCACCGCCGAGATCCGTATGCCCGCAGGTATCAAGCTCGAAGATGTATGGCACAGTCAATACGCCGGCTCCCAGGTGATGGGAAAGCGGCCTGGCTTGTATATCAAGTACCTGCCCTCGAAATACCACCAAATCAGCGGCGAGATGCTTACGGGAGGATCCTATCTTTTCGATACTCTCGAAAATGCAAAAGATTTTGAGAATTGGACTACGAATGAGTTCGAAGTAGGCGAGCCAAAGACGACGTACTGGAAACAGCCCATTTTCAAGTCAGTCGATACCTACTCATGGAAAGTCATCGGAGCTCACAACTTCACACCTGTTGACGAACATGCTATCGGGCGGTTGCAGCGTTGGTCTTATCATCATGTGGGCGTAGAGTCTATCTTGACCCAGCTGTATCCCGTTCTGAAAGATGCAGCCGAGAACAGGGGAGCTAGCTCATTCTGGCTCTTGCATCGTCCCGAGGACAAGATGATTGGTGTACACATGTCGTTTCCTAAGCCGTCGGAGATTGATGATGACACTATGATGCAGGAAGTTGAGGAAGTGGCCGGGATTGACTCTGTGGCTGGTGTTTTCCCTGATGCTCTCGAGGTAGAGGTGTTGCTGGATAGGACGAGCGTGTATTTTGCAGTTTGGCTCCCAATGGCAGAAGATGCAGAGGGTGTCAAGGTGGCATGTCCCAACTTTCCGTCTCTGCAGCATTGATACATGGAGATGCTTGAGTGGGAGTATGACCATAGGATATGCGACAGAGATTGACGAATGCGTTTTATTGATATTATGTCCCGTGCTCTTGAGCCCTCACACCTTTTTGTTTCCGTCTCCATGTCCTAACCCAATAGTGCTTTCTTGACCGCATCAACCTCCTCTGATGTTCCACAGACCAACCCAGCCCTATCGTCACATCCTTTCAACGTAGTGTCGAATATTCTTGATCCGTCAGCTGGATCAATAGCCTGTCCACCCGCACACTCAACCACAAGCGCCACAGGGAACAGCTCGTAAAGCCGTCGCAGCTTGGCCTTGCTCGCAGAAGTCACCGGCGAAATGTAGACTCCATGGCCCTTGACCAGGGCGTGGTAGATATCAGGGATAAGACCACCAGAGTACCGTAGAGTGTACTTGTCGTTGATGAATTTGGTAACGAGATTCATGTACTTCTCATTCTCGGCGGCAGCGCGCAGGTTGGCAGGTGCAAAGTAGCGCGTCTTGAAGGGAGGTTCAGCGAGGCGTAGCTCAGGGCGCGCCACGATGAATTTCTCGGTGTCGTTGAGGCTGACTTCGAAGCAAAGGGGGCGAGATCCGGGAACTCGAAGTGCGACGATGGCGAGGGTCCGGGGTCCAAAGACTCCAAGAATAGATGCGATTTGCTTCTCTGCCGGTTGCTCAATAGCAGTCACTCCATCCCATACGCCGATGATGGTGCCCACAGACCAGTTGGGGCCGATGATGGAGCTTCCATCGAGAGGATCAAAAGCCACGGTGTAGTGCTCCGTGTTGCTATCAGCTTGCGTAGTCTCGCCTTCGCGCGCTGGCTTCTCCACTGGATCCTCCTCACTGCTTGCGGTTTTGATGGCAGAAGATTTGGCGATGCTCTCCCGGATGATGTTTTCGGCCAACACATCAACGTTCAATTGTTCATCTCCAAAGGCATTTTCCGTGCCCACGATGGACACATCATATGATCTTCTCAGCTCTTTCCCAATCTTGGAAATGGCGCTGAGCAGCTGTGGAATGACCGAGTCGCGCAGTGAAGATCGGCCGTCTTGGGAAATTGCTGATGGGAGAAACTGAGAGAGCTCAAGCTCGGGCGCTTTTGTTGAAGACATTTTAATAGATGAATGAAGTTGAAGATGAAGTTTCCAGGTTCGAAGGGTCCAGTGAATAATTATTCGAGTTGCGTCACACAAAAATTGACGCAATCAAGCTCTCGCTGTTGGCGAGCTTTACCAGATGCAGTTTAGACAGACGCCAACTACGGCCCGATTAGTGTTGATAACGATAAGCAGAAGGTCTTGCACCTTGACATCACATCATTTTGGTGGTTTAAGCTGGTCGCCATTTTAGCCGGACACCGTATGTCGGATGTTGCAAAAAAGAAAACAACAATCAAGTTTTGGTGTTCAGAGGTGAGCTGATTGTCTATGGCAGCACTTACATTTGCCACACTTTCTGGACATGGCTCAGATGCGATTCGATTCATTACTTTCATCACAGCCTCTCCAATCTCGGGCGCATATTATGTTATGGACGGAAACTAATTCAATCCCGAGGGTAGGAATGGGAGACTTTGATGGCGAGTAAAAAGGTGATAGAAACCGGCTGAAATCATCGTGGACAAGTGCCCGGAGAGTCCGGTCTTATCGGGCCGTGCCAAAGTGCTTTTGCCAATAGAATGACCTTGCACTCTCGTATCGTATCACTTTGCATTCCTGAAGAACGTGATTAAATGCGGTCGCTTGATCTCACCGAATATTCATTTGAATTCTGTCCCTAGATCAGTGGTTGATTCCAGGCGATGGTAAGTTTATCGTCCCGGGCTAAGAATTCTAATGAGTACCAGACATACCTCGCGAGTACCGGTAGCATAAAAAGACGCAACGGGTTCTCCGCCACCTATCCGTTTTATGATATGGTACTCCCCCGTTAGAAGTTTGTCCTAACAAAAAGCGGTTCCGAGAATTCGTCCTTGAAATCCAGTTGAAAGACGTCAAATACGATGGCATACTGGCGATGTTCGCTTGGACATCTGAAACAAAGGATGCAAACCCGAATGTGTGACGACGATTGCAAAGGATAGACAATATGTTCTCATAATAATTTATTAGGTTCTGTCAACATCTACGACGACACAACAGTCTCCGCACCGACAACAGGTCCCTTCAGCAGAACAGGCTGCTCGCTGTAGAAATTCTTGACATCTCCAAAGACCGCTTTACCGGCCTCGCTGTCGACAGCCTTGTCGAAAGCCTCAACGCTGTCCCACTCAAGGGTAGCCTGCACTTGGAAGGGCGCACCCTCCTGAAAGGTGAGAATCTTCCAGGTCTTGAGACCGTAGGGACCAAACTTGCTGTAGAGAAACATCAGCAATAGCAACGGACATGGTCTCTTCTCGTTTGACTTACGCTGAGACAAGAGGCATATGCTTCTTCAGGTAGTAGTCCATGTCAAAGGAGGGACCAGAGGGATAGAGGACGAGAGCTTGAGACATTTTGATGAGTGTTGGGCTGAAGTGTTTGTTTGAGTTGGTAAAATGTCGAAAAATGGACTTGGCAGCTGAATCGAGGGGTAGTATGATTTATATAGCGAGCGGGGTGAGTGCATCCCCACCTTGGATTGAATGAGGCGAGCGGATCAACGGAACTATCTTCGGAGAGACGTGATTGATGGAGCTATCTCGATTACTCAGCTTCTAAAATCGACTCTTGCATTTGTTGGTTGAGAGAAGGTCAACGAGTCTAAGACAGTTGAGGAGGCTACAGAAGCGCGATGCAGCCACAGACAATTGTTTGACCGGCTTGGCTCGGCAATTGGTTGATCATCGTAGGGCTCAGTAGTAGGATTCAGTCATAAGCTCACATCAGCTTCCTTTGCCCATACCATTATCTTGCATAAATGAACCAATACACTCATGAAACTGTGTTGTTCCCTAGTCAGGACTAAAATTATTGCAAGATCTTACTCAGACACGACGAACTCCTTTCCGCAAGAAGAAACCCGCCAAATCCGAGATAACCTCGAGCTGGTTTAGTCTCACTCCCTCATGCTGCTTCAAACTCTCGGCAACGTCGCTGAACGTATCCCACACTTCAATATACTTATTATCTGTGTCGCGATTCGTCCCAATTGACGTCAATGCATATTCCATCTGCTTTCGCTCCCGAATCTTGACTAGATCATCTTTCCTTATCGCTGCGACCGTTGCGCCGAGTTGTCTTGCTTCGTTGGTATAAATAACGCCTAGTCTGACACATTCAATGATGAGTGCAGCTAGACGAGCTGCTAAAGCATTGGCAACTGAACTGCTGGAGTGGGCTTCGAACTTGCGGAATTCTTTGTCGTGTACGTCGTCGTATGTGCGTCGACAACTACTTTCGATTGCCTATTCTCTCGTCAAAAATGTTGTCTGGGCTGTCGTGGTAATGACAAAACCCCACCCGGACCGCGCTGTCGGGACTGATTTGTAGCTTAGTAGAACCCTCGCCTAAGAATGCCTGCAGCTAACATGTATGACAGCACTGGGACAGATGCGATGGATAAGCCTCGCCATCAGTGTTCCATGCCCTGAAGCTGAGTCCCAGTATGGAGACACGCGCCACGTCGAACCCTCCTGATAGTCATGGAAACTCTTGCCGGGGAATTTCATGCCTTTCAGCTCCGGATCGACTGTTCTGTCTCTTAGAGCACGAATTTGCCGGAAGTGAGAAGCAAAGTCTTCCATGCACTGCATCCATTTATGGGGATCAATTGATCGCCCTTGCCGCTGGATGGTTTGTGCATCGCCTTCTGAAGCTCGGAGTCGGCCAGAGCTTGGCTTTGGAGGGTTCACCTTGGGCTTGTCGTCCATTGGCCATGATTCGTGAAGACGCTTCTCGAATTCTTTTAAATTGGCCACTGTTCTTGCGCTTGACTCGAGGCCCTAGATGATGTGTCAGATTCTATGCTGGATGGCAAAGATGAAGACATTGGATACCTCGACTTGAATAAGGTTGATGACTTTGAGAGTTGGTATCAAGGCGAGACCCTCCCTTTCTGTCCAGGAGCGTAGTACAGAGTTTCTGCCGCTCCACTGCAAATGGACCTCTCGCAATGACTGTCCGAATCGTGAGAGCGATAGACGGTCAAAATCTACTCTTCGCCAGTCAAGGATTTCAACGTTCTAATAAGTCAGCTTGGGTTTCGACTTCATAGCTCAGTCTAGCTCACAAATGGTTGTAACGCTTCCTCTATCGCTTGATCGCTATGAGAAGGGATTTTGAGATCGTCCACGACGACCTGTAAGATTCTATTCAGTATGGAGATAGTCGCACATAATGCAGATCGGGTACCTTGATAATATGTTTGACCCCTTTCTGCTGAAGCCAGTTGAAGAAAAATACCATGTCCTAGTACAGCCAGTAACTAACTATAGCTACAAAGACAATATCAACAACTTACCCTCTTGCCCCGGTGTCTAATATCAAGTAATGGGACGTCTTCATCCAGCTCGATTTGAGGAAATGCAACGTACTGAAGAGCGCTATCAAACTGGAGATGATTGAAGTGTCTCTGAAAATCTCCTTTGTTGATTCTCTTAGAAGGGCCAAAGTCGAAACATAAGTGTTTATCTATAATGAAACAGCGTCAGATGGTCCAATGCCAAGCTTTACGAGTGGCGTGTATGAACCTCGTTCATCCTGAAAATGCAAATATCTCGAACCGCGATCTGGTCGTTGCGTGCGCAAGTAAAGGGGGCGTCGGTACTACCTGGATTTGGGCCCTTCGTCTGACATTTGGGCCAGGTGACTGAATCATCGTACGAGGAGGTGGTGACCCCATGCTGGCTGTACTAGATCTCGGACCTGATGGTCCCGATGGGCCTGACGGTCCCGGTCTTCTTTGGTGAGACTGCTCCAGTCTTGCACTGTTGTTTGCCAGTCTGCCTTCCCTTTCTCTCTCCTCCTCCGGACTATCCTGTAAAGATACCCTCAGTTGATTCTCTGTCTTTTCTCTTTTGATATCGCCCTGTTTCCCAGAGTGCTCATGGTACTGATAGAGGGAAACAGCACGATTGGAATGCCGTGATAGTTGGAGCTCAACAGTGAGAGCATTCTTTCCTCGAAGGAGTAACTCTTCCACGATTCCAACTCGAGTTTTACAGCACCTTTCGTATTCCACAGCTAGATGCAAGGGAGTTCGCCCTTTAGCGTAGGTGACGGTAAACATCTCTTCGGGGACAAAACTGCAGATGACCTTGAGGGTACTCTCGCGAAACTCCTCGTCATTAAATGAGCAGATCAAGGCAGTGTGTAGACATGTGACTTCAACGTCATTCTTATGTCCTTCACATTCGCTCTTGAGCGGTTTTGTAAACTGCGACGGTGTTTTTGACCCTTGATCCTTACACGCCGCAAATGTGAACATTTCATTTCCTACTCGCAGAGCAACCGTGAGTGGCGTTCGCTTTGACTTATCCATAGAAGCCATCGGATGTGGTAGCACAAGTATAGCTCGCGCCATTAACCATTGGATACTAGGTTTGCGATTATAATCGCAGTATGCTAGGTGCTGTAGAAAATTGCGGCCTTCCTTCGTAGTGCGATGCCATTCTGACTTGCGTGCGCGAACAAAATTCATCATCGTAGCTCGCGGTTGTAGGCGCGCGCCGCAAGTTTCCCAGGCTCGTGGACATGGTGAACCGCAGAGGCTACACGTCGCACAAGCATACAAAATCCTTCGTTGAACAAAAAATAATGAAACACATTAGGGTAAAGAGGCCAGATGACGCCGGACCAACAAAATGGTATGTTTGTCGTCAGCTTGTTCCCGGCGAGAACTACGCAGCCGACTTCAGAGCCTCTCAAACATAGGGTGGGGGCGGTAACAACTTGGGTTAAGGACCAGATGGAACCTACCAAAGTACCCGATACATGTCGCCGATAGTTCAATAGCTTGGGCGAGAATTTGAGGACCGACGCTGGTGCAAAGTGTACAGTAGTGATGCGCCGAGCATTGCTAGGTATCAATCCTACGAGGCTGTTCCGTGGTACATAAATGCTCTTGAGATATTCTTTACTGAGGCCGAATGTCATTTACTGAAGTAACTCATTAGACCCTCAGCGCAATTCCCGTCGTGCTATCTGGGCACGAGTCAACATCGAGTTTATGGCCGCTGAGCCAGATGGTCTTGTCCCTCCCGTTGAAGCCATCGCCCCAGAGGAGAGATGGACTGTCGTGCCGACCACAGACCAAGAGTCGACAACTCGCGGGGGGGATTGAGCCTGGGCGCCACGGGCGCGTCAATTGTTCAGGCAGGGGCTACAGCCAGCCCAGCTCCCATCCCAGCTCCTATCCCAGCTCTCATCTCACTCTCGTCCCAGCTCCCATCTCAACTCCCATCGAATCTTTGCCAGGAACAAACATAACACAACTTACTGTCGCTTAATTCCCAGTTCTATTTCCTTCCTCGCATTCCCAGTTTGCGTCCTCAGTTTGCATCCTCAGTTTACATCCTCAGTTTACATCCTCAGTTTGCATCGTCAGTTTGCGTCCTCAGTCGGCGTCCGCAGTTGGCGTTCTTAGTATGTAGAAAGAAAAAGGCAATGGGGAAGTGCTTCTTGATATGACGATAAGATATCTATAGAAGTAAAACAGGATCCCATCGCTGGGACAGATAGCTGAATATGTATTGGGAATTCTGGTAGCTTTTTGGATAGGGCAGTTTCTAGGTGTCAGTTAAGCAAGTGTGATTTGTTCGAGCTGGAAGTCTTGATATATTTGAAACTGATGCTTCTGGAGTGTCAGTAAAAATGTTCCTGTCTGTTAATTTGTATTTCTTTTTTGGAGTATAACCGAGGCTGGTGTTGAGTTGCAGAGCCTTTTTAGGGCCTCTCAGCGCTATGCGCTGGAACCACAAAATGCATTTGTTAATTCACCTAGAGCGAAGGTAATCGCTTTTATTGTACTCTTAATCTAGACTTCTTTTCCTGAGACATCAAGCTCTTGTTCATGTTTCAATCATATCTACGTTTAATGTAGAAATACTGAAACCCCCTCTCTGAGAAACATCAAACATGGTAACCACGGTGTTAAAAGTTAGTAGTACTCTGGGCTTTTACCATGTGGTGTCTGTCTCTTGAAACTGGTTCTAGAGCCTGTCAAACTTGGTAATTAAATTCCAGATGATGTGAAATATTTGGCGCTGGTAATGCATCACTGGCAACTACTTGGACAGTATGACTGTTGAGATAACTTTGAGATATAGCTATCAATCCTTGAAGAAAAAGAAATAATATCTTCAACGAGAGAGTTGGCCAAGATAAGTTATCTATATCTAATATCTAGAATGAATTACTAAGAGTAGATACTTGAGACGAGACTGGGAAATGGAAACTGCTGAGAGACAGTAAAGAAAAAGATATGTCTGGTCTGGTATTGACTCTGGCTGGGCTGTCTTACATTATCCAGCAGTAGCTATCACCGTAATACTACCGGATTCTTAGAACATTTCAAGTTAGATTGAGACATTGCGAAGTAAAATAAAAATAATTTGGCAAGATTAAAAAGCAACTCAAACGTAACTTAAGTAGAAAGTGGTGTTGACGCAACGTGATTTCTGCTCTGTGCTCTGAATGTCAAAGCGAAGTAATTGGTTTCTCTTCCGAAATATGCCATGCTAGCAAGCCGAGGTCAAACCTGATGTAGATCTTGCCTCGACACAGCGGGCTTTGCGATTCGCGGTGGTCAGCGGCTACACAGATATTGTCGCGATGCTCCTCGAGGCTGGTGCCAACGTTGATACTGCAGATGAAAACAACCGAACCTTACTAAGTCTCGCCTTGCCATCTGCAGATGAAGTCATGGTACGGACTGTTAAGAAGAAGAGGCTGATGAGTTTGATGATGAGATTGTGGGCGAGGACGATACTGGGATGCCGTGACAATCTTCGGAAGAGGGAAGTGAGAAAGATGAGAAGAAAGAAGAGGAATTGAAGGCTTCTTCTCCGAGCCCTGAAAGTACAAAGAAAGAAGGACGATAGAGGATAGCGTGCCCTTATTTAATGATTACCAGTCACACGAGAACCTCAGAAGAAATATGCCGTCGTGTTTGGCGCACTAAGGTCCCTGTATCAAGTTCTATTCACTATCGTTCGTATCTTTTGCAGGGTCATGTAGACGACCTCCTCACAGAACCGTGGACATTCCACCATCCACAACCAGGTTGACACCGTTGATATACTTAGAAAGTTTACTTCCTAGAAATACCACCGCGTTGGCCACGTCCTGAGCCTGTCCAACCTCGCCCAAGGGGATAGAATCAAGAAGAGACTTTAGGTAGGTCGGCTTGGCTGTCATAACCTTTTGAAACTGGCTAGGCTCTTGAGTTCCATCAGCATGCGTCACCGGCGGGGAATCAATAGCTCCTGGGACAATCGTGTTGATCCTGATGCCCTTGGGTCCAAGCCAACGTCCAAAGTCTTTGGCGATGGTAGCCTGAGCGCGCTTCAATGTCGTGTAAGGTCCTCGGACTGCTGGATGCTTTGCTTCAAACCCTGCGAGTGAGCTCATCACAATGATTGAGCCGCTGCCATTACGATTTTCCATGTGTGGCACTGAAGCATTGATAAGATTGATAAGGCCAAGGATGTCGGCTTGGAAGCTCTTCTCCCAGTGCTCAATGCTTGGGTCCGTGTACTTGGGACAAGCTGGGGGAATTAGTCGAGGCAATCGTTTGTGGGGGTAGTAACTGAAACATACCGTTTGCAACAACTATATCAATGCCGCCAAACTCCTTGGCTGCAGATTCTACCCAGCTCTGAATTGAAGCATCATCGGCGATATCCACGCTTGTACCAACTGCACGAGCTTCCCCAGTACCTCTAAAGCGTTCGAATTCATCGTTTCGAACGTGGCGTGAGCAGTATGAGACATTGACACCTTCATTGAGTAAGCTCTCAACAATGACTTTACCAAGGCCTTTGGTGCCACCAGTGACCAGGGCATGAGCACCTGTGAGCTCTGGAGAGAAATGAGACATGGTGTAGAGTTTAATATCGAGGCTTCGAAGCAGAGATGAATGCTTTCTTGCCAATATTTTCTAATCCAAGCGTAAGGAAGACGATGCATCCTTTTATAAGCCAGCAAGTAAAGCACGTCAATCCTGGGACACTTGCAGACGAAGGGTGTTAAAAGTCCCAGTATATTCTTATTTTCCTATTGAGGATAGACTGAAGTCATCGAAATTATCTTCATTGTTCTCCCGTGGGCCATTAATCATCACTCGGAGACTCTGTTGTCAGTGGCTTTCGAAATCTTGTTTTCCTAGTGTAGTTAGTCTGTGCTTGTCGCGATCCAGTCTGCCAATCAATCTCATTTTCCTAAAAGGGTATAAACTGGGTCCATCACTTGATCGTCCGTACCGCACCTCCCGACCTTCGTAAGCCCATCTTGCAGCCTCTCCGATTCATTTTCCTCTTTCATCTCCTTCCTTCGAGAGATCACACGCTACGTCAAATGTTTCGCCTCAATCAATCATCGAAAGACTATGGCTCCGCCGTTCACGTTTCTCAACGTCAGCAATGCCCCTGGTCTAGGGCCTAAAGAGGCTAAACAGATGAGAGCCCACATCACAAAGACCAACTTTGCCAAGCGAAGACAAAGATTGGCAAAAGAAAAGCAGAGCAACAAAGCTACACAATGGAGCAAGGATTCGACCTTAACAAAGTCCGATGAAGGATGGCGGCTAATGCAGAAATGGGTTGAGGCTGCTTTAGATCCAGGGTCTGACAGCCTGCTCACAAGCATGGTCGATCCCATATTTTCTCCCATTGGCTATTGTGCGTATTACCACGCTTGGCTAGATTAAATGCTTACTATATCTCAGTACTTCACGACTTTCGCCCCCTCATCTTTCCAGCCGGCACTGGCGCGCCTGGTTCTGTTAGGGAAAAGGAATGGGTTGATCTCCTCGAGTCTGAGCCCGCACTTGTTGAAGCGTCTGTGTCTATTGCGCTACGGCACTGCCCGAAATATCGAAATACGTGGGGCCCTCGTGAAGCGGCTATACGGAAAGGAAGGGCTATCAAGCTGATCAATCAGAGGTTAGACACGCCTGCAGGATTGACAGATGGTATTCTTAGTGCCGTCTTTACCTTGACCTATGCTGAAGTAAGTGATACGCACTTGAGATGTCAATTCCCGCTGACCATTGACCACTTCAGCTTCTGGGGAGTGATACGGAGGCAAGAAATGTCCACATTCAAGGCCTTGCCCAAATGGTCAGGATGAGGCGATCGTCCGGAACCAATACCATTCCGTTATGGTTCTGCGATTTCCTTCTTTAGTGAGTTGCCATCGGTACGAGATTACCTACTCAAGCACAAACTAATTTATGTCTAGTGACTCGATTGGTCATACGATATTTTCCGCCAGTTATTCCAATTTGCCACTCATTCAAGCCCTGCGTAATGAAGATGACCCAGATCAGGCCGATGTCGCCAAAGTTCGCCTTGGGATCAATGAGCTTTGCCGATCCATCGACGAGTACTACTCCTCCTCAGTCCCACGGCAAGACGTCGCAATCGTCATTGGATTTGAGGTTGAGCGCCTCCAGTTCGAAATAGACACTCTTTTGGGAAATCAGGAAAATTACATTCGTTCTCTGCACGACTCTCTCCATTTGTTCCTTTCACTGCTTTGGCCAATTGAGGAGCCTATTCGCCTAGAGGCTCAAGCTGAAAAGTTGAAGTATGCTCTGCTTCAACCTCATATCAGACTTTGCTCTTCAGTTCAGCTACTAGTCTGGCAACTATTCGTCGGTGCTTCAGCAGCAAAACAACAGAGTGAAACTCTAGCCTGGTATATCATCAGGTTGCGTGAACTCCTCAACTCGATGAACGTTACCGGATGGGATATGACGCTGGAAATTTTGACAAGGGCTTTTGCATCTGACGCACGTCTGTTGAATAAATTCAAGACTGTGTGGCAAAAGGTTTATTATAGCTAGTTGTGTAACATCGAGAGTCTAATAAATAATCCGAGTTTGATGCGAATCGCACTCACAAGATAGAAAGCAATCGTATCACCTTCCGGATGCTCAAGCTTCTAGGAAGTGTCCTCAGCCCCAAGCTTACACCAAGCTGCCTTACAAGTCGTCAACCAAGGGGCTAGGTCCCTGGGGCATTCCAATCCGATCCTCAAAGTGCATTCGAAGTGCCTCAACCCGTCCTCTGTCCGACATGAAACGTAAGTACTCTGCAGAATTGGTCGTGTTCATCCCCAAAATGCCTGGATAGCCTTCTAGTGCGTTGATATCTCCTCGAGCACTCCACTGTATCATGTTTCTCTGAAACTCGTCGCTAAGCAGGAAATTGCTAAAGAGCTTAGCTGACTCTGGGTGAGGGGCTTCACTGAGGATGGCAACCGATCGAGGCCAACTGACAAAGTTTCCCTGGGCGGGAAAGGAAGCATTGAGAGCCCCTGAAGGTCTCAATCCAATGGAAGCTGTGAAAGTGACAGATTGCGTGCTGTTTGGCTGCCTCAAAACTGCAAGGGGAGATCCTGTACCACGAACTCAGCGAGGGTTCTGGGCAAGTAGGCCGTCGAACCATTCATAACCGTACTGATTCATGCTTTAACGTGTTAGCGGACAGTCAAGAGCCAGAATGAGGCACTACTTACACCAAGTCGAAGATATAGGCGATAGCGTCATCATCACTTGGGTGGGTGAGAACTAGCTTGTTCTTGTACTCCGGCTTCAAAAAGTCGGGCCACTCTCGGGGAGGCTTGGACAATTTCTCAGTGTTCCAAACAGTCGACCAAGCGTTGATTGCAAATCCATAGTAGGCGGCTCGAATGTGGCGGAAGGGTGCAAGTACTTTGTAGTAGTTGTTCGGAGCGTAATGCAAAAGTGCACCTTCTTGCTCCCAGCGGGGATAGTCCTGAAGGGCTTGGAGGATAATGCTGTCAACCTCAACGGTTCCCGAAGCCAGCTGACGATCGAGGTTGACACTGTGGTATTTGGAACGATTGACAGTGACATTGAGGGTCATGCCTGGGAATCGCGTCTCGAAGGCTGCTTTGAGGCCAGCCTGTTGTAGGACTTCATCCCCTCCATGCCAGCAGTTCACCACGCCGCCTTCTTTCAAAGCAGCCTGTTAAATCTCGTCAATGGTTCGGTTTTCGTTGATTTGAGGATGGTTAAAGCCCAGGCTTATATCCGCCGCGGCGACAGCCGAGACGAAGATGCTAAGGGGAATGTAATGAGACAAATGCATTGTAGAAAGTAGGTTGTCGCGCAACAAAGAAGAAAATTTTGATTTCTAGTGCACCAATGACTTTAGAGCCGAAGTGCTTCTACTTTATATACTGTCTACTTTATATACTACGGTAATGGTGAAGCGACTTGCACGAGGAGTTAATCCCATAGAACCGGCTCAGTAACTACCTCCACCACATGATTCAAGATAAGTCACAGAGTTTACTTATCAGATTAAGTTAGGTTGAACCT
The DNA here is from genome assembly GCA_030411635.1 of Fusarium sp. MBC 119. NCBI lineage: Eukaryota > Fungi > Ascomycota > Sordariomycetes > Hypocreales > Nectriaceae > Fusarium > Fusarium sp. MBC 119. Next base: position 105,829 of record JAPERM010000133.1, read on the forward strand.
CATATCATTGCGGTTGATTACGTGTCTTTTGCTTGCGCAAGCTATTTTTATGAAAATGCATTGTCAACCCATGTTTCTCATGCCAAGGATAAAAGGATGCAGCGTTGATTACCTATTCACAAAAACATGGTTAGATGAAACTTTAAATGCTAAATTAGAACTGCGCCTCTATTGACAGCGTAATCCTTATCTTCACTGCCGAAGGGGATAATAGTGAAGCTAAGCGAACCCTTAATCATGGCCTTATACCGTAGTTATGGATGGAATCATTGCGATTGATAAGCAGTTATGTCTTGTTCCCTTTACATACCCATCTATCCATGCCATGGCTATGCCCAGACATGGATGTCATGAGTTTATACAAACGCTCTCTATCATTACCGTCCAAGTGCTGAGTATCCTGGATGAATGTTTATCCCTTCGTTATTCAGGGCTCCTGAACTGACCTACACGAAGTTAAGCGTAGCGTTCTCGGCCAGTATCGGACTCGATAGTCTGCTGGCTGCCTCTTTGTGATGATGCGATAAGGCAATGGAGCGGCTCAGATCACTTCGACGAAGCATGTGACCATATTGAGCTGGACTAAGAGCCACACAATCTATATCCCAAAGCTGGGTGTATAAACTTTCCTCCCACCTTTTCACGTGGACTATTCGGCTTCGGATGCCACTTTAACAAGCATTGCGTCTCATCAATTTGTAACTTAAAGCACTGGCCCACGTGGTGTTAATGATACAGATTCGCAAGGGTTGCGTTTACATGCTTTATTCATACCTGGTGGCCTAATCCCAGTAAACTTCAAGGGGACTTCCAAATGCAGTAAGCTTTCGGCGAAATGACGCCTTTTGGGATGGCGAAAGTTATCGGGGTTCTGCAATGACATACTCTTTTAAATACTCAAACCTCGACAGTTTCTGTAAGACGAAGAGACTCTGAACTGTCCAAGTATTGTCATAGGCATTAGGGATTGTGTTAAAAGTGTGTTTCTATTTTTCAACTCACATTGCTTCCTAAAAATGCTATAGGTTAACCAGAAACATCGCTCCACTGTGATGGTCACGTGGAGAAAGGATTCACAATGAGGCAATAACAATTCATCAGATTCATCATAGTTCATTTCATCTCCTTAGTGATATAGAGCGCCGAACCCCAAGTATTGTTGCGCAACCCATCACTCTAGATAATAATGGACACAGAGTCAACTACTCATATTTTGCCACCTTCTCGCGACGAGGCTACGAGTTCAACGACGCTAGTATTTTCTGGACAGATTGTAACATCAGAAGATGACCCATCAACGCCTCTATACCAGCTCAGTCGCGAGCTAGGATGCTCGCTTCAAAAACGCCTTAGCATTATTCTTGAACAAGTTGAGTTCATCGAGCCTAGCGAATCAGAAAGCTCGAGCTCGCAGAAGCGCAAGCGGCGAAGCCAAGACCTCTTCTATCTTGTACATCCGGCACATGCACGATATCGAAACGACATACCGGCCTATTACGTCACAGCGGCGTCGCCAGGGACATTGGGAAATATTCAGTTTGAGATTACCAAGACATTACTGCAAAAAGCCGAGTTCAAAGCAATGCTCAATGCCGACAAATCCGCAGCAGATGTTCTGCTATTTAACCGCGAAACCCAGCAACTCCTTTTCGAAATTAAGCCAAAATGGAAAGGCGGTCACTACCAGTGGATAGATGCCGATGGGCAAAAAGTCGCTTATGAGTCAGGGAAGGGTGATGAGCACAAGCTGGTTATTCAAGTGCAATTACCGCAACAAGTGAAAGATGCAATGGTGGCTTTATGGGTTTTGAGACTTTGGCACGATATCGCTGAGAGTAAAACAGCCAAACGGCAAGGTAAGTCGGAGACCTATAAAGTGCATCATCTTTGGAATGAATCAACTGACTATTTGCAGAGTTGGAAGAACTGACTGGACCTATCGAGCCCTCCTCATATCCCGATACAAAGGTGTTGAAAGGAGTTGCAGCGGGTGGTGCTCTTGCAGGAGCTGGCGGAGCTGGCTGATGGTATCTGAGGCAAGCACAATTGAGGATACAGATCGGAAGTGAGATAAAGAGATTTTGAGAAGATCATATATATAATGCAATTAAATATCCAGCCGTCAACTTCATATAACATGAAGACTACACAGTCCACCATTACTTCCACATCAGAGGGGTATCGTTTCATCGCATACTATCTCCGGAGGTGTGCACCTCAAACGCAACCGTCTTACTGATTCCTATCTGTTTCGAGTCCATCTCGTCCAGGTCGATATCAGACGAAGGGGTTCTATGTTCCCTACGACTGATGATGCGTTCTTGCGAGCTTGCTCTGTCGCCAGTCGGCTCTCCGCCCCGCACTTCGACGATATTCTCGCCTTGCTGTGTCGTAAGAATAATATCACCACCGGCGCTCGTAAATTGCCGACGGGGATAGCCACCAGGCTGATGTCTGCTGTGGCCTGATGATCCGTAGACTTGGTTGTGGAAGACGACCTTGGAAGCCAGGATATCGATACTAAGGGCTGTTAGCGTGGTTGGAGTAAGTGGTGGAGAGTTGGACCTACATCATCATCACTGGAAACATGCATTCCATAGCATATGCGAATCGATCTATCTGTGAAGCAAGATTCGTCGCGCTTTGTTGGGCGTTTTGGAAAGAATATGTGATGGCTCGCATAACACCCAGCACTGCAAGAAGTGCCAGTCGAACTTCGGTACTCCTCATCAGGTATCGGAATAGACCAGCCTTGATAGCAGCACTAAGAGATGTCGATTTCGCTGAACCGAAGACTCGAAGAAGGAAGAAGGAGCTGAGACATTCCAAAAGGGCGATGAGGATGAAGTAGCCCATGTGTAGACGGTTGATCAAGCTTTGATCATCATCGAGGCCAAGAATAATGCGTCGGGCTCTAATGGCTGCAATGACAATACGAATACCAGAAACTGAGATAATCATGAACCAGTACAGACTGGCAAAGACAGTCCATTGGCGACCGCGCAAGACTCGACTCAGGATAATGTAACTGTAGAACGACAGACCGGCTTCTTGGACCTGTAGCACAAATGCTCGTTAGCACGCGACCTGATTCCCTCTAAGCGTCAAGTCCACTCACCAGCCAGAGAATGTCGGAAAAGACAGATGCTACAGCCTGACTATGGATGGAGTGTCCCTCTTCGTAGAAAGCATAGTAACAGAGTCCGTTGGCTACGGCGCCCGCAGCAGAGGTAACGATGGGAACGATGGAGACGGGGCCAAAGCTTGTGATGCCAGCGACCAAAAGACCAAACAAGACATTAGCGATGCCGATGGTGCTAAGGATCGACCAGCTCAGCTCATAATAAACTTGGTCGACCATATTGAAAGTGCGATCGTCGTCGTCGTCGTATTGGGTTTTCGGCGACCGAGTCGTGGCATGGTCAATCGGGGAACCCTGCAGCAAAGAACAAAAAAGAAAAGACACGGGCAGGCGGGTGGGCGCGCATCCCCTAAGCTTAATACTGAAAACTGCACAGTAAGATGGCGAATACCATACCCCGTGGTCTTTATTCCGGGGTAATCCGATCTGGGTCGTGGTGATCACGTTAGCGAGGGGGAATACCCCAGGGCGCGCTGGCGAATGTGTCCACGGGCGGAGATGAGTTGAGTCAATCACTTGATGAGATAGAGGTTCCGCTCAGACCGCGATGGCCCTTGAGTCGATTCAACCTTGACCAGGTGAAGATGCAGCTTTCTCAGGAAGATAGTTAGAAAGCACAGGTCAGGGGTGGTGGCGTTACATCGCCCACCTATCAGCTAGTCAACGCCATCTCATTGGTACAACAATGGAGTCGACAAGAGATAAACACGTCACATGATACACGGCATAAATATTTTCAATAGATTAAGAAAAGGGAGAGAAAAAGCAAAAAAGGCAGCCTAAGGCAAGAATAATGACGTGTCAGTATTTCGCTTGAGTCTTTGGGAATCTCACAGCTTCAGCATATGTAGATAAGGAACAGGACAGCACATTGAATTATATCTATCTTATTGAAACATCTATCTATCCACTTATCTTGTTTCTTAGCAAGAATCAATGTGGATCTGCATACATTCCATCGGGGCCAGGTCCGAGAAGCCTTTGGCCCTAGCACTCTGGTCTCTCATGAATGGTCAGAATAAGAGACTAGTCCCCACCTCCTCAAACCCGAGACTTGGTGCCTTAGGCATCGACAGGTCAGTTTTGAGTTATGTTGAAATTAGCGCCCGATTGAGTTTACCCTACCCTGGAGATAATTTTTAACAGTCAAGTTCTCTTTTTAAGATAGGTATATCAACGTGAAGGATAGAAAAGAAAATTCAAGCTAGTCTTGCTGTTTTCCTGCTAAACTAGTTTATTACGGCTATCTTTATTATATTTCGGCACACTTGTAAAATTTTCAAGTGGTTGAATTTTCCAATTGTCTTGTTTCTTACATCGCCATGCGAACTCCTGACAACAATCAATTGAACTAAGATTGCTGGTAAATTACCGAGAATAGGCGACGGCGAATTTATCCCTCTCAATAATGATTGCAGGTGCCGTAAAATTCTATGACCCTGATGATAAATAACAGCGGCAAAACTAAGTAAGGATCCAGATCCATGGTAAAAGCCTTGTCTGAGGCTAACGTTTTATTTATGGGGAGTAGCGGGGTGACAATCCTCCTTCTCCTTGGTGTAATACCGGATTTCATGCGAAATGCAAGGGACGGTTGTCGAACTCCACATGGCCATTTTGAAAGTGTAGACCTGTATGTATCTGTGGTCTGCACCCTTATGCCACTGGCCAACATCATATTCGCATTAGAAGTCCCCGAGGTATGGTAAAAACATAGCGGTAATAAACGAGGCCATTAGTGTTTTTGAACATAATGAAATTAACAAGTGCTGCTATTAAACTAAATTAAACATAACTAACGACTATGCAATAATGATGTTCCAACGTGATATTATTTGAGCTATGTGGCCTCCTTATTGAGAGATGCGAGAGTGTGCTGGGGCCCGGTGGCTGAATGCTAGTGTCTTTCGCAACATACCATCACTTGTAGTGGAGGCTGGGAAATGATATGACCTCGACTTGATATATTCATTACTATTTCAGCTGAATAGCAGATGAACAAGGTGATTGTTACGCTGGCCCTCTTCAATATTGCTTGCCGAGGTGCCGAATATTTCATGTCAGCGTCGTCCCTAATGTCACGCTAATCGTCAATACTGCTAATCCTACGTTTCACTAAATGTCTTCTATAATATTCAAAACGTGCCATTCCTCAATTATTTCGAAACAAGCTTGGGCACTTGTAAGGCTGGTGGGCAATTCCTCGGTTTTAACCGCGGGGCAAATCCCACGAGTTTATGCACGCCAGCACTGTCCACAATCTCCACAAAAGGTGAGAAGCCAGGATCAGAATACTGATTGCCTGATGTGGAAAGTCAAAGGATAGGTATTAAAAAAATTAAAAGATATAAAAGCCTAAGGAAGTCAAGAGCGTGATACTTCTTGCTTCCATATCAGCTTAACAATTCACCGATTCATTCACCCTGACAACAACTTCACAGCTTCTATCCTCTCTACTTTTCTATCTTCTACACTTCAAGACTAGAAAAAACCTTCAAAATGGTTTCATTCACATCAGTCCTCCTCTTTGTCGGCCTTGCTATTGCTGCTCCCACTGCAGAAGGCGATAAGAAACTCACCAAGCGTTTCAACGGCGGCTGGTGCGGCGTCCACATCCATTTGTTCGATGGTGAGAATGAAAAGGGCTCCCATGAGATGAACGTATACGTCTACGACGGAACACAGCAGCTCGTTTGGTCTAAAGAGAGCATCTGGGGTAACGGTCTGCTCATGACTGAGAGTGAGGGTCTCCCTAAGATTCTCAACATCAACGCACGTGGAGCTGGTGATGACATAGTAAGTTTTCTTTTTGTCTTGCGAAAACTCCGATTAACTGAAAACTTTAATAGGCCACATTTACTTACGGCGAAGAGAAATGGGGTGCCGGGAAGCCTGGATCCAACAACGGGCGTTGTTCAGTCGGGCAATGGGACAGTCCCTCTTGGACATCTACTACATCGCTTCTTGAACTCGACTGCGGATTCTCATGTTAAAGCTTATTCTAATACCCATTGAATGAAGGTTCAAAAGGCGATGAAAGGATGATATGGCGATCTATGGAGCGAAATCATCTGGCACAATTCTTATGTACAGTAACTTATTAGAGACAGTAACTATTTCCTCTACAGTATGTCGTCCTTCACAACCATATAGGCGCACGGACACTTTAACGAAAGATAACTTCGACCAAGTAAGGTCTCTCTCATTCTGGACATGTTTCCATCCATTCGATGATGGGGTCAACCTCCTTTCTGGTTTTGCCTCGGAAATGCAATGGCCAGGCCGTAGATGTTACATAGTGGCCTGCATGAACATGCACATGACCAAGGACTTGGACCACTTCAGGTGTGCTTTTGTGATCTGTTAACTCCTCTTTGGGAGAGAAATGAATCGCATATTACTGAAAAGGGCCAGACACTGAGAAGTTCACGCCAAGCTTCAACCAACACACAAAAATTACATAAGTTATCATAAACACATAGGCCAAAGTCAAACCCAGACACCGCCTTCAAAAGTCTGCCAGTTCGAGTCCTTTGACCTGTTCCAGTACCTGGTTGACCTGTGGCGATAGAGCATTGCTTAGTGTACAAGGGTGATCCATAGTCTTGCCAGGGAGACGCCAGCGAGGTGCCGATAAACCGATGATTGCGCTCCTCGCATCTTCCACCCTCCACCCATCGAAAGGGGCGCTTGGTTTGGTGGCTAGTAAACCTTTATCTCGGAGTTGTTTCATCAGAGAGCCTAGAAGCATGCTAGAGCAGGTCGTTGAGCAGCCAGCTCTGCCTTCGAGAAGGTCTTGCTGGAACTGATAGAGGTGTTCAAAGAGAGATTCAAGTATGTAATATCGTTTATCATCAATCTTGTCTGAAGTTTCTGGTTAGCAATAGAAGGAACAAGAATAGGAGAGCGTAAACTTACCGAGTATTGGCTGTGGTATAGGTAGATCAGCCACGCACTTGCCATTATCATACAAGAGAAGCATTCTTGTCGCAGTGGCAAATAATTGGTTCTGACGAAAGACCCAAGAAATGAATAGCCAGCGTGATGGATCTTTCTTCACGAAATCATCTGGAGATCCCAGAAAGCTCACCCATGCGGTGAAGACAAGTTCCATGATCTCGTGACAGCCATAATAGTCAACCAGTACTGCTACTCGTGCAAGAGTCTCAGCGGACATATGCTTCGGCACGTCACGGTGATGGCCGTGGATAATGTCAAGCAGTATAACAAGGGCCTCGGCGTCCCACTCGCTGGCTTGGATCTCGTAGAGGCCTTGATCATTGGGCTGGGATTCTTTGAACTTGCTCTCAAGCATCGCCCGAAATACTGGAGAGGCCAGGCTTAGATGTCTTGACGACACTCTGAACTCAAGTTGTGTTGGACTGCCATCGTGCAATCTGGGATAATCTTGGTCATTGTCCAAGGTCATTGGTGAGTCCCGACGCGTCTTTGTTGTCTCACCCAACCCCGCCTCACTCTGATCGTCACTCCCGAGTCGATCATATTCCGGCTCCGAATCTACTTGGGGTTCAGATGATTGTAGCCTTTGCGCATTGGGGTTTTGTAGAATGAATAGAGCGTCGGCACGAGGATCGAAGGTAAATGGGGATTTCTTCATTCTGAAAGACAGGCAAGGCAATGATTTGGATGTAAGAATCTAAACCTCGGTAGGTTCTCGATTTCCCCTCAATAGAGGCTTGGAATGCGACATGGCTGCGTCATCTGATCGAGTTGGAGTAAGTACCATGTGGTGAACACCTCGCGTCAGCCGCTAGGCCTATCAAGGAGACTTTTGGAGTCACGCGAGTGGCAGTTCAGGTAAACATTTAAATTCTCGCGTTATGAACACATCTAGCAGTTAAGTAATACATAGAGAGTCGATTTTGTGAGATCCTGGCGCCCGTAAGAGTGCTCCATGATTCTATATCTGCCTGCACGCGAATCTTCACCATATTTGTGGAGTCAAAGGAGCTCAATGGGTTTTACCGTCCTATCACATCCTCTCGATTAGATTTAAGCCAATTGCGGAGGTTGACCCTTGCAAATTGACTACAAATCTTCAATAGTTTCCTTAACACAATCTTCCAGCCCAGTCCATCCTGGACGACCTAGAATACGAAGCAACGCCTCTGCTTTATCACGGGGAACAATCTTGTGTGGATCATGGCCACCAGAGAAGTCGCCTGGTAGAGTGCTACCAGGGCGGGCTTTACGTAGCATTGCCAAAATATTATCCCAACAGAGTCGCTCAGAATACCCGAAAATGCGCTGGTCCTTGACATCTTCTAGAATTGCTGCAGCGACGTGGAGTCTAGCAGAATCTTGAACATGGACATAATACTCTGTGGCCAAGTTAGTTACCATCGAACTCGGCCCATGCACACCGGTACATACGTCGCGGAAAGAAAGGATGCATGGGAAACGTTGATCCTTGTAAGAGGAGTGGGATGAATCCTGAAGTGCTGGAATATCCCTGATTTGTCGGTTTGAGCGGCTTTCCTAAGCTGAGAGATGGAATGACTGGTATAGATTAGTAACTGCGCATGGAAAAACGGTGGAATACTCGAGACGTACCAGTATTGACCACCAAATCGGGCCGCTCATGCCGATGTTCACGGTGGTATTTCCACAGTTCCTGTTCGGCCTGTGTTTTACTGGCAGCATATACTACCATCCCTCTGTCGGGTGTGTATGGCGGTGGTGCCCAAGCTTGCTTGACAGTGTATTCATTCCAAGTGTCTTCAGTAACTACTGTCTCGGGATCGGCCTCCCACTCTGGAGAGTATAGAGCAGCACAAGAGGAAGTGTAGATGAAGCGTTTTACGCCTGGTTCGTTGTAGCCTGCCTTCAAACCATTGAGAATACCAGCGATGACTTGTGGAATAACCTCATTTGGGTTTGGGCTGAGAGACATGTTTTGTGCTGTATGAACAACCGCGGAAGCGCCTGGAAGATACTTTCAATAAAATATATTTGAACCGAGTGCAGGGGCTTCTTACCTCTAACGACTTCAGCAAACGCATTTTCTGCAGACATATCTGCTACCTTGACAAGCTCAAAGCTGCCACTTCCATACTTTTCTTCAAAGAACTTGGGAAGCCATGCATTTTTTTCTACATCACGCACAGTACCTCGAACTTTGTAACCACGTGCAAGAAATTGGTTCGCTGTGTGGGAGCCCGTGAACCCGTTCGCTCCAATGATAAGGACTGTAGAGCCTTCCGGAATCGCTTTGGTATCTGTGATGGCCATACCGTTCTGTTTATGTGTTTACTAGGTGACTAGCCGAATATTGTTTTCTTTTCGATGGAAGTTGGCGATGCAGTCCGGTTTAATGTAGGAATGAGTTGAGAAGATCAATTCATAATGTCTTTAGAAAAGACTTTGACTATTTAAGTCCTTCAAAGTCTCCGCTATAATTCCTTGACCATGCTTCCAGTCCCTATATCATAGTAGTCAAGAACCTTTCGCCAATCAGAAAAGATTTTCCTTTTGCGGAAATCCTATAATACTACGGTGTCGGTGAATGGATCTTTCTTCGTGCTCAGACTAGCCAGGGTACCATGCCTCGAAGCTAGCACAGAAGGAGGCTCCAGTTCGTAGGGTTTATCTTCCTCTTCATTTTACAGAAACTAAACTGCTGATTATTTTTGTTCGAATATTATGGTTCTAGGAACAAGTGTTGGTATTAAGCTAAGATGCGCTTGACATACGTCCTCGGATTCCACATCCCTGTCCTGAAGTCGCTCAAGTTCAAAAGGCGGCACAATGCTAGATCGCCATCTATGATCAGATCAGCTTCATCGCCATTAAGAACCCAACGCAAGAACTTCCGGCAAACGAAAGGATCCAAATCCTTGGAGCCAAAGTCCCATGTTTCCTGGATACTCATCCACACCATAAGATCAGCTATAAGACACACCCAGATCAAAGCGCCTTTTGAGTATCCGTGAACTATAGAAGAATTTGTCCATTGAGGTAAACTTGTAATAAGCTTTAGGTGTTCACATAAAAGGTGCAGCATGCGTATAGGGCCGTGGAAGGTTTCTGGTGGACCGCCTTTTACAAGCTTCAAGTAGAAGAGTGCTGATATGCGGAGAGCAGCCTGTACCCATGTTTTTGCGAGCTGAGCGATCTCAGTATCGCTCCGTGACGATTTTTCCAAGTCCTTGCATGCGACACTGGGATTTGAGGGTCTCTTCAGTGCTTCTGTATGCGACTGGATTGGTTGAGGAAAGGCCAACAACTTGAACTCGATCGAATGGTACTCCTCCATTAATGCAAGGGGGTCGAAGACGATCCTGCCACGACCAGAGGTCGCAAAACCAATTGTGGCGGCGAATATGGCTAGTGATTGTATAGTATCACAGACATGGTCGTGGCCTTCGCCTTCGTAAACCGCCCGACGGACATCTTCTGCTAACGAATTCCGCTGATACGTAGGCAGGACTTTCGAAATTGTTTGTCGCGATGAGCTGCGGGTAATCAGAGGCATGGCAAGAATCTCACAGGCCCCTCTTACGTCCGCTCTGTAGTGGGCTTGGGTTAACTCATGTCAGACAGGATTTGTAATGGACCTACTTTTCAACCAGCACCTGCACAGGTGCCGGGAGAGACTCGATACCCCCTGCTAGGTCCACCAGATGCTTGAGACCCTTAATGTGTGCGTACCAATCATCATGCAGACCAAGGAATGACTAATATTAAGTCTTAGACAATGTGATAGAAGGCATTAGAAGTGAACGTACCGCTAGGATGGCTAAGCTTGCCACAGACTGAATCAAGACTACTGCCTCGTCTAAAGTCCTGTATTTCTGCCCCAGTAATATGTTGACTAGGCTGCAGAGTCTTGCAGAGTGCATTGCAAGTCCTGCAGCTTCCTTTCTGCCAGACTTGAGTAAGAGAAACAAGGCGCCCATGCTCAAGGTACAACGTAGCGTCAAAGGCTGCAGCATTAGGCGTTCAAAACGCCTTTGATCCATGGACAGGGGTTGCCAAGCCACGATATGCAACTGCTCAAGGGGGTATTGCCGGATAGGGCATGAGAAGAGATATGCATGGAAACATTGCTTGCCTTCATCCGATATCTCTGCCGGGAGCCCATGTAAAGCCCAATCGGGAACAGTGATACCCTTGGGCGAGGGAAAGGAATTGTAGCAATTGTTCTGCGCCTCGTTTACTTGAGACCATGCTTTGGTAAGTTCAAGGGAGAATGAGACGTTGGATGTTTTGTTTGTGACTGATTGGTACGGAATTGATGTACCTCGACGGTCAGGCTGTGACTTTGGCGCAATTCTCTTGTGGTTCCCCTTTTGGACAGCTTCAAGGTCGCCTTGCGTTATTGGCTTCGGCTCTGGGCGCGTCTTGGTTCCTTTGTGAGGTATGAATTTGATGCCGGAAATGGACATGTGTGAGCCGTTGGACGCCTTGATGTTAGTGGTGACTGTGGTGGCGTTGACAAACGAGGTGCCTTGGTGCTTCTCTCTTTTCACCAGCATGCCGCGCCGGGTCTTGGCGGAGCACCTGCTTGCAGTATCCATAGTACTGAGATGGGTTTGTCAATACTCATGGAAAGTCGATTAGAAAAATCGGCCTTGTCACTGTGGTGTGCTTCTTCCGCGTTAAAGAAGGGGCCAACGGGAAATTGCAAGTTGGTTCACCCCACGTCACTGTCTTGCTAAGAGTCAGCACTAACAGAATTTCCGTTTTGGGTAATTCTCCTCTGATTGGTCAATAATTTGAGCCTTGAACCAAGGGATCAACAGGTTACAGGGTTAGACTGGGTAGCAATCTGAAGAATCTCTCATTAGACCGAATCTCGACGCGAATCATTGCACCCAATATATTTATAGAAACCTTACTCAATCTATCTCTCATTGCCACCAGTAATGACTAGGTTTTGGCAAAGCAATTTGAGGCTTCAGATCTTGGTGCCCTCGCGTTTTTGCATCCTTCGCCTAAACCCCTAACAATACCCTGGTCCCTTTGTCTGTCGCACGCGAACGTCACTTTCACCCAGCCATCAGTGCTGAACCCGGAACCATGTGATAGGTTGCTTGCACTGGCGCAACTACGGTGTTATAGAACTGTTCCCGGAATTGGTCAACGTCAAGCCTCTTGAACTCCTCTAAGCCAATGAACGATAATTTAATACACCTCTGAACAGCGTTACCATAAGAGTCTCCTGCCTCACGGTAGACGTAATCGAGTGTGTTCAGTGCTGTACGGTAGTCGTCCGATATCGCAGCGGAACTAGGGTCCCCCACTCGGCATTTGAAGCGTTGCCGAAGCTCCTCCAAAGGTGCCTTGAGAGAAAGTTCGATGAGAATTAACCCAAGTTTAAAGATCGTTTTCTTCGAATTCACGTGATCGAAATCTCTCCCCGTAGGTTGTGCTTGACTCATAGTCATCGGCTCGTGGAATGCGTACGAGATACATGGGTGCTCTGAAAGCAGTTCCTGTCCTCTGCGACTTTCTCCGACAAAGAATTTGATTTCGTCCTGATCCCATCCTTCCCCTATCCATGGGCTGTCACTCAAATGAAGAACGGACCACGCTATCGAAGCCGCGATACGGTATCGCTGCTTAGCCGAGAGAGCAAGGTGTACTCGAATTGGGTGTTGACTCTGCTCTGCGAGCAGATGCCTTAGCGATATTGTGTTTATGACATAAGGAAACTCTTCCGACGTCTTTTCGAGAGAAAAGTGCGAGAAATGTCCGTCGTTGTTGACATCTGGGTCTTGGAGACATCCACTAATAGACCATGAAGTGCATCGCCTTCGAACTTCAACACATAGGTTTTCAATAGACTCTACTACCGCAGCTTGCGGGACTATGCTTTGTACTGGGTGCATGAGCAATCGATCGCGAACTGAAAGATAAGTCGGACCGTTGGATGGAACTTACTAAGCGGAGGAGTTATGGAGAGGCCATTATGTGGTCGCCGGAATGAGTCAGCTAGCCGAGATAGCGGACTCCGATCTGCTTTAGATTGAGGCGCAGCTCTGGTTGGCGACACTGAAGTGGAGGACGTCGTCTGTGACTTGGCAACAGTGTCTGGCCCAGCTATTACACGAAACTTTCGCCAGGCCTGCAACAAAGCCGTCGAATTATCAAATTTCCCATAGGATAGTCCCGCATTGAAGGCCCAAGGAGTCCTCGATGGGCTCAAGTTCCAGTCCAAGTCGAAAGTTGCCTGATGGGATGATAAGCACTTGCATTTCAAGGCAGCCTCTAACGCTCTGTGGAATGATCTGAAGCATGATCGTATCAAGTCGCAGTGTTTTCGGTTGAACTTTCTAATGAGTGCTTGAACTTGGCGGGTCTCGTCCTCGGCAACTACCTGAGTCCGTTCAATACAGTTCTTGAGGTCTTCGTTCCATTTCCTGAGGTCATCAATAAGAGTCTTTCTCTTTGTGGATGCCAAAGAGCGCTTGACTCGCCGCCACTCCCATTGGGCTCTTTCTGGTGGGTCATTCGTCCATTGAGGCTGATAGGTGACTTTGAATTAGCTTGTTTTCCAATATCGGCAGTTACGATGGGATAATCGGGGTAATATCAACCATTGTTCGAGCTTGGGGGAGTTCACCTTTCCATTGATATCAACGTTGAGACTTTTCAATAGCTGGGCTATATTCCTGTCCATCTGCTCGATTATGATAATAAGCTCTCGATGAATACCGGGAAACTTGGTTTCGAAACATTTTCGGAGTTCAACAGCCGAAGGATCATGTAGACCGACGCTACTTAGAGTTGCTTCTAGCTGGCGTCTTTGTAAAATCAGGTCAGCTCGGAGTGTTTCAATTACAACGCGGTAGTTCTTGTAAGTCTCGAAGGGCTCTGCGTATTTTTCCAATACCCCTATCACGATCGGAATGCCTCCAAGAACAAGTCCTGCGATTTCTGCCATAGCACGACTTTAACCAAGCTTAAATAAAACGTAGAGTGAGAAGCGTCCACAACTGCAAGATTGTATTGAGATAGGATTGAAGGTGGATTGGGGATTGATGCTGGCCGCTGAAAGAGGGTTGAAAGCGGTTATGAACCTCGTATATCGGGTTGCCATAAGGCTGTTCCATCCTCGCGAACTGTGTTTTCAGCTCATGCATGTTCCAAAACGTGGAATCGTTTCATTCGGTCTGGACTGCTGATCATTTTCTCACTCGCATGAAACCTGCAGTTCACCGACAATGGCACAGTTTTTATTGGCTTGTCGCCTCTATTTTCAGCCTGGTTCCCCTAGCTAAGCCAAAATGGATCGACGTGAAATGAGGCTCCCAAGACGTGCGGGGTTATAATTGTGTTGACAAGCTCATCGGTAAATCATCAAGAACCAGGTTGTCGGCTATTTGGCAACATCGTACCATCAGATTTATCTCCCTTTCTGAGTTCCTCATTCTGATCACTATGGAGGGCCTTCCTAGCCAAACAGGTACACCGTCACTTTCAACGTCTTACGCAGACTCCGTGCGGGTGTTTCAATGGTTTTTACAGGCACTCAGCGACAAAGACTGTCGTGTGATACGTCTCGATCAGATTGATCTAAACGAAATGCTGGGTGAATACGGTAGAATCAAGATTTGGGGCGACCAGAGCAACGCGGAGTTCCCAGAAAGCGAGCCAGGTTCTTTGGATGATAAGCTCGGGAAGGATAATGAGCTGAAGTCCTTAGCTCAGGCCATTCTCATGCGACTAACCGCAATCCTTCGCCAAGGTAAGTAAATGAAGGTGGCTGAGGCATTGATCTGACCAGCGATCTCAGCGACCTCTATTGCAAGTAAAAAGTACGATCCCAAACTTGAATTCGACCAGGATTCAGTCAGCAGTGTTAGCACAGACACAGATTCGCAGCTAGATAACGACGGCAAACACTCAGACCACAGGATACCAAAAATCTGTCAGCTAGTTAAGCAAATGGCAGAGCAGATCCGATCGCTGTATGACCTGTCTTCATTGTTGCGCCGTCCATGGATAGTCGACAAGAGCATCCGTCCTGCAGACTCTAGATCTTCCTTAGCCAGGGTGGGTGATCTGGGCTTGGCTACCCAGGAATCAAGAAACATCGATGCTATGGGGCCGCACCAACAATTTAGAGAACGTGTCACTGGCCAATCGAGAGATCCTTACGCAGTAGATGCATACGAGAGCTATCCTCCCATCGCGGCCGCTGCTCACAGGTACGAACAGCAAGCACGACATTCCGCTATCTCGTTTCCAAATCTTCCCTGTATGCAACAGAATATAATAACTAGCCACACGTGGCGAGCCCAGACCCATGCGCCGACATATCATGATATGCCGAGCCCCCGGACCCAACGAAATGAAGAATTTGTTGACCCTAGTTATCAAGTAACCTTTGCTGGGTATCAACAACAGCTAGATGATCGTCGTCAAAGAACCGCCAGCTTCGGCCAGTATAGGCAGCGACACCACCCAGGAGCTCGAGACCCACCGTCGTCTGTTGAAGCAGAGCGAAGTGGGATCAGATACGCTGCCACCTCTATTACAGACTTCGATAACCAGTTCTCTAGGACTGCTGATACTAATGCTAGCTCTCCGAATATCCAGCAAGGCGAAAGGCTTCCCAGCCAGGGAGATAGTCCAGAGATAGACCGTCGCGTTAACTGATAACCGACTTCAGCAACTCGCATGAGCGCCATATTGTGGCAAAGTTATTAAATTGGCGTGCTTTGGTTAAGAACAAACAGAGATTTAAGTTTGTTATCGACGGAGATATTGCTTGCATTGCGAGGGGATCGATAGTGTCAGTGACCTAGATCGTATCCGGGGAAGAGGAGCAGGCAGGCTTCTATAGCCCTTGAGGAGAGAACAGGGGTTATATTGCTGAGGAACGAATGCTTTCAATATGTCGCTTAAAACCTCGGGACTTCTGATTAAGTTACCCATAGGCTGCGAAATAAATGCAGCCTTCGTGCTGGAACACTAGGAGCAATACAAAGACGTCTAGGTTGACACATAACTAGGGGAAACATATAGTCTATTCAATGCAAAGTCCAAGGTCCCGCGGGATATAAGAAAATATGAGAATAGCGCACTAAGATCTAAACATCTTCTATATTTCTATTCTTAATTTTCATAATTTTAATCCCAATATTTATAGAACAGAATTAACATTCAGAAGAGTTTAGGTCTAAATTTATATTAGTATTTTTATAATGCTATTTCGGCTTCTTAGACTATTTTCAGCTATTCTCATATTTTCCTAAACCCCCTAGAGTCTTCGTTCCAGTGGTCAGACCAAGAGCATCCCAACAGATTGGCCATAGGGATGACCACCAGGTGGTAGATGAATACCTCGCGTAATGTGCCGAAACAAGGCACAGTCCCGCGCTAGTGGTTGTGATTTTCATGGCGTATAGCGCGAGGCGTAGGGCCTAGGGCGCGGTTTCGGCACCAAGACGCTTGGGAACCCGATTCCGAAAGAATCGGGTCTTGGCTGTCAACGTTAGTCGGTTTGCTATCCGCTACGTAGGAGCCGAGGTTCGAAATTTGCATTTGTAATGCAAATTCCACGTAAGAGGGGACTACTTAGTCAAGATGCTCCCTTGCTCCAGAGGATACTTTTGAAACCTTAAATGCTTCAGCCGTCTCCTTATCAAACGCCCTCACCAACTTTCTTTCTAAAAGGAATCACTGAAAGGATAATCATTTATCATGGGATCCCTATCCGAAGTGGCATCCACTCATAACCCCAGCAACCCTCTCAGCAACATCCCTCATCCCGGCATCTCGTACTTTACGCCAGCCCAGCAACCTGCTGCAGGCACCCAGCTTTTAGACAACGCTGAAGGAAATGTCCCTTTTAAGCTCTTTAAGCCCTTGACAATCCGAGGCATCACGTTCCAGAACCGCATTTTCCTAGCACCATTATGCCAGTATTCGGCAGTCAATGGCTATGCAACCGATTGGCATGTCGCACACCTTGGCGGGATTATCCAACGCGGCCCTGGCCTGGCCATGGTAGAGGCTACCGCGGTCCAGCCAGAAGGGCGCATCACACCGAATGATCTGGGCCTGTGGGAGGATGGCCAAGTAGCGCCACTGAAGCGAATCGTTGAGCTTGCTCACAGTCAGAATCAGCATATTGGTATCCAGCTTGCCCATGCGGGCCGCAAGGCTAGCACAGTACCGCCCTGGATCAGCGCTGGCGCGACGGCAACCCCAGATATTGGCGGCTGGCCTGATGAGGTCTACGGACCATCTGCATCGGCCTTCAGTGACGCTTTCCCAATTCCAAAGGAACTAACCCTTAAGCAGATCCAAGAGACTAAGGAAGCGTTCGTCGCTTCTGCGCAAAGGGCTGTCGAGGCGGGTTTCGATGTCATTGAAATCCATTCTGCCCACGGTTATCTACTCCACCAATTCCTCAGCCCCGTTAGCAATCAGAGAACGGACCATTATGGCGGTAGCTGGGAAAACCGCATTAGGATCGTACTAGAGATTACAGAGCTTATTAGGGCAGTGATTCCCAAGTCCATGCCATTATTTCTTCGCATCAGTGCCACAGACTGGCTAGAAAACCTCGAGGAGTTTCCTGAGAGCTGGACTGTCTCTGATAGTACCAAGCTCGCACTCCTTGCCGCTGAACGAGGCGTTGATCTTATCGATGTAAGCTCTGGTGGTATTCACCCTCGACAGGCCACTGGTATTAGATCTGGAGCTGGCTACCAGGTCCCCTTGTCGCAGGATATTAAGAGCGAAGTCGGCGACAGGGTCCTCGTGGCTGCAGTCGGCGGTATTAAAACCGGAACATTGGCTGAGGAGGTACTTCAATCAGGCATCGATGTTGTATTCTGCGGGCGCTGGTTTCAAAAGAACCCGGGCTTAGTTCACGCCTATGCCGATGAGCTGGGTGCTACAGTCAAGATGGCAAATCAGATTGGCTGGGGGTTCAGGGGACGAGGGAGGAAGTGAAAAGGCGCTATCGAAACTTGTACGGCAAAAACGAGAAGGTCTTGAATACAAAAGCATACCTTTGCCTATTTATAGTCTGTGGCTCCAGCAACCAAACGCTTAACGGGCCATCTTGAGAGGAACTCTTGATCGCGGTTAGATCATGATGTTCGAAGGGATCTTCTAAAATCTTTGTTGAGCTTTTGCACCAATATGACAGTCCTAATGAAGATATTGTGGTATTCTCAAATTAGAAAGCTGAGCGTCAGTGAACCTTCTGTGGTTCCTGGTAGCGTTATCTTTTGTTTTATCTTATAAATATAAAGTTATCCCTCATGCTGAGGACATAGAACATAGGTCGAGAATCTGCTTAGAAGAGAGATAACTCATATTTGCTACTTAATGGGTTTCCATCATCACAATATCGACGCGTAGACGTTGGACTTTCCGATATTGTCAGTAATCGGGTCACTTCAGCGTCTTTGTAAAGACACACCGCAGCCTTTTGTAGCGCCTCATCTATATTCTGCGCCACCTGGTAATCTATTATAAGCCTATGGCTCATGAATTTTAGACCAACCTCCTTCCCAAGATTGATGAACCGGGTCGTAATGCACTGCTACTTTAAGATTTAGCCAGCACATGTTTATCTCGACTGGCTTGATGACCTTTCCGCCCATGCCTTTCTACAAGTCCTCGACCTTGCGGGCCATCTCATGTGTTGACGAAATCATAACATCCTCACCAAATTCGAACACACAAAAGTGCTCTCAAAAGCTACCAAGCCTGCTGGTGTCAAAATGCAGACTTGTCGTAAGCCACCGCCGATCGACTTTCGTATCCACCTGTGCTCCTCTCAGCCACCTTATTAGAACTGACAACACAATCAGCCTGTTTTGTGTTATCACTTCTAATTAGGTGGCTGAAAAACAAAACCTCTTGGAAGGATGGAAGAGTTTTGCAACTATTATACATCCAATTTCAGCCTCGGCGTCATTATGTCTCCTAAGAATCGCTCTGCTGGTCAACCTTGCATAGTCATGGCAGTGTTCTTTAACACGCAATAGCCAATGCCAACGATTGGGGTGGGGGATCAGGGGATGATTGATCCGGTTTCACTGTTGTACCACGCCCTACGCCCTACGGACAAAACAGTAGGCTGCCTGGTAGTGCCGAAGACATCGGATGTGGCAGATTCTATTTAGCGCCTGATCTTTCTAGCCTAGATTGTGCTAAGGACGCTCGGCTAAGTCATACCTACACAAGTGTTCAAAATATGTAGAATATCACCTATGACACCTCCGACTAAGCAGGGGCCCCGTGGCGTCATCACTGAGATGGATTGAATTGAAAATAATAAGCAGCACATGTCTCTTTTAGGGGCTGTCTAAATAATCTAATCATAAATCATTACTAAAAACTATAGCTTAGATCGTTCTTCACCAGTCAGCTTCGCCTTTTCAGTCGCACTCAGCTCTCGTCTAGCAGGCCCACCTCGGCTACCATCACCCAAGAAAGTGTCTGCCCGACCCTCATATTCCGTGTGGAAGCGCCACTTGTCTGCCAAGTTCTGAGGAAGACGCTTTTTGAAAGCCGATGCCATACATTCGCCCAAAACTGGAAGGAACTTGAATGCGCTAGAAAAGCGTTAGTCTAGATCTCGATACCCAGAGGGTGAAACTTACTGTCCGCTTCCACCTCCACCGATGAAGAGGTTCTTGTAATCCGGATGGTAATCCATAATAAAGTCGCCAGTAGGTGTATCAGTGTACCAGCAGAGCGCCGTTTTCTCAAGCGGGCGATCAGCTAGCTCGGGCAACATCTCACGCAAGCCCGCTCGGAGACGCTCCTCAGCATCGGCCGGTGTGAAGTTCTTGCGCTCTCGCGAGATTGCAGGCGGCACTGAAATGTTGGCATCGATAGCGTTATTGTCCTTCTCTGTGGGTGTTCGAGTGTATCCCCAGCCATGGACAGCAAACTTGAGCATGTTAGTGTCCTCGTGGGGAGGGAAGTTGAACCATCCGGTGGAATAGTTCATGTAAATGGGAATGTTCTTGTACTTGATCATCTCGGACTTTGTCAGGCGGAGGAAGCCCAAAGCCTGTGCTGTTGAAAGTGTCGAGTTGTATGTGGAGACGAGACCAGAAGACCAGGCACCAGCTGCGAGAATGAATTGATCTCCCTGAACGGGTGTTCCTCCAAGTGTCTGAACCGCCTTGATGACACCTTGGTCATCACTGTCAAAACCAACGACAGTTCCAGCTCGTCCAGAGATGAATGAGATGCCCAGCTCGAGACACTCGTCGCGGAGTTGCTTGATGGCCTTGTTAGCATCTGCCCAACCGCCTAACTTGTTCAGATAGCCCTCGAAGTTTGGTTCGGCAAGCTTGCCAGTGAGAATCGGGAACATTTGTTTTGTCTCTGCGGCATCTTTCAATGTGGTCCAGGTTAACTGTCGCTTTTCTAATTGTTCGATCGTCTTATCGGTCCATGACTTCTCGGCATCCTTTTTTGAACCACAGATGATGTAGTCTGTTGGGTAGAAAATACCCTTGTACTTAGGATCCTTGGCCCACTTGCGATAGGCTTCCAGTGCAAGACTGCAATAGTCGCTATCGGCATAGTCGAAGCGGATCACTCGTGAAATGTCCGAGCTTGAACCATCGGGGACCTAAAGCAGATGAGATCAGCAATCCGGGGTAAAATGAGATGAGGGGGCTTACTGGTGGCATGTGCCTGTCAATGACGGTGATGTTCTGATGACCTTCCAAAGCGAGCTGCTTGGCCGTTGTCAGACCAAACAGGCCTGCACCAATAATTATGATTTGGCTGCTCTGATCCATGTTGTGTGACAAGGGTGATGATAGGTTTGATAGGCCGGGTGGAATCTCTTTGTCGAAGCTTCGCACATTGATATATGAGGTCGGTGGGCCCGGATGTCTACCAGTTTGTGTGGAGAAGCTGGGGACGGAATCTCAAATTGGTGCACATGGAGGTCTAGAAGCCGTGCACGTGAGCGGACGGTACCTACGCAAGGCGTCTCACACTCCCCGCGCCAGACCTTGGCCTTACACCTCGATTACCCTAGATGACATGGATATATAAAACCATTATGAATCGCTTTTGTGGCTCGGGCGGGTAATTCTCCTCACAATCTTACATTTGCTTAATTATTCTGATTGGGCTACACCTTCTCAGCGCCTTCAATATTCACTACTTTCCCAGATATCACCTTAGTTGGTGTTCCAGACGAAGCTGCGAGCCTGGGTCATCCTCCTTCTCCTCCTCCGCAACTGTACCCATATCTACGGGTTCAAGGTACTTTGACTTTCGGAGTACATGTCGAGCGTATCCGGAGGATGGACTGGGTCAGATTCATTGGTTGCGACTCTGCCGGCATAGCGGAGGATGATTTTGAAACCAGCGGTATGTTCTACGCGGTATTAGATGAGAAGAGGACTTGTCTTTCTTAGAAAGTCCACTTAGTTCGAGCTGTCAGCGTGCAGTTGCAAGTTTATTCCATTCCCACTTATTGCAAGCCGTTTCTGTTTTTCTTTTACTCTGTAGCAATTCGAGATCAAGGTGTCTCCAAAATAGGATGCCGAGCTTCTTGCCTGGAACACTGGACTGACTTTGAGAATTATTGCCAAGGTCGCAGAACTTGAACGTAATGAGGTCAAAGAAGGAATATATGAGCATCGTTTATAGTGGCATCAGATATGGAGTATTGTTATTGCATTTCGTCTAGATCTGGCATAAAGTGTGCGAAAATATCATCTAAATTGACCTGCTCAAGGCCGCCAGCGTCCAGCAGAAATGGGTCATAAGACTCATCACCTTGATCAGACATTGTTGGCTCTGTCTGATTTTCAACTAATGGATGAACATAATGCGTAGAAATCCTGATCATGGCGTCTTGAAGGCGACTCGATCCTTCACTGTGAGGTGTGTAAGGCGTCATCTGGCTGATCTTAGGATCTACCAAAGCCCAAAACAAAGAAGGATGAAAGACGATGGAGATGCCCTTGTTGCCCGGTGATTGTAGGTTGTTATCTGCGATAAAGTCTAGGCTTTGCAACAGCTCGAGCTAACGGTGAAACTTAGTTCCTGCGCACCAGCACTTCAAAGAGCTTCACGTACCTTTTGTGCAATATGTGGCCATGTTTTCGATAGCCTCTCCAAAAAGCCTTTGCACCACTCGAGGTCATCTTTAGCTTTCTGTGCAACCTTGGGATCAATCGCTCGCTGGAACAGCCATGGTATCGTTGCCACTACTGCAACCAAGTGGCCCACTAGAGGGTCACATATCTCAAATTTTTGCTCCTCGCAAAATCTCAAGAACTTGAATACCCATGCTGAGTGATATAGAGATTGGTCTACTATTTGCTGCAAGAATGGTTGGGGTTGAGGACCGCTGGATCGATCGCGCATTGCGACCAGGTGGATGAAAGGATGGTGCAAGACAGCTGTGATGGCGTGAGCAATAACTTGCTGCAGAACCCAAGGAGTCCAGTATTCGCGCTTTTCAAATAGCTCGATCGAACTTCGTTTCGTGAAATGCACGTTCCTGAGAAGGTGGCTGTGAGGAAGCTGTGACTCGTTCTCGTAAAGCTGAGCACAAAGAACATAATGCATCGACCCAGGCGACCAAGCGGTTTCGGCTTTTCCAAGTCGGATCTGGTGCATGTACGATGAAAGGTGACCCCAAGTCCTGAGGGTTTTGATGTAGTATGCTGTTATGCCTAAGTCTTCCGTGGCAGCGTCTGAAAAGAGATCCGGCGGACATTCACGCTCGTCGGCAGGCGGAAGCGATGGTGGTCTGGAAGCACTGCCTGGGTATCTAGGTTCATCGTCATCATGGGCAGTGGTACGTTCTTGTGGCATGAAAGTCTGCTCAAGAACGAAGACGGTCCAATGACATCCCAAACTGGCTTCGAGATCGGATGAAGAGCTGGGAATTGCATGCTGTGATAGTTTGCGCAAAGCCTCGAGGCGCGATAAAGTTCCGATACTCATCCACGCTCTTCCCGGCTTGCAAGCTGAAAACTCATATCAGCCACCATATGCTTAAAAGGAAAGGTTTATCCACCTGCAACGTCGACTAGAACTAGCATAGATAATGCCTGAACCAAGTCTAGCTTTGGGATGCCCTGAGAAGCTAGACCGATTACCGCTTGCTGTGCTGAGCTGGCATAAAACTCTACTGCCTCTACTTCCTGGCCCTGGTAGAAGCCATGAGTGTTGTATCTTACGGTGAGTGCTAGAAAGCTCCAGAGAAGATACTGGGAGGAGGAGTTTAGAACATGTTTCAAGTCGGGAAGCTTGAATAGTTGCAATGGCTGAAGGTGGAACTTGGCACGATATACTTCGATGAGGTGATCAAGTACTTCGGAGGGCGGGTTGGGACTGAGCCAATCATTAGTAAGGGTGATGGGACTTGGTAGTCAAAACATACTTGGTCGTACTGAAGGATGTCTCAACCATCGGCAGCGAAAGCATGCTGGGACTGGTACTAGCATGGTTGCCTTGTAAACCCGCTGGCGGGAGGCTTATAGTAGTGTTCGGCGAAGAATTGGAACTGATAGTAGATGGTGGTCTTGAAAGTTAGGGATGGCTACGCGTCAACTTATCATCTTGAAGCTTACTGTAATAGTTCATAGATGCCCTTGACTTGCGACTCCAGCATATGGAAGCGTTCTTGCAAGTCATCTTTCTTGGCACTTTGTGGGGTTAGTCTTGGGTGTATGGTTGGTCCAGCATGAACTCACCTCTTGGTGACTCTGTTGCTTTTCCTTGTAGTTGACTTGGGTGGTTCAGGGGATCTGTAAGTACATGGCTGATTCAGCCGCTGGCAGAATGAGCACACAGGCTTTTCGCCAGTGCATTTACTTTTCTTCTTCCTAGACGTCATGGATTAGCATAGAGCCAGCACGGGTCAAAGATGGAGCTGGGATCTTACCGGCATGGCTCGCATGCTTGTTTGCTCCGTGATTCCATCCCTATGCTTGGACACAGCCGTTCAATGGCCGGGACGGTTGATGAGGTCGATCCGAGAGGCGCAAGGTCACAGGTGTATGCCCAGGAGGAAAAGATGGGGACGGAACGGAAGTGAAAGCCGGTCCATTCGAGAGCACGTGAGCGGAACTACTACTACTCGACCCCGCAAAGTCAATCTCAATTCACAAGCCTGCCACTTGCAAAGCCCAAGCGGCGATAAGAGAATCGGGGTTCAGAACCTGGATAATTGACGTATCACTGGACTCGGTCAGCATTTTGCTGACTCTTTTACTACATTGGAAGCTGATACTGGCTTGCCAATCAAATATTTGTTCCGTGCATGCTGATGCTATGCCGGGGATGGTCGTTTGGCCTTGTATTCATCGGTATGCGTGGCTTGCGAGGATGGCATTCAATATGTAGACCAATCGGAACTGTTTTGTCATGATCAGAAAGTATTTAGGTAATTACTCCGCATATTCCCATCAGCAACAGAGACGTCATCAAGCGTTGTAACGTTGTTGCTCAAAGGATTACATCACTTGAAAGGCGCGCCCTTGTGTAACGTTTAAGAGGGGTTTGGATATCACCAGAATCATCATTATAATTCGCGCCTTGTCTTCTCTACATAGTGATAATTTTTCATCTGTATTGGGACCAGGAGCTTTTGCCAACATGACATCAACTCATGCAATCTATCCCAGTCTACGGGACAAGACAGTCCTTCTTACAGGCGGTGCAGAAGGAATCGGGGCTGCGACGGTGGAATTATTTGCCCTCCAAGGCTGTCAGGTCATTTTCCTAGACATCGCCGAGTCGTCAGCACAGAAAACAATTGACCGCGTTGTGTCCCGATCCAAAGACGTCAAGTCCCCGGTCAAGCAACCCATTTTTTACAAGTGCGACATGTCTGATCTGCCTCAACTGCAAGAAACAGTCAGAGAGATACAGGAGAAACACGGGGCGATACATATCCTGGTAAACAACGCAGCGGCTGCTGGAAACAGAGCTAGACTTGTCACAGAGAAGGTCACCGCTGAGGACTGGGATTCTAACGTCAATACCAACCTCCGACACGTCTTCTTCCTGACTCAAGCCGTGATTCCGAGTATGAAGGAGGCAAGAAGTGGCAGCATCATCAATCTAGGGTCCATCACCTGGCGCATTCCCGCCCAAGGGACCCCAGTCTATGGAGCTTGCAAAGCGGCTATCATGGGTCTCACGCGTACCCAGAGCAAAGAATTTGGACAATTCAACATCCGCATCAACAGCGTCATGCCCGGCGCTATCGCGACCCAGAGACAGAGGGACGAGGTTCTGACACCAGAATATCGAGAAGAGGTCATGCGGGGGCAGAGCTTGCAGCGGGATCTTGTTCCTGAAGATGTAGCCAAGGTGATTGTGTTTTTGGGCAGTGATGAGGCTAGTGGTGTGACAGGGAGCTCTTATGTTGTTGATGGTGGATGGTGCAGTGACCCGTAAGCCATTGGGTATGTTGATACGAGCTGTGGAGATCGCAGACGCTACCTTTGTTTTATTGTATCTTTATCATACTTTCCATTTCTTCTGTCGCTATCCAGATTCAAACTTGACTAGTGATGACTCCATGGTACCGTACCCACGCCAAGTCGGTAAATGAAGTTCATGATCAATTGCTGCCGGGGGAAGGTTATGTACCCCCTCAGTGGATCCAGTGCATCACCACCAGTGATCCAACGGACAAGAGCGGGGAAGCCTTGATTACCTAACAGCGATCCCATGCTCAAACATCTCAATCAGGCTCTTAGTCGAGGTACCACGAAAGAAAACTAAGATAGAGACATGAACATGGAGCCTTGGGGTCTCACAGCTACTCAAGCTCTGCGGAAGCTTCGATCGCAAGAACTCACAGTTGAGCAGTATGCATCGTCACTCCTGGACCGGATCAACAAGCGCGACAACGATGTCAAAGCCTGGGCATACTTGGATCCAACAGCTGTCCTGGAGCAAGCCAGAGCTCTAGACAGAGTGCCTCTAGATCAGCGAGGACCGCTGCATGGTCTTCCAGTAGGGGTAAAGGACATCATCTTAACCAAAGGTTAGAGAAGGCACCCGTGCTATTTAGATGGACACATGCAAAAAGAAAAGCCGCTAACACAATCGCAGACATGCCTACCGAACATGGTTCAACCATCTACAAGAATGATCACCCCGAGATTGATGCTGGTTCAGTCATGGTCCTCCGAAAAGCCGGATGCCTCATATTCGGTAAATCTGTCAGAGTCATCCCAACTATTCTCCTGCTCACCAATCGCTCCAGGAAAAACTACTACAACTGAGTTTGCCTCCTCTTTCGTAGGGCCTGTCACTCGAAATGCTCACAGCACCTCACATACACCAGGAGGCTCCTCGGCCGGCTCCGGCGCAGCGGTAGCCGATTTTCAGATCCCCATCGCTCTCGGTTCTCAAACCATGGGGTCCATTGTTCGACCAGCCGCATTCAACGGTATTTACGGTTTTAAACCTACGTGGAACGCTATAACGCGCGAGGGGCAGAAGTTTTGCGCTATCAGTTTTGAGACCATTGGCTTCTTTGCCCGTAGCGTGGCTGATATTCAGATACTAGCCGACACTTTTGCTCTGCATGACTACGATGAGAGTCCATTTACGGAGATCAAGGGCTCCAAGTTCGCCGTTTGCACGACGGCGCAATGGGAGTTGGCTGATGAAGGAACGGTTGCAGCTATGGCCAAAGCCGTAGAACTGCTCAAAGCTCACGGTGCTCAAGTTGAGGAACTCGAACTTGACCCTGACTTCAACATGGTTGTTACGCACCACTCGACTATCACAGGCTACGAGGGTGGTACAAGCCTCTTTCCCGAGCATTCTTATGCGAAAGACCAACTTGATCAGCGGATGGTAGGATGGGTGGAAAACAAGGGCAAGGCTTCTCGTAGGGCTTACCTCGACGCATACGATGGACTTGCAGCTCTTCGTCCACGTTTCGATGAAATTGCCGACAACTATGTCGCAGTTTTGGTACCCAGTGTGATTGGCGAAGCTCCCGAAGGTCTTGGGAATACTGGCAGCCCGATTTTTGCATCAACTTGGACGGTAAGTAAACATGATTTTCTCTAAAGCTAATACTGACAAATATAGGCGTTGCACACTCCAGTAATCAATATTCCCGGATTCCGTGGTAAGAACGGCATGCCCGTTGGGGTATCCCTTGTTGCGGCAAGACTCCGTGACCGTCATCTTCTCAAAGTGAGCGAAGCAGTTGGACGTATATTCGAATCAGAGGGTGGATGGAACCAAAAGTCTGGGTAGAGCTAGCTATCACGAAATTCCCTGCTGTATCGGTGACCAAGATCCCTGGTACTTTGCCTAGGAGCATATGTCGAGCTTTATCACATGGCTATTCTCTTAGAAGGCATCGCAGAAAGGACCTCGATGTTACAAATGTAGTAGACCATAACGTATATCCGTTTTATCTAAGACTCTATATATACCATTTCAAAAATAGCGCAACGCCCCCTCCTGTCGCCGGCGGTAGTCGTCTTCATCATCAGATGATGTCGTCGAAAACTCCTCTTCCCTTCGTAACTCTTCCATCGGTATATCCTCCTCTCTCAATTTACTGTAAACCTTCCTTTGTCTCCAGGTGTTGTATCTCCTGATTCCAAATATGATCGCGAGCACAGCTCCGGATAATAACACAACCATAATCCCTAATGACCTCCACAATCGCCACCCTTTTATACAGCAAGGATACCAAGACATAAAGACGCCTACTCCCCACTCCTTCCAGTCCATCTTGCGCGCGTGATCTCGCACAAGACCTTTTCGGATGAGGTGTTTGAAACGAGGACCGTTGGGTCCAGAGTTGAAGCGCTTGAGACCAAAGTGCGGAACAGTCTCTTGGCGTGGATCGGAGTCTGAATAGCTGATATCTCCCCAGTGTCCAGTAAAGTCAAACCACGATGTCAAATTCTGCGCGGGTTCCGTTGCTGAATGTTGGTAGGGCGATATAATTGGTGTGATAGTGAAAGTTTCGGGGTTAAAGCGGTAAAAGTAGGCTGACTGGACGGGGTCCCATATCCGGCCCTGGTCGCAGTAGTCTACTATAGCTGCATTATGAACTTGATTGCTGTGACTTGGTAAGCATGAGTTCAAGACGTGGAAGTAGGGTTTTTATACCCTCGCTCTGGATAGTTGGCATGTGAGCCGCTGGCACTGTATACGGTAGGCTAGAGTTCATGGATTAGTTGAAAGTGCGTTTAGGAAACCAGTAGTAGGTGTAGACTTACTCGTCCGTTAGTGATGTTCACCCTTGAGTCGTCCCATTTGTAGCCTACGCCGTCAATATGTTGACTGTAGTAGACACCAACGGGCGTGCCATTATGGAACCGAACCATGTTATGCTCCCTGCGAGGATTCGTCAGCGACAACCTGCAAGTTTGAATAATCAAGACTCACCAATCTCCAACATGGTTACCGAAATGCATCCCTGATGCTAGGTTCTCATCCCCCACCAGCCTGTCGATTGGTTCAAGGACTTGAGTGATGTTCGGTCCTTCATTGTACGAGTAGAAATAAAAGTAGAACGCGTCAATATCGACCTCGCTCTTTTCTACCAGGATCACGGCACAGGGTACAGAGTCGTGTATCCGTCCCTTCTCATCTGGTGCCTCGCCGAGTATCCAGGGTGGATAGGTGAGAGGATCCTCCTTGGACGTGAGAGCAACATCCTCGTCGCCATAACCGTTGAGTTCGTCTAGATTTTCCAGATCAATGGAGGGGAGTCCGCTAATTGGTTGTCCATCTAGCATAGGGGTTGTGTGGCGGATGTGAGCAGCGAGGTCACTGGGCATGTATCTGTCATCCTGGTGTAGCCACACTAGAGGCGCTGGAACATGTTTAGCCTCTCATACGATTTTTTCACGATCCTACTGGATGCGACCTACCGTGACTCGCGACGTAGTCCGGACACCGATCCAGGGCCGAAGCTTCCGAGTCGGCCCAGGCGGAACCGGCGACAAGACCGAGAAAAAGCAGCCTTCTCGGTATCAACGACCGACCAGACGCGTCCCCAAGCATTTTGAAACCCGTCCGTCATACAGGACCTTGATAATTGACAGTTGTCGGATAAGACAACAAACAAAACTGTCTCAAGGCTGACGCGAGATATCAATGTCAAAGCGCTTAATCAGCACCGGGATCCTCGGCTGAAACGGAATGGACGGTGACGATTGGCGCCCTGGATAAATCTCCGTTATCCTGAGCCAATCGTTTCTCCCTTAGACTGAGTGGGCACGGACGGCCAAGATAAAGACCCGGATACGAGACTTCTGGAATGAGGTTCATGATGCGATGACCGAGGATTGAGTGAGCTTTGCCGGAAGGACAGATAAACCATAGAAAACATATTACAATTGTCCTTCAACATCGTCCATATTACTAAATATTATTCAATTGCATATTCGCCACGCTATATCTCGCTGCCCGTGATAAGATCCATCTCTGTGAGTGGGACCGTCTTGGTCCTGAACACAAGCTTGTGGCCAATGACCATGACCAAAAACAAGATCAAGCTAATGTAGTTCGTGAAGAACGCGCTAGTGTCCCAGTCAATAAATACCTCAAATCCACTCGTGATGATGATGAGAACGCTGAAGAACAGACCATACCAAGACATGTATGGTTGAAAAGGTGCGACATAGGGTAGCTCCGAACGAGAGATGCCCTGAATTGCCAGGGCCTTCATAAATCGGATGTGACAGAGAGAAATAATGGCCCAAGCGATGAATCCTGCCACCGAAGTGATACTCATAAACCACTCAAACACAACAGTGCCATCATTCGACAAATTGAGAAATGACAAGAATCCGACCGCAGCACATACTCCAACAGCGTTGTATGGCGTTCCGAATCGATTAGTCTTTTTCAAAAATGCCGGGGCATGGCCAGAATCCGCTAGAGAGATGAGAATTCGGCTGCTAGAATAAACATCCGAGTTCGCAGCAGTCAACACAGCTGTCAAGAGCACCGCATTGAGGATCGACGGGAGAATTGGAACTCCGGCTAGCTGAGCGACAATAACGAGCGGAGATGCTGAAGCGTCTTGGGATTCGCTGAGAAGATCCTTGTTTGTCGAGGGAATGTTGAGGCCAAGGAAAAACACAGTGGCGATGAAGATGGAGAAGACACCCCAAAAAGTCCAGCGCATCGCAGATGGGATTGTCTTTCTTGGGTCTTTGGTTTCGCCTGCTCCAATGGCCACCAGTTCAGAACCTTGATAACTGAAGCCCGCAGTGATCAAAACCGACCAGAAGCCGACGAAGCGTCCTGCATCTCCATCCACGAGATGCTCGTTAAAGGCGCCGGGATCTTTCCAATATTTGAAGCCCAGATAGCCTTGGTCGCCAACTCCTACATTCACACAGATCGAAAAGATGATGAATCCGATGATGGTGATGACCTTGATGCTCGAAAACCACATCTCGAATTCTCCGAACCAACGAACCGGTAGAAAGTTGGCGGCAGTAAAAAGAACCCAAAACACGGCAATCCAGATGCCAATGTTCAAGCCCTTCTCCCAGTATTGTATAATCAAGCCCGCGGCCGTCAGCTCGAGAGCAAAAGTGATCGACCAGCTGAACCAATAAATCCAGCCCATCGCGAAGCCGAATGTCGGGTCGAGGAATCGTGTCGCGTACGTAGTAAAGGCGCCTGCGACGGGGATATACGCCGCCATTTCTCCCAGAGCAGTCATAACTGAAAACAGAAGGCTTCCGACGAAGATAAAGGCAATAAGTAGAGAAACAGGTCCAGCTGTTGCTAGGGCATTTCCTGTTCCGATGAATAGGCCTGTACCGACGGCGGCGCCGATGGCAATGAATTGGAGATGCCGGCCATGGAGGGCTCGATCGAGTTCAGTGTCGGCCGCACCTGAGCCATACTCGACGGATTTGGTAGAAGGCGTTGACTCGTTGCCCTCGGGTTGGGTTTCGGGCTTTGTTTGTATTTCCATGATGATAGAGGTTGGAGTGCGATGGATGAACGGGAAGCGAACCAGAAACCTCAGAAATCAAAGGGCAAAAGCGCCGCTTTTTCTCTTTCAAGTTGTCGCCGACTTCGGGCCCATTGATAGAGTAAGTTACGCCCGATACCTTTGATCATTATGACTGAACGTACGACAACTCCAATATCTTGTCCTTACAGGGCGAAGATGGTGGAGACGGGAGATGTCGAACTGAATATCCATTATATAATAGCTTGTCTGGATCAGTTCGTTATTTCTTGATACCCCAGGGCCGAGATCCGACCCCACAGAGCCCCGGAATCTATCTACATGATCAAAAACCTTCAAAGTTTAAATACCGGGATGATGTCGTGCATGTAGTGGTGGAAACTTGGAGCATGTATGGACAAAGCAACAAAGTGATTATTGGGATCAAACAAAATTCCCTGGTGATGTGAATACATACAATAATTTACAATTGTATTTTCACTTCAAAGTGTCTTTTTGACTAAAAGAAATTGACTAGTTGAGGATTATGTCTAGCCAGGGCGGATGTTGAAGTTGGGCGCGGTGGGTCTTGTCAAAGTGTCGTTCTAGGGCGGAGGCTAGATCTGTGGTTCTATCGACACCTGTTCTATGGGGTAACCGTTGCAAATTGCTTGCGCAAGCTAAAAACCCCGGTCACCTCAATGACAAGTCTAAATGACTAACAGTTTGGTAATCACAGCAAGTTGGGGTCAAGCTTGAAGAGCCGTCCACACATGGGCAGAGCAAGTCCATCAGGGTATTGAGATATACAAGGTATAGTGGCGTCATGTGCGCCAAGAATGTTATTATAAGCCGATGTTTGGTCAACGAAGTGGGACTCTTTCGATGAACCTAATCTCAGCCCAACACTAGAGAGGATAGATAAAGTACTTGTTCTCGAGATCAGTCAAGTCCAGCATAGAAACATCGACCTTGACCTTGACCGTCTCATCACCAATAATCTGTTCCACATATCCCTCACCGTGCTTGCCAAGCGCTGCCTGTTCAGCAATCCACTGCCTTCTCTCCTTGTTGCGCTTGGAAAGGATGAACCGGATCGTGAGCAGTAAGATAGGCGTCATGGTAAAACTACCAACAATCTGCACGATCCAAGCAGGGTAGTAGCGAGGTCCTCCAGTCTTCCATAACTGCGGGGAGATGATATTGGAGATTCCGTACAGGACCATGAACATGGCGTTTCGGGTAAGGCGCTTGGTGTGGCCGGCGCAGCTGGAGGAGAGCCATCCGAGGGAGATGATCCACGTTTGCGCAAAACAGTTGGGTGGCAAGAGAAGACAGGCAAGCATAGGAATAGTGTTACCCCAAGGAATAGTGACCATTCCAATACTACTACCAATGCAAGGAATGCACCAGAGCGCTGCCCACCAGGCACTATATCCAGGAAAGAAGCGGAGAAGAATCGAGGCCGTGATGCAGGCAAGAATAGCGAAGCCACCAGATGCGACCCATACCAAGGTGGAACCCAAAGGAGAAACTCCGAGGTCCAGGAAAAGCAGACTTTGTTGGTATGGAAGGTTGTTCGCTAGCATGAGTGTAAATCCTGAGAGGGCAAAGAGCCAAGAAACAGGATCCTTAAGGCACTCGTAGAACTGATACTTCTTGAATGTCTTCTGTTCGATGGAGCTTCGCGTAGTCTCATGAATGCGTCGAATGGTGTGAACCTTTTGCTCCGTGTTCAAGAACCACGCCGTAGCAGGGTTGTTGGGGTACCAAAACCAGGTGATGACAGAAAGTACAAGTGAGATGCCACCGGTAATGATCATGAAGAATTTCCATGGGCTGGTGCTGACTTTACTGAACAGAAGGCCGTACGAGACAAGGCCAGTGAACATAGGCGAGCCGATGCATGAAATATAGAATAGTGGCTGGACCTGGTGAAGTTCCTCGGGCGTGAAGAACATAGCCATTGTGATCTCGAGAGCAGGGATGACTGAGGATTCAACAAAGCCAAGGAAGAAACGAAGAGGGATAAGACCCTGGTAGCTTTTGGCGACGCAGTGGAGTAGTACGATCAAGGCCCATGTGAAGATAGTTCCGGAGATATAAGTGCGGAGAGGGAGCTTTTGGATGAGAAGGTGTCCGGGGATCTGACCGAGAATGTAGCCTGGGCTTCAGTTAGTGATATTTTCCCGTATAGAGTTCATCCGACTAACCTGTATAGAAGAGGGAGTTCAAGTTGTTGTATTCAGAGTTGTTGAGGCCTGTATCTTCAAAAAGGCCAAGAAGTGTAGCTTGTCCAAGAGTGGACTTGTCGACCTGTTATTCGATAATCGTCAGTATAAGGCATATCGTATTCGGCCAAGGATACCCACATAAAGCATAAAATCGATGAACGTCACAAGAAGAAGGACATGGATGTAAATCTTGCGCTTGAGCTTCTTTTGCTTCTCAGGCGTCAATTCGCCAACATCCTGTCCATGCTTCTCAATGAGATCAAGAGTCTCATCAGCACCCCGTCCCGAGACAACAGCACCCTCAGAGAACGAGCTGCTAGAGCTGGCATTGACGACCTTCGGGTCAATCTGTTTCTCGTCACTCATCTTGTCTGGATCGAAGTAATGAAGCAGTGTATGCGGAGAAGGGTGTCCGATGTAACAGGGAATCTGAAACGGAATCTTGGCGTCCTGCAATGCACTCTTAAGTATGCATGGTGGGAGTCGATGAACGGTTGTCGGTGTCTATAGTACGAATGGGGACTGCTGGGACGGCGTCTTGAATTGACGGGGACAATAGACCAAGATAGGCTTAGTGAAAGATGATAGTAATCGATCCATCCACGTGTTTCTAATCTCTAGTTTGTTTTTGAGTACTCACGTACGAAAGGCGTTTTAGCCCACCATATGAAGCTATTCCAAGCATGTGCTTCGTCATTAAGACTAGTTATGACATGATGAGCCATTGGCTCTGAAGACTCGGTAGGACACCGATGTTCTAGACCAGAAAATGATCTTTCTCGGAATCTAAATTAGATCGGGCCGTCGGATCTTAATAGTGAACGAGACGCAATTCACTTGAGATTCAAGTCTATCAAATGAATCGAGCCGCGCCCAAAAGATCTGCCCCTTTGTTTTTAAATACAACCTCTGCGAGTTTTATCTGCAATTCAATTCAGGGCAAAGCTCTTTCTTCTCTTCCCAGTCTGATGTTGAAGCTCTCTCCTATCAGCAAGGTAAGTTGCGGCGGCGGCTCCGCTATGCGGCTCCGTAGTGGGTACAGTCGGATCATGGTGCCGAAGTCAATCGTTCCAAGTAGCCAAGCTGATAGGGCTGTTGCTCGGTAGCTGACTTTTAGGAGGATTCTTTGGGGAAATAGTGATTGTGCAATTCTTCCCTACGATGATGTCTTATAAGAAGCCCACCTGAAGACGGCGACCTGGAAATCTTTTGGGTTTGGCGTCGGGGACTTGAGATATGGTGATTGCATGATCTTGAATTAATGAGCCTAGTATTGGAAAGGAGCTAAAAACTGAAAGACTTGGTTCTAGACCACATGTATGAGTATCGGTGCTGGCTGTGTTTTGAGTCCCATGTTCTAAACATTCCCTACAGTAAAAGTCACAGAAGACGCACAAGATGACAATTAGAGCTCAATTGAAATCAGCAGTATGCATGTAAACAGTCTTATTTCGAGAAATATATATTCGGTTCATCTATCTTACTCATCCCCGTCTTGACCTGGTGTATTTGTGATATCCGCCGGGAAGTTCATCCAAGATAAGGAAGTCATGCTGATGGCGTCCAGTGAGCTCATGTTGATCCCGCTATCTATCAGAGACATTGATGCATCCGATGATGCTTTTGACTCTTGAGGCAGAACCTGAAGAGCCATTGTCTTTACGCCCTCTGCCACATCCCGAGCCAACGCCCACACAGGATTCAGTGTCTTGAGCAGACCAAGATTTAAGAATAGTCGGCTCTGGTAGTGTTCGTGAAACCTGGAAGGCCTCAATGAGCATGAAGACAGCATCGCTGTAGAGCCTAGGAGTAGACCGTCTAGCGTAAGCGGGCTGTGTTTCAGCGCTGAAGGCTCCAGGCCTGCCAGATCACTGAAGCGTTTCGCTGCCTCGACCGCCTTAATCCTATGCATCGATCTGGAATAGGTAGGTAGCAAGTCTAAAGTCGTCTGCATCACAGACGGCACAGAAGTCAAACCAACTAGATCACTTCTCGGGAAATGCAAGTACATTGTAGTGTAGTTGATGAGAAGATGAGCTTGGAGAAGCATCTGATCAACGCTGCCCGTGGAATCTAAAAACTCCGCTTTGCCAATGTCGAGATGATGTGGCCAAGCAGCGAGAATATTATCGATGTTTTGTACTTGGTCGCGGTGTAGTTGATGTTCAAAAGCTATCGTAAGCGTTTTCGCCAGCAATCGCGCAGCCTCTATGCGGTAGGTGAAGGACGAGAAGTGCATGTCCTCCTTAGCATATACACGCGACTCAAATTGATCAAGAGTTGAAGGCTCGAAGAGTAGCTCGTCGCCAGTGTACAGGTACTCCTCGCAAGGAAGAGGCGCATCCGACATGGTGCCTTTGCATCGAAAACTTGACTTTCGGTCGAGAGCAGCGAAAAAGGCGTCTGTGATGTAAAGTTCCCACCAAGTCCTTCTGAGGCTCTCTTCAATGACTTGAGAGCCTTGAGACTTCTCAACGCTGAAGGACTTGCGGTTCATACCAAGCTTCAGAGCGAGGGAAACTGCCTGCGACAGACTGGTCCGAGATTTATCGTGTATACAACGAGCGTGAAGTATAATAGCAAAGAGAAGAAGCGCTTGTACAAGGACGAACCCGCACTCTTCCTTGCCCAAGGCTTTCTTCAGCGCTTCGTCTGCCATGCCTTGCATCGTCTCACTACACATTGTACCCGAATAGTGGCATCCGATCAGATGAACCACGAGTTTAAGATACCCAGGGTAGTTTTGTGAATTATATAGTGTGCGAGGCACTAAAAACGGATGCGCATGGAAGAAATTGGCGTAAAAGAGGTTAATGAGAAGAGTGTCATCTTCCACTGCTTCCTCTTCCCCACCAAGGAGGCCTTCATGGCCAGCTCTGCTAGTAGCCAAGAGGCACGTATCTAGGCTTGGCTGACTCCAAGGATCATCAGTGCCATCCATGGGCTGTTGGAAATCTGACAGTGTTGTATCCGTCAGTGCCGTATGATGGTTGGCAGAGTCCCAGACAATCTGTTGAGGCTCGGCCCGACGCGGCGTCAAACCCAGCTCCCCTGAAATAGAAGTCAAAGACAGGCTTGCAGGTGAGCTTAAAGATTGGTTGTTGAGTTTCCGTTTCTTAAGGCCTCGTTGAGAAGGTTTATAGTGACAACGCAAGCCTTGCGCTTCACACCGTAGACATCGAGGCGACGTAGAGTCACATTTGACGTGCCTTTGTCGACATTCTGTACATGCCAGAGCACTGGGCTTCCGGCTAGTGTCAGGCTGTACGTTATCTGATGCTAATCCGGTGTCGAAATTATAGGGTGGCATTGGGCCATGTAGTGGATTATCGCAATTAGCGTCAATACGATTCCAGAAAACACCACGGAAGGGCCGGAAAGTTAAAACAAAATGAATAATTTTCCCTTGAACAGCTTGAAATTATTATTAGTCCAAGTGAAACATAGAGATGTCTAACAATTTGGTGTGTGGAAGACAGCACCCTTATGTCAAGCTGATTCTGAGTCGGGACCATGCAGTTGGCCCACTCTGGTTCCTGGTACTCGGATCCGCTAAGTCTAGTATGGAAGCACGCAATACGACTGAGTCAAGACGTGATATGGTAATAGAAGCATATGTTCAATAGCAGCGCTTAATGATCTTGCTAAGGATATGTACAGTGGAAAGTAATCTGGAGATACAGGTATGATAGACACATCAATGAAGTATGCAGTTTCCAAACGCTACGCTTTACATGTACGACGCATCATAGTATCCCTTGGAAGCGTAGCTGCTTGTCAAGACAGTCGAGATGGAAACAGCAGACGAGAGCTTAGTAGCGAAGGAAGCACGCGTGCCCGAAGCACCGGCACCACTGTTGCTGTACTCTCCGAATAGGACATGGCCGGTCTGCTCGTTGCCCGTGTTCCAGACTGCCCATCCCTTAGAGTTGATGACAGTGCTCATGCTGGTCTTCTGGAAGACAACACGGGCATACTCTCTCCAAGGTCGGCCAAGGTAGTACGCGCCGTTGGCGACAGAGTTGCCGGCAGCTGCGGCAATGTTGCAGTTGTTGAAGACATAGTATGAAGTGTTAGACTCTGAGTCACGTCCGTTGGCTGTTCATTGTTAGCACGGAAAAAGAACCGCAGTGTATGTACTTACCAGTGATGTATCCAACAGAGTTGGCCACGACACGAAGATCGACCTTCTCAAACCAAGCAGAAGCTCTTTGGCCGAAGATGAAGTCGGTGGCACCCTGAATGAGACTGTGCGAGTACAGCTGGAAGCCTTCGTTGGCAAGAAGAGTATCTTGGAAACCGGTGAGTTGAACGCCATAGTATCCACTATCGGCATAAGCACTCAAGGCTACAGCTTGGCTGCCCTTGCCGTAAGTGTTGGCAACGTTGACATTGTAAAGCTTGAAGTTGGCAGCCTTGACACGTAGAGTGGCGGACTGGTCGTTGTTGAGACCATCTGCTTGGCTCTTCTTGGCTGTGATGGTGACCTTGTTTCCGCTGTAGCTGCTGGTATCGGAAGTGTATCCGTAGATGGTCAGCTGAGCACTGCGGCTGGGCACGAGAACCTGCTCGTTGTAGGTGCCCTGGTCAATGAAGATGCATTGTTTTCCGGATGAGGAGGTAGAGAGGGAGTTGACTGCGGCCTGGATGGTCCCGTATTGACCGCTAGAAGGAGACTTCTTGACAGTGATACATCCGCTGGGTGCAGATGTTCGACTGGCAGCCAGAGCTGCAGTGACAAAGCTGAGAGCTGCAAGAAACTTCATGGTGATGTTTATGCCAAGACAATTGAGACTAGCTCAGTGATGATTATTCGAACTCGAGCCCAAGTCATAGCTTACCGGTCTTTATATACTTTTAATAATTTGATCTCTTAGTTTGTTCTCATATAGAGTACAGCCCTATACATTAAACAAGACTTGCACGAAACTTCCGTGATTGGTGGAGAATAATTGTTCATTAAAAATACGAGGCCTATGTCAGGGATGATCCGGTTCGGCCGGAGCGTCAGCCTCCGCGTTGGTTTCAGCCGTTTCAAGTGAAATGCCGCTGTTCCATAATGATTAACTCAAATAAGCATAGCAGGCCACACTGATCAGTTTCTGGCCAGATTTAGATGCTTTTGCAGCTGTCAGAGACTCTCGCGTTTGGTGGATTATTCTTTTCCTTGTTCGATCCCCCATAAAGAGCAAATCCGGGGTAAACGCGTGTTTCATGTACATGCGAAGCATCTCATTTCCTCCACTAACTAGCGTATCCTTGGAATTGGAACCAGCGCCCAAGCTCAAAGTCAGACTCAACTGCCGTTAAAAATTTGATGTTACATCAAACTCTAT
This sequence comes from Fusarium sp. MBC 119, assembly GCA_030411635.1. Taxonomy (NCBI): domain Eukaryota; kingdom Fungi; phylum Ascomycota; class Sordariomycetes; order Hypocreales; family Nectriaceae; genus Fusarium; species Fusarium sp. MBC 119. Next base: position 144,442 of record JAPERM010000133.1, read on the forward strand.
ACAAGGTTAGGGATATTAAGACGAAATAATAAGCAAACAAACACGTAAGCCTTTGAAAGCGACTCCTTGTAAGTAGTTGACAGAGAAGTGAATTGACCTCTGAAGTAAGCTAGACTATGGCATACATGTACTTGCCCGAAAGCCCAGGACCGACATCCAAAGAATCTCCATCCAGTCTTCGATATTACATACGTTTCTATCGTGCACTATTTTAGGCCAAGAAGGTGGCAACCCCATAAAACCATAAGATCATGAAAGATAAGAAGGTAATCAATCCACTGCAGAGAAACAGGCAGCCCACTGAGAAAGTAAGAAAGTAAGGTGCGGGAGCCCCAGAGCAACGGAGTGGAAATAGAAGGTCGAAGAGAAGAATGTGCGGCTACGCAGTCGCTAAGGGCTCATTTCTGGAGAGTTGTTAGTGGAGATTCGAAGATGGTCAGAAAGTTACTTACAAAGCAGAGCGATAGCACCCATGGCAAGGAGAGCCAGGACGGGGCGGACACGCTCACCACCAGAGACGATGACAACATCATCGGAAGAACCGTGCTTGCAAACAGTGGGCTCAACGAAGGGGGTAACGTCCCAGGGGTTGTAGCCCAGGCAGGTGGTGTAAGCGGTCTTGCAGGTCTCGATGATAGCACCGGAAGCGTCACAGCAGGCCTTGTAGGTAGTGGTGCACTCAACACAGCACTCCTCGTCGGACTTGGAGCTGGAGCTGGAGCTGGAAGAGCTAGAAGAGCTGTCGGACTTGGAAGAGCTGCTGGAAGAGCTGTCGGAGTGGCTGGAGCTGGAGCTAGACTTGTCGGACTTGCCAGTGGTCTTGGAGTCTCCGTGCTTGCAGACAGTGGGCTCGACCCAAGGGGTAACGTCCCAGGGGTTGTAGCCAAGGCAGACGGTGTACTCAGACTTGCAGATCTCAATGTCAGCACCCTCAATCTTGCAGCACTCCTCGTAGACAGTTGTGCACTGGACACAGCACTCCTCCTCAGAGCTAGAAGAGCTGGAAGAGTGGCTAGAGCTGGAGCTGGAAGAGCTGTCGTAGTGGCTGGAAGAGCTGTCGGACTTGGAAGAGCTGCTGGAGCTGGAGTGCTTGCAGACAGTAGGCTCGACCCAGGGGACAACTTCCCAAGGGTTGTAGCCAAGGCAGACGGTGTACTCAGACTTGCAGACCTCAATGTCAGCACCCTCAACCTTGCAGCAGTCATCATAGACAGTGGTGCACTTCACACAGCACTCCTCGTCAGAGCTGGAAGAGCTGGAAGAGTGGCTGGAGCTGGAGCTGGAGCTGCTGGAGCTGGAAGACTTGGAGCCACCCTTCTTGCAAACGGTAGGCTCGACCCAAGGAACGATGTCAAAGGGGTTGTATCCGAGGCAGACAGTGTACTCCTTCTTGCAAATCTCAATATCGGCGCCCTCGACCTTGCAGCACTCCTCATAGACAGTGGTGCACTGAACACAGCACTCCTCAACAGAGACCTCGACCTCAGTGTGCTCGGAGTAGCTGTCGTACTTGGAGTTGTAGTAGTCCTTGCCGTGCTTAGACTCGAAGTCGCTGTAGTAGCTCTCCTCGTGCTTGCAGACAGTAGGCTCGACCCAAGGAACGATGTCGAAGGGGTTGTATCCAAGGCAGACGGTGTACTCAGACTTGCAAACAGTGATATCGGCGCCATCAACGCTGCAGCACTCCTCATAGATGGTAGTGCACTCGACACAGCAGTATTCAGCGGTGTAGTAACCCTCGTGGTAGGAAGCGCTGGAGGAGGAGACGAAAGAACCGGACTCAAAGTAGCTGGCATACTTGTCCTTGAAGTAAGAACCGTGGCTAGCCTCGTACTCGATGTAGTAGCTCTCTTCGTGCTTGCAGGTGGAGGGGACGACCCAAGGGTTAACGTCGAAGGGGTTGTAGCCCAAGCAAGTAGTGTATTGAACCTTGCAGACCTCAATGTCGGCGCCTTCAATGCTGCAGCACTCCTCGTACACAGTGGTACACTCGAGGCAGCACACCTCAGGGGTGTAGTAGCAGTCGGGCTCCTTGCCGTGGTGCTTAGGAGGCTTGGGCTCGTCGTGCTTGCAGACGGTAGGCTCAACCCAAGGGACAATGTCCCAGGGGTTGTAGCCAAGGCAGACGGTGTAAGAGTCCTTGCAGACAACGATGTCGGCTCCGGGGACGGCACAGCACTCCTCGTAGACGGTGGTACACTCGAGGCAGCAGGCCGCGGGGTCGGAGGTGGAGGTGGGCTTGGCCAGAGTGGTCCAAGTGGTGGTGGGAATCTCAAAGGAAGACGTAACCGAAGTGGGAACGTTCATGCCACCGGTGGTGGTGTCAGTCTCAGTGACCGGCTCGGGAGTCTGAGCAAAACCAGTGGAACTCATGGCCACGGTCAAAAGACCGGACAGGGTGTACGAGTATCTCATCTTGAAAGACGGAGATAACAGAAAAGCGAGTGACCAAGTTGGATAAAAAACAAAAACAAAAAGAGTGAATGTGAAGTGGGTTAGTAAAGAGTGGCAGTCGCAACCGGCTGTGAATGAGAGGATGCTGGTTGAGCTGAAGAACTTGAATTGAGACGATATCCCATGCCTTCTTATACTTCTGGTGTGATGGGCAGATTATGCTGTTGGGCTTAGGTCTAGCTCCCGTCTGAGACATGATAGACTACTTCAGCAATCTGGGGAAGCACCTTTGGAATTGGGGAAATTCGATGTTTCCCCAGATTAGGGTGTCAGCCTGTAGGGCGCTGTCAAGGGGCGCCCTGCCTTTCAAAAATTTGCCTCAAGACAAACATTCCCCTCGAGAATGTTTCATATGCATATTTGACTAATTTCATCAGACGACTTCGTATCCTGGTAAAGAATGTTGTACTTCCGGCGCAGAAATGAAAAGCCATTTGTTATCGTTGTTGGCTTGGCGCATTGGGGTTCCGAGAATCAGTTTAAGACTGATAGACAGAGCTGTCACATTAGAGTGAGAGCTTCCCGTCTGGTGATCTCTTGGCTCTTCAGGGTCCGGAAAGCTCCGCAAGAGTAGTGCTTCGGCTCGAGATGCGAAAACTGTTAAGTTGTGGGTTTGAAGGGCTGGGTGAGCACAATGTCTCGGACCCTCGGTTTAGCCACAACCTTCCCTCCACAAACACCCAATCAAGTGATTAGAATCGGAAAAACTCCATGCCTTGATTGGAATTCGACTTGCCGATGGCCGATGCCCAGACTTCTTGGCTCGAAAGCTGAACCTATCCAGCGTATAAGCTTCCGCCAACGTTGAAACATGGATTCCCAGACCCCTTTGTAAAGGAGGATCGTGATAGTGAAAAGTGAACACCAGCCATTTAATTTCGATATCAGGCGAGTTCCTGAGTTTGGCGAGTCGCCGTTTTGGTAGAGAAACAGGATTGCCAAAGCGCATCCCTAGTTTTTCGAATACCAGAAACTTCCATAATGAGATTATTGAGAAACAAATTCCCTCGAAGCTCACAAAAGATCCCACAATCGTCTGCAAAGATCTTTGCAAACTGGCTTCTCGCCTCTCGTCGGAACTCGCGCGGTAAATTGTGGCATAAGAGGCATATCAGAAGGTCTTGACCGCTCCTTGGAAATGTTTCACCCCAGCCCAGGTCTCAGAAATAAGCAACTATGCATTTTTTTAACCTTGAGTACCTTATTCGTTTGGCCTTCACATACCGGTCCGCCATCCGATTAGATAACACGTTTCAGCACCGGGAAAAATGCGAGTCGGTCAGACGCACGACTGCCGGACCTTCCAGTCCTGCAGTTATTAGAGGAATAAAGGAGTTAGAACGGATGAGCATCTAGCGGTGAATAGACAGAGGTAGAGCGACGCCCAACAGAAGTTTAAGAGAGAACTCAACAATTATGATAATATGGAATCTGGTGTTAAGAGTGATGTGGTAAGGTAAAGATCCGCATCCCAATCCGGTAGACGCTTTCCATACAACAGGCTGTAAAGGATGTAACGAACCAAGTCGTTTAACCCTAGAGCTTCAAACCCACCAGCTGCCTCAATCATGTTCAGAGCACCCAGTACATGTTTTGCAGCCACTGGATAATCGCCACACATGATCTACACACCATTAGCACTGCCATTGCTCCCGCTTATCAAACAACTTACCTCATCAAAAGCAAGAACCGTGGTCATCGCGACAGCATTGCGACATGACGATAGACTATTTTGTGCAAGGTTTTTCTGCACACACCGTAGATAGTGTAGTTTGAACTGGGTGGCCAGCTGCGCATATTCGTCTTGTGGTTCGACTTCTGACAAATAGCGGCAAGCTGCTAGCAAGAACCCGCTTAAAATAACGGGATCACTAGCAGCATAAAAAATCCAGTTATTTCTAATATTCATGAATTTTCCCTGGGTGCCCAGGATCACAGGGCAATGAGCAACTTGAAAGGGTAGTAGGATTTGTACATCTGCGGCCAGGCTTAGTGCCAAGTGATAGGGTATAATATAGCTTACATTGCTCAAAATCTCAAGGCGCTAAATAACATATCAGACATGGGTAACTTACAGTGATTGAATAGAACTTGCTGTGTTGGTGAAAGTGAATGAAGAAATTTGAGGATCCCGTCAGGTTGAGCATCGCCGAAGATGGTGCTGGGTATTGACGGTAATGTTTTACAATGACTGGCCAATGCCAACTTTGTTTTTTCCTGTGACTTGGTCTGGTTATTAAATTCCGAATCTGAAGAAGGATCCGATTCAACGTCTTCTTCCTTCTTCTGCTTCATGTATTTGGCCACACGCTGTCCCCGCGCCCGTGCGTGCGCTACACGAGCTGCGTGAGAGTGAGCTCGTCGCGTCATCTTGGCAGAGGCGCTTTGGCCAGGATTAGACACATTGATAAAACTCGTATCCATGACTGTACAATGCAGTAAGAATTGATTAATCTTGAAGTCAGAGTTAAGTGCAGATTTGCACGATTTCGGTGCAGCAGAAAGTGACGTCTTGGTGGATAATTGAGGATATGTCAGCACCAACTTTGCCACTTGGCATCGCCAAGAAATGCTCCTACTCTATTGAGACTAGTATATTGATGACTTCTCAAGCAAAACGCATCGTGAGTGGGCGCCGCCGCTCAAAGATGGTACTTGATCTCATCACCAACCTCTTCGTATACGGCATCAAAAGCCGCAGCTAGATCATCGGGCAATGGACCTTCCTCGATCACGTCAATGTTGTAGTTGAGCTGCTCGGGGCTGGATGCACCCACAATCACAGCGTCTCCATTCTGGTTGTTGAGAATGCTGTGATGGGCCGTCCACCGAAGCGCAGCAGCGTGGCCACCAATGTTGTACTTGGACGCCACCTTAAGAGCTTTGTTTACAGCTGCATCAATCGCTGGCTTGACGTACAGAGAAACATACAAATTTCCTACTCCATGCTATTAATTCAGACAAATTAGCTATTTCGTTTCCAGACCAATTTACAGAATACTCACCGACGGGTCATACCGCGACTTTGGTTTGGCATTCTTATGGCTTCCTGCAAAGAACCCACCCGCAGCAGCGCTAAAAGCGTAAAAAGCCATACCATTCTTGCGCAGAATGGGAAACAGTTCTTTTTCTCCGCCTCTGACAATAGCATTGTACTGTCCTTGGTAGACGCTGGGCTTGACGAATCCATGTTTCTCACAGATATCGATAGCCGTTTGAACCTCATCGGCTCGGTAATTTGAGACGCCCCAGCTCTTGATCTTGCCCTCTCTATAGGCCTGGTCTATAGCCTCGATCGCAGGCTCAGGTGGATTCTTGCGATCTGCCACATGAAGATAATAGATGTTGATCTGTTCAATCTTGAGGATCTTGAGTGACGCGTCGATGTCGCGTGAGACGCTCTCTTTGGTATGACCTTCAAACCAGTTGGTTTTGGTGTCGATTTTAAACCTGTCGCCTGCAGAGACGGCGCCGATTCGTGGCTCAGAAGTACCTGGGGCTCCCGGAGAATATGCGGCGCCGGTATCAATATGGTCATAGCCCCGTTTGGCCCAGACGTCGAAGAATGCCTTGACTTCATCGGGGGTGTCATAACGTGCCATGAGGTCAATGGCCGTATCTCCGACCTATACATATTATGTTAATTGCCTCTTCGTCTGGGTTTGATAGTATGGGCGAGCAGCGTGTCACCACTGGCAGAACTCACGTTTGCGGTTCCAAGGATCAGCTTGATAGACGACTTCTCCGTGGTTGCCATTGTTGCTGTCTTTTTGTAGTTAGAATAATAAGATATCGTTATTGATCGATGTGTAACACTGACTGACTTGATGTCAATATTGCCATTCTGGGTCCACTGCCTCTTATATCCTGCTCCTGAAGAGTTGTTTAGAAATCATAGAGCGTCTGTCAACCTGCCAAGACATGCTGCTACTGAATGAGGAAACTGCAGGTACAGCATACCGAAGATTAAATGCTTATCAATCGATGAGTGTTAGTGAGAACTGAGGTGTGCCAAGATTTGCAGTTTCCTATTTGGGTAACGCAAGATTTTGCAGGTACACAGCCCAAGGAAATGGCATGACGAATATTTGAGGCAGAGCCACTGTACGGTATTTGTGAGATTGAACCTAGCTCTAATATTCTGAGCGTTTCTTCTTCATGAAGAAATTCAATCATTCATTCGCTCCGGTGGCTGATGACAAATGTGTCAAATCATCTACCGTTGGGTATTTTGTGCTGTATCCTGAACTACCCTGTATTTGAACAAGCAGAAAAGGTCAGTAGTTTTAGTCTTCATAATTATTGATAAAGAACCACAATTCCAACCAATCCGAGCGCGCCGCGTTGGCTCAGTGGTAGAGCGTATCACTAGTAATGATAAGGTCCAAGGTTCGATCCCTTGACGTGGCATATCATATAAATTCTGTTACTCTGGAGTTAAAAATTCTCTTTTTGTGTTTTGGACTTCCTTTTTTACACTTAAACAGACTGATGGGAGAAGGCGCCCCTGTGACAGGATTATGCGAACAACGGCAATAAGTCAAGAAGAGATACTTAGTTTGCTTGATGCTCTTCACAAGCATGCCTTTACTCATTCCTGAATCCCCATGTCTTTATGCGAGTTGACGATAGCGATGGAATCATGTTTGTACAGAGGATAAAGCAAGCATAGCTTCTAGATAACTTCATAAAATATCTATAACTATGTATATTGGTATGTCTAGTGCTCCACGTAGTTAGACTCCATCCAGCCACCATCCACGTAAATCTCTTGTTTTGTCATAAACTTGCTCTCGTCTCCAAGTAAGAAAGCGATTGAAGCAGCGACCTCTTCCGGCTTGGCGAAACGCTTGATGATTGATGTAAGACTGTCATCTTCTGTCATCGTCCATGTACCTGCACCGTTGGGCAAGTGGAGAGGCTGGCGGATCATGTCCGTATCGATACATCCACTGGTGAACCTGTCAGTACACAACATCTAACTCTCGGTCTGGCATGTTACATACGGGCATAGAAGATTAACTCTGATGGGGTTCTTGGGGTACTTGGCTCCGCCTTCATAAGCAGCAGTTTGGCTTAGACCACGGATGGCATTTTTGGACGCCGCGTATGCTCCCATGTTACCAGAGGCGTACTTAACCTGCTGGCTACCACAGTTGACGATACTACCTCCGGGCTTCATGTGCTTCATTTCATATTTAATGCTGTTGAAGGTGCCAATGACGTTAACGTCAAGCACTTCCTTCAGCTCTGAGAGATCAAGTTCCTCGATAGTGTGGATACTCTTGTTCATCTTGGCTATGCAGTGCGTCAGCAGTCTATTTACCATATGCATGCATGGTAGTGTATCTCACCTGCTACGTTGGCAGCGCCGTCCAAATCTCCCCATTTGGCAACAGTTCCTTCAACCCAAGCCTTCACGTCATCAGGGTTGGTGACGTTGGTGGGAAAATAGATGACCCGGTCCTTGACATCCGGGATATCCTGCTCAATACCGGCAATGGCTTTCTTCAAGTTCTCCTCTGAAGTCGCTGCCATGGACACCTTGGCGCCCCGGGTAAGGAGATAGCGGGAGAGGGCCAAGCCTGTTCCCCGACTAGCGCCAGAGACAACAATGACCTTGTCTTGGAAAGGATACGGGTTTGCCATTTTTGGATGTCACAAGTAAAACCGATATTAAAAATGCTACCTGTAAGAAATGGAGTATCGGCCGACGCTGTTGAGTGGTAGATTATATAGACAAGCTCTAGCACGGACGGCTACAAATGAGTGCTTTCTGTCAAGCCAAGACTCTAGTGGTTCGATGGGGAATTAAGTGATAAGGATTTTAACAAGCATAGGCTAGTGAATTGCCAGACCGCAAACAGTCCCTAACATTTGTGGTTTTGAACACGAACTGGGGTTGTAATCCTGGTTTACTTGACTCGTTGCCCCTGACGTGCAAGGAAGAAGCTGAGTCGTTCCGTTTCCTCTTTCCACGAGAGGTTATCGTCCCGTTGGGACGGGCAAGATCTTCGTATAGTGTTCCATCGTTTAGCGAATCTTCAGCGAAGACGGTTTCAAACAGGGGCGCTTGCCTTGGTACCGGGACAGTTATCCCTACAACAGAGCCGGTAGAGTTGTATTCCGGTGAGGGGGATGCTGTACCTTACAAGGGGGATGCAGGAACTGACAGCTCATGATATTTGGACCAATGCTTTTGCATGATGTGGGTTGTCAGCGGACCCTGCAGACGAGAAACAAATTTCTTCAACACGTTGCTTTTTTCTTGAGCTGGGATCACGATCAAGAAACCAACAGAGAGACAACAAGACTAACAAGAGTCGTTATTGCCATTAGCGTCTACGGGAAGCAACGGTTTTGTTTAAACTCCGGCGGACCGGACCGTTATTGTCTGAGCTTTAGCGTTGCTGCTGACGAGTCTATCAATGGGGCATGAGGAGACTTGTGGGTTCTGTTATGGGATTTATTGACAAGGATGTCATTCCTGTTCCACGGCGTGGGGACAATGCCACGCCTCATTCTCTCTTTTTACAGTATTTAACTCATGAAATGATGACCGCCTGGAAAACTGTCTCCGAGCGAATGAAAACAAAGTCAGAAGTCAGATCAGTTAACAAAAGAAAGCAAAATTGATATATCGTCAGAACCACATAACTGCAGGAGCTGAAAATCGTCAACCAGCCAACACATGACTGGTCGCTTGGAATTTCTACCAAGAGCCATAACAGATCATGGCCATTCTTCTTGGTAATAGCAATTGTCTTGACATGTGACTTGACATGTCAATGACGACGTTGCCGTAAGGTTCGCCGAGAACAGGCATCAGAATCCGTATACCCGGGGAGACATCAGCCCTGAGAACTCTGAGGCAAGACCCATTTATAATAACGGGCAGAACGCACGCTACGGAAGGGATCGGCGTAGTCGTTGAATGATCTTCCCAGAAAATATTTACAACCAAAAGTTGCATGTCTCAAAGCAGGTCGAGATATCCCGTCGGCTTAGCTTGCTGTAAGGAACAGATCATCACCATGCAAAGACCCTTTCTGTTCTATGCACCCAGCATATCTTCGATGAATGAGCTAATTAGCAGGATATCTTCTGGTATTCCCCTGCTTTGTGGGCCCTATCATGCAAAAAGGCCATGACAAAAGCAAAACCCATGGGTCGGGAAACGAATGTGGTTTCGGGTCGCCCAATACCAGGCTGGTTTCCCCCTGAATACCGTTGCAATACAACCCACTTCAGCTTTCCCACTATTTGGTCTACATGGATTCAAGCGAATCGCATCTGCAGACTCTGAAGAAGCCTAATCAAGAAAAAGAAATTCTACATCTACTGCAGAATGTTGGGCAATGAGGCAAAAGTTCCTCTAAGGCTGAAGAGATTCCTCTTGTCTCATTCTCTAGCTTCCTTGCGGCTAGCCGCATGTCACAGTGGCAAAGTCGAGACAGAAGAGTTCCGTTACTGCAGTAGTAGTAATAACATGGTCGAATCCTTTGTCATGCTGCAAGGAACCCAGCCCGTCATCGGTCATCTTGTCCCCTCAAGATGTACATACGTGAGAATATGATCCTTGGACACTGGAGCAAGTGGAGCCATTATGAACAAAAAAAGAAAGCTCCTGACAAGACTTTTGACGAAACGCGAATAAGGCATGAGTTTGCAGATCTTGTTTTGAGTACAGATTAATTAAATACATTGCTCCCGACAGAAAAATGCGTTGATCTGCCGGCGGTCCAAGATAGAGTTGTGTTTTCTCCAGCTTCACTCCACGATAAACCCACAATATCGAGTTCAGCTAGGCTCAACTCGAGTACTCGACACCATGGACGCCGACCCGTTCATGATGGAGCCGCCCAAGGGGCAGGACAGGTGGGATGCGGACACAAGCAGAACTACCCAGATCATCTTGGGAGCCTGTCTTTTTACGTTTGGGACAATTGTCTATGGACTGCGGATCTATACTCGACTGCGGCTGTTGAAGAATTCTCTTCGTCTTGATGACTGTACGTTGTGTCCCCTGCTGCAGTGAGGTTATACAAGCTGACCATTACTTCTAGTCCTCACTGGCGCTTCGATGGTAGCATGCTGGGTGTTTTACGCATGTACCATGGGTAGTAAGTCATCAAACATACATTGGATCATACCATACTCACACAAACAGTGGTTGCGCAGGGAGGCTGTGCTACAAACTTTTGGCAAGTCAGACAAACAGAATATGAAGCATTACTGAAGGTGCGTTCTTCAACCGTCCACATCAACGCCAAGGTTATACCAGCTTCTGACTTTCTCCAGTGGACGATCCCGGTCAACATCTTCTACATGCTCTCCTCCGATCTTGCCAAGATTTCCCTTCTATTATTCTATCTCCGTCTCTCTCCCGAACGAAGTTTTCGTATCGTCATTCATGTCTTGATTGGCCTTTTCGCTCTTTACGCTCTCATCTACGCTATGATCAGTCTCTTTGGCTGCCAACCGATTAAAGCATCTTGGGATCTCGCTGCCCAAGCGACGGGTAAATGTGTAGACAAGTTCGGTTTCTTCTTGGCAGCGTCCGTCGCCAATGTTGTTATGGACTTGGTCATTCTACTTCTCCCTCTGCGAATTGTCATTCCACTACAGATCCCCCGACGCCAGAAGATGTCGCTCCTGTTTCTCTTTACCACTGGTGGCTTGTGAGTTCTTAGCCCGTCAAATAATCGTGAAAATGGCACTAACATCTTTGCGAGTGTTATCATCGTCGCCATCTACAACTGCGTCCTCACTGTCCAGTTATTCAGCAGCCCGAACTACACTTGGGGTTTGTCATACGAGCTCTGCTGGATGTACGCCGAATTGACTGGCTGTGTCATCTGCGCATCCGCCAGCTCCCTCAAGCCTTTCTTCAAGAAATGTCTCCCAGGCATGTTCAGCAGCCACGGCGCCAGTTATGGCGGTGCATCACACGGGGCCACAGGCGGATCTCACGCCATGAAGAGCCGAAGGCAATTAAGCCGCAAGCAAACGGACGCGATCGAACTACAATCCGGAGACGACTCGGAGTCGGGTAGGAAGGTTACAGACGATGATGAAGCTACGCTTTGGCCAAAGCCTCAACAAAGCTTCGACGATGGTGGTCACACCGTTTTGGTCTCCGCCCCAAGGGGTACTGGTGCTGGTGGAGCAGGGCGAAGCAACTCCAAATACCACAAGGGCAAAGAAAATGGGATTGAAATTGTTTCAACAACGGAAGTTTTGTACAGCCCTAGATAGATTTTCATTCCAGTCACTAATTAAGACTGCCATCAAGCAGAGCTCCGAAGAACACGGGACATATCAAGTCGATGCAGATTCTAGATATCTCAGATGGCTGACTATAACGTGGACTACATCTGAAGTCCATCGAATAGACGTGTTCCTCCATAATAGGCTCATAGTCCTTTCCAGAGGAAAGTCTCGGGCAGCACAAAGCTGGCTCGTGCAATCTCATCCTTCGGGTTCGAGCTGGAAGCAAGGATCACAATGTACTTCCCAGCTTCAGCTTTCCACTTTGATGCCTCCTGTGACCAAAACGACAGCGAGTATTTGTCGAGTGTGAGCTCCGCTGTCTTGGTCTCGTCAACGTCCAGGTAAACTTTCGTAAATGCCTTCAACTCCCTAATAGGTCGCTGAAGAGAACTGTCTACGTGGTGAATGTAGAGCTGAACAACTTCTGCTCCCGCATAAGAACCCTTATTCGTGACGTCAACCGTGACACGCATCTCATGGCTAACGTTAGACGTGAACTCTGAAGGTACCACAAGGTTTGAATACTCGAATGTCGAGTATGAGAGACCGTGGCCGAAGTAAAACAGAGGCTCTCGGTCAATCATTTCGTAGTATCGATGACCGATGAAGACTCCCTCACCGTACACAATATCGTAGTCAGCCTTGGAGAAAGTGAGGTAGGCTGGCGTATGCTTGATAGACTTTGGAAATGTTAAGGACAGCCTTCCAGATGGGCTCACTTTGCCGAATAGAACATCGGACATGCCATGGCCAGTCTCCTGGCCTCCGAACCAAGCGTGGAGCAGCGTTGCGGCTTGTGACTCCCAAGGCATTTCAATGGGTAGCCCTGATTGGGTGATGATGATCTGGGATTGAGTTAGTACCCTAGAATAGTTTTTCTGAGGAAATTAGATCTAAAGGTTGGCCAACTTACTGCGTCAGGGTTGGCTTTCAGCACCGCTTCAATCAATTCATCCACCCGGCCTGGAAGCCTCAGATGTTTGCGGTCACTTCCTTCATACTCAAAGTCAGAAGAAAGTCCCGTAATAACAATTGGTACATCGACATTTTTGGCGAGTTCCGCAGCATCCTTGATACCCTGATCTTCGTCAAAAACCTCGTAGATTCCAACGCGACCAGTGAGCGTCAGTGCAGTACCGACACCACCCGTCAGATTCTCGTTGACTTGAACAACCTCAAGGTCAAGGACTTGTCCCTTCTCAGCTTCCATTTCGTAAAATAGTTCCATAGATAGACGATTGAAGCAAGGTGTCGAGTCTGTCTTGGGCGGTTGACTGGTCCACAGATCGATGGCTTCTTTGCCATTGATGGTCAACTTGCCCTTACCAGACGTACTAAAGCCAAATCGCAGTCTCGCAGACTCTTGAATCGTGTATTTAGCTCGAGCTCTAACAAAGTACTTGGCTGGGATCGTTGAGTGGTAGCTTTCAGGGACATCGACTAGCTGTTTCTCGGCAATGGTCGAGACAAGAGCTTCGGTGTCTGGTTTCTCATCTGGGTTCTCGCCAAAAATCTCCACGAACCAACCCTCTGTCTCCGAGTCTGGGGGCGTGTGGCCCTTGATAAGCGGACTGAATCGTAATGCTATTTTGATGTTAGCATAGTTAACATAGAAGCTGTGGCACAATCGTCAAACTTACAGTTGCAGCCTGGAGTGTAAGAGATGTTTTCTTCTCCCACCACTTCCTTGATAGCCTCATATGGGGTCACGCCGTAATATGGCTCGACTTCAGCACTACCTCCACCACACAGAGCAGGGTTCTTGACATGATCTCCAATCAATCCAAACCTCAGCTTCTCTGGGTTCTTGATAGGCAGTCTCTTCTTGTCATTCTTGAGTAGGACGACTGACTCAGCGACAAGTTGTCGAATCAAGGCACGCTGCTCCGGAGTGTCTGAACGAGGAGGGTCGTCAGATATCCAGCCGGCTTTGACCTTGTTAATAAGGTTCAAGACATTTTCGACAGATTGGTCGACTGTCGCTCGGGACACCTTGCGAGAATTGACAGCGATACTCAGGCGTGTTCCTCTCCAGTCGGTCGGTCCGGGCATCTCAAGGTCCAGCCCAGCGTTAATGGCCTCGGACGTGCTATAAGTGCCGAACCAGTCGCTCATCACAAGACCTTTGAATCCCCACTCCTTGCGAAGAATCTCTTTCAATAAGAGAGGATCCTCACTCACATGAATGCCATTGATCTTGTTGTACGAGGTCATTATGGTCCAAGGGTCTGAGCCTCGAAGTGCAAGCTGGAAGGGGAGCATATGGGCTTCTCGGAGCGTTCGCTCAGTCATAACAACATTGTCCTCGATGCTGTTATCGGACTGATCGTGGGCGGCATAGTGCTTGACACTAGTTGCGACACCTTGTTCTTGGACACCATTGATGTAGTGCGCACCCAAGGTACCGCTAAGAAAAGGGTCCTCGCCAAAGGCTTCGAAGCCGCGGCCAATCAATGGCGAGCGCTGGAGACAAAGCGTAGGGGCTAGCAGAATATGAACTCCGCGGTGCTTTGCTTCCTCGCCAAGAAGACTTCCGATTTTGTGAATGAGCTCTGTGTTGAAAGTGGCGCCCATGCCTGTAGCTGAAGGCAGCATTGGGCTCGGCATCTAGCGGTCAATGTTAACCAGCGGGTCCATGTTTCAGTGTGAGAGCACTAACTCGAGTGAATGATCGCCGGCCTCGAATTCCATGAGGGCCATCTGAAGTCTGTCCTGTCAGCTGCGTCTTTTTCTACCAGATATTTTTTTGTCAGGCTTACTATGAGGCCCGGAATTCCATGACGCGAAAGGCCGGTCATTCGAAACGACCCTTGACCAGCAAGAAGTTCGACCTTCTCATCCAGCGTCAGCTGGCTCAAAAGAGCTTTAACATCAAGATAATTCGCTTCGGTCATTGTTTCCGAGGCTTCCTATATGGAAAACAAACGCAGTTGAGGAAAATTGGATAGAGCGAACAATGAATGCTGGAGTGCGTCTTACCGGGACCGCTTAAAAAGATCGTCGTCGTTTTAGCCGTCGGCAGTTCGGGCCGCTCGATATCCCCTCAAATTGTGGTTTCTGTGTTGGCCTTCTTGGCGTTGAGGATTGTCGTTGTCAGCCGCTGCCCTCTCGTCCTGTACATAAATTCCGCTCCAGCTGAGTCAGAATAGAGGATCTTACAATCCTAAGGAATATTCGTAATGAAATGGAAAGCCAGCATGCATCGACACACAAATCAGCGCAGTGTGCTGGTGCCACATTGCCAACACTGGTATGTGTTTAAGTCAATAGCAAACCAATAGTATTGTTCTTTCTGGAAGTTTATTTCGTAGAAAATACAGTTATAAGCGCAGTCATTTCGGATTCAGATAGGAACCCCCAGGTGCATGATAAACCGGTTTTCAATCTCATGCGCCCTTTTGCCCGGTAATAATAAACGAGTGGAAAACAGCGCCCTGTTCCTTGGCCTCGTTCTCGAACCTCTCAGCCAAGTTCTCGTACGTCGACTCAGGCTGTTTCTGTCAGAGATTCCACCGTTAAAATTGACCGCTGGGACTTACCTTTGGCTCCTTGGATAAAACTAGGTATGGTAATGGTAAAGGGTTTCCACGACATCCTAGCATCCTCATCATCACCCAATAACTTACCCATGGACAGATTGACCAACTCGACGGGCTGCGCCACTTTGTTCTTCGCTTGACGTGCTGAGGAAACAAACCTACAAAGTCAAAGAAACAACGATTTGAGACTCCTTGGCACTTCTCAATTTGTTCTTGCAACTGTCAGCGTTCCCGAAATGTCAATGAGTTCTAAACTGACACTGCCTTGCCGTTCTTGGAAGGTCAATTTGTACAAATCCTATCCGAATACTTTGTAGCGCGGGATTAACCCTATTTAACAGCTTTCATATTTAGTTGGCATTCTGACTAGTCCTATTATCAGAGAATCTTAGTAGTGTGACTTAAGCCCGTATCACTATTATCCAATTCGAACTCATACTTTTTCAGAAACACAAAACGGGAATCAACACCCAAAGATTCTACCACCCTTCAGTATTGTTTTCCATAGAGCTAATATGCTATATGATGCCCATCTTGCGAGTAGGTTTTAATACAATTCACGAGAGACATGATGACGGTTAATACATGGAAGGGCGGGAGCGTGGAAGTGGACATTTGGTGTTCTAGCGATCTATATTATATGGGACGAGTACATGGATCGGTTAGCACGCATTATATGGGATATCCAATCCGTATTGAGACCAAATGTTAGTTCCAGGCACGTCGCCTATGTGCAAAGACGTTGGGATGGAGATAATACGCAGCGAAAAAGGTTCATGAGCCAATGAGATAAGGATTCCCAGCACCACTTTATCATCTACAGTGTCTCTCAATACTCTCGCATTACTGGTTGGTTTAAAGTCTCAAGATTGCGTGCTTCGTCTTACTTCTTGAGGGTTGCCTTGTACATGCAACGTCTTGGCAGCTTACAGCTTGATTCTACCCTTGTGGCAATTTCCAGTATGATTTCAGAGATTCTCCAGAAAGCTCAGGATGAAATGAAGATATGAGACTACCCGCCTGTTAACAATATTCTTATGCCATCTGTATCATTAGTGTCTGCAATCGCTGATCTTGTGTTGTTCATGGACGGAAGTATGAAAGTTGATCTTTGTTATCCATGTCATCAATCTTTATAGTAAAGCGGAAATTCAGCATGCTGCATAACCAAACATGTATATCAAGTGCACAAACATTCCACAGTATTATGAAAATGAGTAGATTAGATTCTCCAGTTCCAAAGCAACTCGCCTGGAGTCATGGCAGCCTATGTACATTTTAAAAGAGAACATGCCAGATGCGCTTCCAAGCAGGACCGTTGGCCAGTTTCTCGCGGTAAGCATTGATAGCCTCCCAATCGTGCTCACGACGACCAGTGTCGAGATCGATCTCGCTAACCTTTCGCCAACCCTCTCGCTTCCAGAGATAACCGCAGATGTAGAAGAAAATGACCACAGGGAATGCCAGGTAGGACTCAAAGAAGCCCTCAGCCGTACCAAGAGATCCGTCAATGTTGGTGATGGCAGTGTAGAACTGCGCAATGAGGACGATGACGTTCAGGAACAGACCAACCCAAGAACCCCAAACACCAAAGATGTGGCGGAAGGGGAGCTCGTCCAGAGTGTGTCCGTGATACTTCCAAGCCTGTCGGAATCGAATGTGGCAAAGGCAGATAGAGCCCCAGGTGTACAAGGCGGCCAGACCAGAGAGGGCTTGCAGCCAGGTAAAGACAGTGTTTCCCTTTCCATCGACACTGATGTAGCCAAGGGCTCCGATAGCAATGATGGAAGCAACGGCGGGGAGAGGACGGCCGGACTTGTCGATGTAGGAAAAGAACTTGGGGGCGTAACCCTGCTGAGCAAGAGCGACCAGTGTTCGGCTACCACCGTAAACGCAGGACACACCGATAGATAGAACAGAAACTAGAATAATGGCATTCATGAAGGAATCATATCCCTTGAGGCCAGCGTTAGAGATGGCGATGACGAAGGGAGATGCGCTAGGGTCGTCGTTTCCAGCGTTGAGCAGTCTGTCGTCGGTAGAGTCAACCAAGAAGCCGACTAGGAGAAGACCAATGACGTAGAATAGGGTGATTCGCCAGAAGACCTGCTTGATAGCACCGGGGAGAGCCTTGGCCGGGTTCTTAGCTTCGGCGGCAGCGAGACCGACAAGCTCTGTTCCACTGAAAGAGAAGGCTGCAGTGACAAACACACCTACCAAATGTTAGACTCTGTAAAGGTTAGGAGTGATTAATCGAAAGACTTACCGCAGAATCCTCGGAAACCATGCTGGAAAGCACCGGGGTTGTACCAAAGTCGTGCGCCCCAGTACTCGTGATAGAGACCATCTGATGGACCTCCTCCACAGACGAGGACAACAGCGACAATCATGAAGATGACGGTAGCAGACAATTTAAGAAGTGCGGCCCAGAACTCTTCTTCTGCGTATCCAAGGGTACCGAAGATGTTGACAAGAATGATAACAACAAGGAATACCTAAGGTCTGTCAGTATCGTAACCAAGAAGCCGATGAGTTTAGTAACTTACGCTGACCCAGATAGCCACGCTAGTGTCTGGTGCCCAATACTGAATGACGGTACCGCAAACTGTCAGTTCGAGAGGAAGAACAAAGGCCCATTGCATGACATAATTCCAACCCATAGCAAAACCCCAAGATGGATCAATAAATCGGTTGGAATATCTGACGTGTCTGTTAGTACTGCTCATCCCACGAGGGGTCGACTCAACTCACGTATAGAAACCACCAGACACAGGATACATAACAGCAAGTTCACCCAGAGCGTAGACGACGTTGAACATCATGACACCCATGATCAAGAATCCAATGGTCAATGAACCAGGGCCACCAGTCTGCAGAGCGCCACCACTACCGACGAAGAAACCAGCACCGATACTTGTCAATTGTTAGCACGATAATCAACATTTGCCATCATTGATGTGCAGTCGTGGCAATAAGCCGGCTTTACTTGATGACGATTGCGGAGGAGGGTCAAAGATACTAACCTGCCACCAATAGCGATCATGTTGAGATGACGAGGCTTCATCTCACGCTGCAATTCAGCAGTACCCCTGGAATAGTCCTCGTGGGGTGTGAAAGAAGCCGGAGTGAGTCCATTGCGCAGAGCCCATGACTTTTTCGGTGCTTCAGTAGGTTCAACAGTGCCTGTCTTCTCATCGTATGGCGGGGAGCCATCGTGAGCCTGAAGGGCTTCATCTTGTTTGGGATGAATTTCTGAAACCATGATTAAAGAAATTGGTGCCCAGAAAATCAGGCAAATAGAATGTAGAGGCAGTAGGTAGTACCAAGAAACAGTGTCACAGGAAATTGCGCGGGTTAAAGGCAGATATATACGATTATAGCTCCTCTCTCCCCTCGCCTTAAGTGGCAAGGGCTCGCTAAATGAGATAGCATCCCTTACACGGACCTAAATGAAAAGCGGAAGGTGGTTTAGAGAAGGATGCAGCGATACGTAACATGGGGGAATTCCCAGTGTCTGTTTCATTGTTGGGAATTGCTGGTTGATCATTTCGTTTTGGAGCGGCCTCTATCGCACGGATAAAGCGGCACCTCTCAGCTGGGGCAACAGTGGGCACTCAAGCCACTGAGAAGTGAGCTAGCGGGTTGGAGGCTATCAGCCCGCCGTTGGCTCGCGTGCTCTAACATTCCAAGTACCTGTCTGCGCAAGTCGGGTCAAGTGATGCGCACTCTTAAAGTTGAATTGTGGCTTATTATGGTTATCGAAACCCGTCAAGTACGGCTCCGAGAGTAATCATCAGCAAATCCCTTCGTCAGCACATTCCAGCGAGATACTGTCGCGACTGTCAGCAAGTCCCGTGGTCGACATAAGGTGCACAAAAAGGCTCCTCTCGAGTCTGGGGAAAGTGGCATCTTTTGAGCAATCTATTTGTCATAGATTCAAATACCCCAGAATATCTTGATTTGCGTAGCAAATGGCGTATCACTTAAATCATTGGGCTTGTGGTCCCTCCGGAGCCGAGCTAGCCGGTCCGTCTTATCAATACGCCGATCGTGGGCTAACATACGGCGGGACGCGAGTTTAATTGGGCAGTGAGACTCTTTTATCTGTTTCGTATCGATATGAATGGGGCCTTTTGTGCGGTTGGAGTAGGACCGACTGGGATTTGTGTCATGTCATGTGTGAGGAATGGCTGCAATCATCAATAGAGTTCGCGCCTGGTTTCGCAGGTTTCCCTCGGTTCATCTGAGGTAAGAAGCACGCATGTAGCTAGGCGATTCTCTCAGAGGACATTCTGATGCCTTCACCTCCCTCTCTGGTCCTAGAACGATGAAGCAGCGATGCTGTATTGGAAGGACGTTTGTGTTTGAAGCATGGGTTTGCTCTATTGAAGTTACTAAATCGGCAGGCCAGATGCACGATATTTCCAGCATTAAAACCGAGATGATCTCTTGGCATGCTCTAGAAGCTCTTGACAGCTTGGCATCTAGGATACCAAGCTTGGCACACTGTAACAGCTCAAAACGACGGTATTTTCAAACCAACTGGCTGCTACCTGAATGGAATGGTTCAGAGCACGCGATACTAAGGTTATTAAGCTTAAAGAAACAACATGACATTGCTCTTCATTTGATCGAGGCTAATCGTCATTGACTCGTCGCGATCAAGGCACAGAGGGCATCGCGTCGGGTCGCATGCTACCCTAGACTAGCGCAGATCAGCTGTTTTCGCCTGCACTTCAGCTTACGCCTCGGTAAATCATAAGCTCCGTCAGTTCAAGGAGGGTGCCCCAGCTGACCTCCTGCAGTATCAATTGATCATCAAGGCAACATTTTTGGAGGCGCGTTGACCTAAATGGCGATAAGCATTTGGGACAAGACAATCCAACTGCAAAATGACGCAGCCATAGCGTTGCTTGGCTTTGGCTTGCCTTAGTTCCGACCATCTCAGGCGATCCTGTGCAGCCACTAGAAAACGGCCGACACACAATTGAAGGGGATGACGTAGGTCTCGAGCGGGAAATTGAGATAAGGCGATAACAAGGTATGTCTTATCGCTATGTCCAAAGCCCCTTATCTGTTACCACGCTAATAGAGAAGCGGAGATTCCGCCATCGCGGAACTGACACGGAATTGACGCGTCAACCTTAGTAGATGAAAGAAATAATATTGTCAACCTCATTATCCAATCTTGAACACTGCCTTTTCAGCCGACAACTTTCCCTCTTTACTAAGCCGAAACCCTTCAAGAACATCATTCAAAGTTCCCACGTCTTTGGCATGGTTTGGCTTCAAGTCGCCATGCTCTAACATCTTCGGCAGCCAACGCAGATACTCCTCCCAAGCGCGCTTATCTTCCGGTGTCGCGTCACCAGCATTGTCGAACACGGTGTATGCCAGAGGTTTGCCGAAAACAGTAAACGCAATTATAGACTCAGCCTTGGTGTATGAGTTGATGGCACGCAGCGCCTCCTTGTCCACTGGTGCTAGGGCCACCAGGTGAGCTCCGTTGCTGCGCATCAAGGCGTTGGCCACCTTCTCCGACGAGCCTTCTTCTGCAATAATGTCGAGGGCATATCTCAATTTATCTTGGGTTATCTCTTTGACTCTGTCAACCCAGTCATCGTCGTGATAGTCGATGGTGACGTCTGCTCCTAGCTCATTGAGAAGAGCATGGTTCTTGGCAGAAGAGATTGCAATGACTCGGAGGCCGCTGAGTTTGCCAAGCTGAACGGCGTATTGCCCAACACTCGTCGAAGCACCATATACCAAGAAACTCTCTCGCTTATTGCTATCGTTGTAGGGTTCTGGGAGCGCCATCTGCCGATACATTGCCAGCGTGGCAGTAGCGAACGCGAGTGAGATGGTCGACGCCTGTTTGAAGCTGATGCTATCCGGAATGGCAAAGACAAGTGTCGCCTCGATCGTCATAAACTCAGCGAAGGCACCAATGCCCTGGTAAGTGGTTCCATGAACCCAGCCGCCGACTCTGTGGCCCACGTCCCAGTGCGAACCATTGGCATCTTCAACAGTACCAGCAAAGTCGCAGCCAGCAATAAGACCTTGGGACGCTGGACTAGCTGCAACGCCACCTTCGACAAGCTTCCAGTCGCCTGGATTCAGGGCTGCATAGTGAATCTTGACAAGAATCTCACCATGGCCCGGGGTTGGACGTGGGACAGACTGGACGGATCCGCCTCCATTGCCGTCTGTTACGAAAGCCCGCATGATAGACATTATGAAGTGGTTTTTGGTAGAGTTCCAGTAGTATGAAGCATGTCGATGGATGGGAAAAGATGGGCTGCCAAAGAACGGAGATAGCACAAACTCCGGCCACTGACCTGGAACATTATTAAGCACATCAGGGACAACTGGCTGATACAACCGACAGGGAAAAGTCTTGGTAGATGTATGAAACAAGAGAGGAGTGAATGATTGTATGCACTGTAAGATATGATGCGGGAGGTAGAACGGTTTGATGTGCCGTGATGTCACCTGCAAAACTCGGCCTTTCGCCGCATAGTCACCGTTAACCGGCTTGAAAAGCCCACCCAGGGCCTGTGTATTGCTCGGTCCAGTCGCAAATATATCGAGAGAACTGCCATTATCCACTATGTAATGGGGGGAAAAACCTTCATGCATTGTAGGGTCTGCTGAAGTGCGAAAGGTAATTGATACTGATAGAGAATAATTGGTTATCTGGCATCTTTGTTAGCAAGCTCATCCGGGGCCCTCAAGAGTTGCCACGAAGGGAACAGCCCAAGAGAATCTTAGTCGTAATGTTTCCAAAGGTGTCAATGCAGAGGTCAAGTGAAGTGTAAACGCGGCAAGCGACGTCCGCAAGCTTCAGGACAGCAGGTAAAAAAAGCAGCACTGCGGCGAGATTAGTACAAAATACCAGTATAGGGATGATAAGACATAGAAATAGAGATGACAAAGGAATCGGAATGACTTTGAACATCGATCATTAACATTTATTAAACAACATCGCTTGTTATGCAAAAGTGAGCTGTCTATACAAAGACTTTTCTTCACTCAATGGCTATCCATGCCACGTACCAAATCCAGCGCTTTCGACTCTCAATGAGCTCATCCCTTCCAATCGCAAACAAAAGGCAAAATGTTTCAAAGCATATGAACTCATTAATATCATAATCTAGAGACGAGCAGACAAGCGGGTGCTCTGGCCATAAGCGCTCTTCTCTGGCTCATAGAAAGGCAGAGATGTAACGGTAGCCTTGATGCGCTTTCCAAAGTACTCAATTTCAACCTTGTCGCCCTCGAGAACCTCCTTGGGAAGGTATGCATAGGCAATTGGCTTGCGGACGCTATAGCCGAATGCAGCGCTGGTGATGTATCCCGCTGCTTGGCCCTTGACGAACACAGGCTCCTTGCCAAGGACCACTGACCGACCATCATCGATGGTAAGACCTCGGAGTCTTCGAGAGACCTTTTCACTGGATCGTCCCTTGAGAGCATTGTATCCAGTGTAGCCGTCCTTGCCAGGCTGAAGGGCGAATTCTAGACCAGCCTCATAGGGATCGTACTCGGCGGTCATGTCGATACCCCATGATCGGAAACCCTTCTCGATGCGGAGGGCATTAAAGGTGCTTCGACCAGCTGCAATAACTCCATAAGGCTGTCCACCCTGCCATAGAGCATCCCATAGACGCAGGCCATTGTCGGCAGTTGTGTAGATCTCCCAACCTTCTTCGCCGATGTACGAGAACCGAGTAGCAATCACTGGGATTCCAGAGATCTCGGCCTTCTTAACAGTGAGGTAGGGGAATCCTCTGTCTGAGAAGTCGTCCTTGCTGACAAGCTTGATGAGGTCCTTAGCGCGAGGACCCCAGACTCCAACACTGGCCAAGCCGCCTGTAATGTCACGGATCTGAACAGCCCTGTGAGGGCTAGCCTTTGTCTGGGCTTTAGCTTCTCGGGTCATGTAGTGAAGATCGGTAGGCCCATTCACACCGAGGTGGAACAGATCCTCTCCAAGTCTAGCGACGAAGATATCGCTACGAATACCACCATGGTTATCCAGCATCAGTGTGAATGTCACAGCGCCGACCTTGCTAGCAACGTTACCCGTTGTTAGTCGCTGCAACAACTCAGCGGCACCAGGACCGGTCACTTCCAACCGACGAATAGGGGTCTGGTCGTACAACGCAACAGCAGTGCGTGTCTTCCATGCTTCAGCCGCAGAGACGGGAGAGTAAAACTGGGAAGACCAAGCATCTCGCTCAACGGGCTTCCAAGCCTCCGGTAGTTCCTTAATGAGCTTCTCATTCGACTCAAAGTAGTGAGGTCGCTCCCATCCGCCAGCCTCGAGGAAGTAGGCGCCAAGTTCTTGGTGACGCTGGTGGAAAGGGCTGACGCGAAGGTTTCGGGGAGATTCCTTGGGTTGAAGGGGATGCAGGATGTCGTAAACCTCGACGAATTGCTGGGATGCGGTCTCTCTGACGTAGGCGGGAGAAAGCTGAACTTGCTCGAAGCGAGAGATCTCGCATTCGGAAAGGTCAATTTCGGATCGGCCTGTTGTCAGGAGCTGAGCGAGAGCCTGGGCAACACCAGCAGACTGTGTGACCCAGACAGCCTCCGCGACGTAGAAGTTGTCGAAGTTAGGGGCCTGTCCAACGAGAGGTCCGCCGTCAGGGGTGAAGGACATAATGCCGTTGAAACCATGGTCGACCTTGGTCTCCCGTAGAGCCGGAAGAATCTCCTGAGACAGCTTCCAGCCGGGCTCGAAATCCTTGGGTGTAAACTGTAGGCTGGATGGCATGTTCTTGTAATCGACATTCTTGGGGGTCTCGCCCAGCGAGGCAGCAACAACTGGCATAGGACGATGACCATAGTATCCAATACCGTAATGGTCACCGTGCTCACGGTAGTAAAGGTCCTGATCTTGGTGGCGAAGAATGGGAAGTTGAGCTCCGTTTGGCTCTTCATTCTTGCCCTTCTGGCTGGGAACAGAAGTTGTGTGGACGTATTGATGGGCCATAGGTGTCAAAGGAATAGGCAAACCAACCATGGCTCCAACCTCAACACCCCAGAAACCAGCGCAGGAAATAACGATATCTGCTGAGAAGTTTCCGCTCTTTGTGTTAACGGAAGAAACGTGGCCATCGGCATGGTCAATGGAAGTAACCACTGTTGATCCGTGATATTTGACGCCAGCTGCCCGTGTTCGCTCAATGAGCTTTGCTTGAGCGTCGCGTGCGAGAGCTAGACCATCAGTCGGAATGTGCAGTCCACCAAGGACCTTCTCCTTGTTCAGTAGAGGATATAGCTCAAGACACTTCTCAGGGCTGATGAGATTCGCCTCAACACCCCAAGAATAAGCATATCCCCTTTTTCGCTTAAGTTCCTCCAGTCGTGCAGGAGTGGTGGCAATTTCCAAGCCGCCAACCTGGTTGAAGGAGTCTAGTGACTTTAGCTTGTTGACTGTGTAGGTTGCCATCTTGGTTAAAGTCTTTGATGTGTTTGTCTGGAATACCAGACCTGGGGCGTGAGAGGTTGAGCCACCAGGCATGTCTAGAGGCCCCTGATCGAGGACCGTGATGTCGGTCCAGCCGCGAGAGACCAGCTCATCAGCAACATTGACGCCGACGATGCCAGCGCCAATGATAACAACCCGTGGTGAGGGTGCCATGACTGTTGATGTGTGAAGGGGTAGTTTGAGGTGAGTGTAGAGAAGTGAGATGGTTTCCAACACAACAGCTTCTATTGGCAACGGTCCAAGACGAAATATATCTTCATACGCAACTATCAACGACTCCGCATTCTTATCCACCAACTATAATCGCCAAGTACACTTGTACTATGTCATGGTTACGATAAGGAAGCTAACATGAGAGCCTCCGGTTGCGGGAGCGCTCACGTGATCGGTATAAGGTCGAAGAGGCGCCGTGGTGGAGGGCGTGTGTTTATGGCGTAGCCGTATCTCGACCTTTGTTTTGGTATGCGGGGAACGAAGATAAAGAATGTCTAGATCTGATTTGTTGTTGCATACCCACCGGGCATCAAGTGCCGGTGAACGCAAAGCTAGAGCCCGTACCGACATGATAGGACGCGTGATAACGAAGTCCGTGAATGGTTATAACACGCGGCGTCGAATCTTGCAGAGAGGGAACCCCTCAACGGCCGCTATCAAAGCGTCAGAGATCCAATAGTCGCTACCCACTAGATTTGACGCTCGGTTGGGGTTTGCAAGGGCTGGTGAGAGGGTGGCTGGGCAAGGCCAAAGTTTGTATCAGCTGGACACAGACTTCGCAAAGCTAAGAATAATTTTACTCTTGCAACATAAAACACCGAGAGAAATTGGTCATGGGACCTATTGCGGGAGAGTCACATTTCACGATGCCTTCATTTGAACCTTGCCCCTCGCCCTCCGAAGCATCTTTTGGCTAGCCTGAGACCTCACCCTTGAAAACTCCGGCACACCAATTGACCCTGCGTTCACCGTATTTTGAGTATCAGCGGACATAGAATCAGACCTATGCATGCAATTCTGCATCCCAATGGTCAAATATCCCATGTCGCGTCTGCGTCGAGACAGGCCCAATTGATGCAGAACCGCCAGATTGGCAGTTCACGATTGTGTTGAGCGGGGAATTGACCGGCGAGATGAATGACAACCTTCATCAATTGTTGCCCCGAGAGAAGAGATAATAATAAAACACCAAAGACCTAGAATTGGGGGTTTTACCTTTTGATAAGCTCTTGGCTGACCGGCCCTGCCACTGAATCTCACCGATGACCGAGACTCCATTCGCCAATTGCCTTTAGCTGACCACCACATACAAGCTGTCAGCGGCCGGTAGAGCCGAAAAACATCTGGAACAAAGTATTTGAACTAAATTTGTAGATCACACCTACTGTATTGAAAAACTATTTTGGGTGGCTTCGCGGATACGAATATACACAATGCTGTGTTACCTTCTCGTTGCTACAGTGGAGCGGTGAGAGGGCAACGACTCAGACTTCATGTCCATGCAAGCGGACGATTTGATGTGTATTACCAAGAGCTAGACTGGTCCCTTAGCTCTAACAGCACCATCCTCCAGGGCCCTGCATCAAAAGTCTGAATAGCCAGCTGACCCGCCCTTGCAAGCCAATCTCCCAATATTGCCAAGCCTATTTCATATCCCCCTCATCTTGTCAAAATCCTCGGTACCTCGAATACCCCGACTTCCCCGGAAAAGAGGCTCATGATGCCTGGAATAGCCCCGTTTACCCCAGATGGAGGCACCCCAGACCGGTTCACAGACATTGACGCCAGTTTCATCGTCTGGTCTCCGCCTCCGCGTTGACCGAGTTGGCATGACACATAGAAATAAGATGGGCGCTTGGAGAAGAGACAGTACCGACGCTTCTACATACCGTTCGGTGCCCTAGTGGTGGGAGTCCAAGCGCCCAAGCAGCAACAATAGGTTTTCCGTCCAGTCCAAAACTTTGCGAGACTCACTTGGGCTAGGGATGGACACATTGTGCATGCCTAGCGTCATCTCCTTCTCCGAGGCTTTTTATTGATTGTTCCTTTCCCCGCACAAGGTACTGTAGGAACGCTACCCCAGAAAATCTCTTCCTCCCCCGGTTTCGGCTACCCCGGACGTGCGCGCCCCCAAATCGAGACGGCCATCGGAGAGCAGGGAACGAGGCCGGTTTCCGGGGGGTGGGGGAGAGGAGATTAAGCTCCGCAGTGATGACACCTTTGGAGTTGCAGAAGGACGCAGACGCAAGCGGTTGTCATAGGTGGAGAGTCAGGAGCGTTGTATGCACGTTTCGCCCTGTTTTTCTTAGAAATGTGGATAGTTGGAGATAGCAACTATGCAGGTTGTCACCAACATATGTAGTGTTTAACTAAACAGGATATAGCAAGTCTCGTTATGCATAGAATGGCGGGAGAAGTAATGCGAAAGATCTGACCCTTGTCTTCCAGACGCCTCGATTAACCAAAGAATATTCTATCTGTACAGTACCCACACCATCCTTTACCTTGAACTAAAGATATTACTCCTAAAAGTGATTAAACATGATATTACTAAAATTTTCGCCCTCCCACCAAGCCGGCCCTCTATTCTCGCTAAGGGTAGGCGGGTTATCATCACAGCCCATGTCGGCAATGTTGACAAACTGCGACGAATCCGCGTAGAGCCACGGCGTAGTGCATAATGTTAGACTGTCGTCCACTGGAATCTCATCGTAGACTGTATCTCGTGCAGAGTCTGGACCCTGCGATGAGACCGCCTTGTAAGATAGCGTAGGTGCTTCTTGGCCTCCGTCTGCTGTGTTGATTGTGATATCTGGTGCACTGGCAACAATGATCTCCAGTGTGACGTTCTCGTTGGCGTCTTCGTTGAACGAATTGGGGACGAGAGATGAGTTGAGTAGACCAGCGGTTGGAAGTTCATGAGAATCGGCCACGGTGTTGAATTGAAGGATCTTCCACATGAGCGGGACACTGAGGTAGATCTTTGAAGGCATCCAGTCTTCAACGTCCATGCTTTCAGTGCCAGCAGCAATGCGTGTCATCTTATCCAAATTGCGATCCTGAAATCGTTAGCTAGTGTTCGTATCAATTTGTGCAAAGATACATACCAATGCTCTGCAAGCAGCTGAAGTAGGTATAAAGTTCTTCAAGAACCTCCTGCACTTGGCAAAGTCTGTGTTGGACTTGTGTTTCAACCTCGCCGCAGCAGCGCAGCAGTAGTACAGATGCACTGTTGCCGCGATAGCTGCGACATGCCCAAAGAAGGGATCTGCCAAGGGCACCTGCTTATCGACTACCATGTCGATCATACGAACGATCCATGTCGAATGCAGCAAGGCCAGCTCAGAAGATCGTCTCCAAAAAGTATTGGGGATAGCGAGATTGGGGTTATGCTGAGCTCCAACAATGTACAAGAAGGGATGGTTCAAGACCGTGGGAATGACGTGGTATGTGAATTGCTCCTTCAACCACGGCGCCCAATAGTCGCGATGCATCTTCAAGTCTTCAACTTTGCGCTCGTAGAACTTGACCGTGTCGTAGCGATGACACATGGGTATTCTGTTCTCAGTCTCCATAAAGTCGGCGAGGACTTTGGCATACATCGAATCATGCCGCCAGGGCTCCTTGATGTTGTTATGCGCGCAGTCAGAGACATATTTCCTCACTTGACTCCAAACCCAGCCAAGATGAACGCTTGTGTTCCAAATTCCAGGCTCATTTGGATGTTGGCACCCAAGGTCATCTCTCGGTAGAGTGGGAGCTCTGGGGTCATGTTCTGGAAGAGGTCCTCGCGTTGTGGAATAGGAAGGCCGCCAGATCTCTGTTGGTACACTCAAGAGACCTTCTTGACGTCCATAAGATTGCTCAAGCATCTGAAGACTCCAGAATAGCCTCTTCTTGCGCTCTGTTGTGGGATCCTCGATGCCGTAGACGGTCTCAACGTCCAACATGGCAGACCGACATAGTTGAAACGCAAGGCCGAGGTGGAATTGACCAAGATGGACGTTTCCGTCTGTCGTAGAGTTAGTCTGGTGTTTCCAAGTAAGAAAGCAAGTAACATACCGATAAATGAAGAGTATGAAAGCAGACATAGACTCTCAAGCGTCGCAAGATCCACAGTCCCGTTGGCGATCCTCAACATGATAAGACTCTTTGCATTGTTGGCGTACAACTTCGCCTGGTCCCCATTCTCAGAGAAGCGCAGGGTCAAAGCGAGAATACTGCATGCAAGCTCATCAGGTAGCGATGCAAAGTCGTTGACTTCGTCTCGCTCAAAACACCATACTGGCTGTCGGTGGCAATACTCAAAGTAGAGGGTCATGCCAATACCGATATCGGATATACTAGGCCGTAGCGACGAGTTGTCGGACTCGGACTTGACCGAAGGATGGCTTGTTGGGTAGCTTGGCTCACGAGTGTTTCGAACACCAGAATAAGACTTTTCGGACGTATCTGTGGTTTCTTCGAGTGAACTTTCGAGTTGATGTTGCTGTTGTTGTTGCTGCTGCTGCTGTGGCTTTTGTTGTTGGTGTTGTTGCTGCTGCTGCTGTTGTGTGTTGGACCTAAAACATGATGTCAGCGTTACGCCGAGACAAGAGTCTTTGCAGCCACGTACAAGCTTCCATTGAGCAGAAAGTCAAGTTTTTCTTCCAAATGAGCCAATCTCTCCTCCTAGTAATCGTCAAGATGCATTATTTTACCGTGTGCAAAGCATGCACAACGTACCGATGGGCCACTCTGGGAGGGCCTGATTGCCGGGGGATAAGAGCATGACTGTTTGAGACGGACGCAGCTTGAGCACGCCGGCTTCTCGCCTGGGCAACGAGTCTTCTTTCGCCTGAGGAGTCAGAATCAGTATATAGAAGAATGACACAGTATCGCAGCGTGTGTTTCCAACCTGCAAGTCAGACAGGCGTGGTGCGATCGTCGTCGACCGCGGGTGCTGGTGGTAGGGTTGCTGTTGCTTTCCTCAGCTGGGGACATTGATGATCTCGACATTTTTGGAGAAGGGGAAGGGAAAAAACGAAGGGAGAACAAAAAATGACACAGGACAGTGAGTGCTGGTGAACCTTGTTCAGACAAAAGGGGCCCGCTTCCACTAAATACCTTAGACCTTGCGCTGCACTCTTCACCTGGACAGTTAGTTACAAACCCCGCACTGCCTACTGGCCCTGCCACTGGCCCTGGCTTGATAACGCGGGGTTAGTAGGGAGGCTAGCATGCGCAGTGCCGTAGTTGTACAAGGGGGGTGGCTAATGTAACTCAAAGACAGAGAGGCCCGAGGCCCACACTGAGCAGAGCCTGTTCCATACTTTGTGTAGCATAGCACAGCACAGCATAACACAGCAAGTCAGTAACGACTCGCCTCGTGGAGGATATTGGCATTAACCGAGATCCTATACCATGGGCGTTTGAGTCATGACACAAAACCATCACAGATAGTTCGTTAGAATTAATTGTCCTATCTATCTTCATGCCCGACTCTCGGCGAAATCGCTTATCTGTGGTACCGGTACAAATTTTCTCTGTCCAGGCCTGTAGTCAACACCACCTTCTATCAAAGCTTCCAGAATTAACTATCTCTTCACCGAGACACACCTCGCCCCCGAATGACGGAGATCCATCGGGAAAAGATAACACAGGTGGAGATGCCGACATTCAAGATCACCTACTAAACAAGGGTGTTAGATAAGAGTGGAGATGAGGAGATGGGGGAAAAAGATAACCAGACAGCCTAATGGTACACAACAAAGGATCATGTACCTACTCCGACAACGCAGGCGAGAAAATGCTTGGCAGAGGCGATCACGGCTGACTCGAGTATGTAACTTGTAGCGAAATATTCTCAATTCGGTCATTATGGTCATAATTATGCTGTCCATCTCCCTAGTCTGTCCCAAATGCGCCCAATCACACTTGCTTAATCCCTGAAAATCCCCCGCAACTGTTCCCCTCAGAGCATACAACCCTCCACCACTTATTCCTTGATTCTGTTTTCTTTACATGTTTCTATGTAGGTTCTCTACAGTCTGGCAGCAGGGTCCGCCAAGTCCTTCATCTCCCCGTTGGGGAACTCGCAGTTGTAAGCAGAATCGGGCCGCTCCCTGTCCCAAGCCCACTTCTCCTTCAGCTCCGGCTCGAGTGCGTCCTCGAGCATCTGTACTACATACTTGCCCAACACGGGGAAGAACTTGTATCCGTGGAAAGAGCCGCATGTTGCTACATAAAGACCCTTGGCACCTGCGTGCGGGGAGATGATGAAATCTCCACTTGAAGTGAAGGCGTCCCTGTGGTTTTCGGAGTCAGTCGGGCATTTCTCGTTGTCTGTAAGACTAGGGGGTTGTAACATACCAGCAGATGCGGTGCTTCTCATACTTCCAGTGAGCACCCTTGCTACCGAAGAAGAGTCGGTTGGCGTCGTCAATATCCTCCTTCAGCTTGGTGGGGACCTTCCACTGCGCGTAGTCAGGCTCATCGGGAGGAGCAGAAACGTAGCGGCCTGGCAGGACTTGACGGGTGTTGCTGAAGATGTTGCGACCCCACCACTTGATCTCACGATCCGGTGTAGGAGGCAAGCTACCAATGAATGGAGACTCTGTATTTGGGGTTAGCTGGTCTGTCAGACATGCGAGCCTCGGTTAAACTGACTGTGCTTGTATGTATATCCTTGGAAGCCAACTGGCATGTCCTTCATCTTGGCGAATGACTGGTCATCCAGAGTTACCATGCCGGTAGTGATACCAGCAGCTGTGATTCGATCGCCGGATCGGAGATCAGGCAGGTTGTGGCGCGCAGCGCTGTATTCTAGAAGCTTGGCTGTGTAAGCTCCAGTGGAAAGAATAACATGGTCGGCTGAGATAATCTCTCCCTTGGCCGTCTGGATACCAGTGGCGCGACCGTTCTCAATCTGCAGAGTGGCGACGTTGGCCACAACGTACTTGACGCCTAGCTTCATAGCCTCGCGAGTAACAGCACGTAGAGAGTCGCCCGCAGCGCCCCAGCCACTGTTCCTGTTGACAAGCACTTCCTTGGCGCCAGTGTAGTCAGCCTCTTCATAGAGACCGCCGTAAAGCTTCTTAGCCTCCTCGATAGAGTAGACCTGGATATCAGACTCGCGTCCAAGCTTCTTGTAGTTGTTGATGACATCCTGAGCGTAGTCGCTGCGACACACCCAAAAAACACCAGCCTTGTGGAAGTGAGGCTTCCAGAGAGGGTCAGACTCGAAAATGTCCTGAGCCTCCAGAGCAAGGCGGCAGTAGAGGAGATCGTCGTAGTCAGCGCGCACCACCTTATTCCAGTCCCATGATGCAGCTACGCGGTTGTCACCGTCGTAGGGATCCCGGTCAACGATTGTGACCGAGGCATTGGGGTACTTCTGGATGAGTTGATAGGCCGTGGAGACGCCAAAGACGCCTGCACCGACGATGAGATATGATGGAGAGGCCATGGTAGGTAGAGGTAGAGCGTCTTGTAAGCGGGGTGATGCTATTGGTAGACAGACTCTTTGTGGATGGTGGGGACAAGGGAAGAGAATTGGTCTGCCAATAGACTGGTGACCGAAGAAGTAGTAGTAGTAATCGAGATAGTTTGGTTGAGATGATATACAGAGTGAATTGCTGAGCTATTTGACCTCGTCCATTGGGCCTTTTATCACCCCGCTTGAGAGAGGATGCCGGTGTCGGTGGCCACCATATTCCGGTCGTTTCTCACCAAAACTCATTTTCCGGGTCGAGTCTGGAATTCCGGAGACGATGCCCGGACTCCGGTATGGGGTAGAGAAATCCGATCACGTGAGGGATTGCCGAGAGGTGGTATCTGAGGTTATCTATAGATAGCAATGATAGTTATGATAACTTCATTTTACAGTCTTGTGGTGAGTATTCTGAGATGAGGCTAATTGGCCTCTATGAGAAGAATAATTTTGGAAAGCCAGTTGTGGATGGTTTCAAAAATGGCCCTGGCGCTTCAGTCGTCCTCCACACTGACCATCTACGTGTCTCCCTGGCCTCCCTCCATCTCTTCCTCCCCTTTGTTCTACTGTAAGTCACCAGATCAAGGAAGCCCTACAACCTCTTGACAGCAATCATCATCATCATCACCTGGCTCACCTACATACCTTACCCTCACATCTTGAGGTTATCCACGCCCGTGTCCCAGCCTCCCAACCCTTCATGTACGAGTTGCCTCCCAAATTCCGCATCAGGTAAAGTCTTATCTCCATATTTTGCCTGCTTCGCTTCGTCCTCCCCTCCCCTGCGCTCCCCCGCACTCTCCATCCATGCCGGCATGCGCGCACGGTTCAGAGATCACTGATATCATGTACCCACGAAAAACCTTGGTCTCTTTTCTCCGCACAAAGATAACGCGTACCCTTGAGTTGCTTTGGGTTTAGCTTCATGCACAATTTGCACTCCGCCAACCTCAATCGGTATCGAACCTTAACAAGGGTTGTCACCATTGAGGACCAGGGCAAACTAATTACAGCATAGGTCAGTGAGACTTATCTCACCTTTCCCAATGCCTCACACCATCTCCAAAAAGCTCGGTTCCTTAGACTGTCCAAGTCCAGATATCCTGCAAATCAGGGCAGACCCCGCAACCGAAGCCTAGCAATCTGTCAAGATACCGCAAACTGGATGAGTCAATGCTTATCTTGATGCAGTTTGGGTCCATTCACTCCACTTCCCCATGCCCAAAAGTCCATCGTGGTCTCGACGTTGTTGGCGTGGCAATGCCGGCACTCGTCATCTTTCCCCAGAGGGCCCAGGCACCACACATGGTCAATGCTACATCGTTAGTGCTTTCTTATCCTATCATTTGACCATCGAGATATCAAGGGAGGGAAGCCATCGTGATATGATACACGCGGTCGCCTATGCCGTGTTATGTTATCTACAACCCCGGAGTGCAGACCGCGTCAGGCTTACTATTCCCCCACGTGCGTGAAACCAGGGCTGTCGATACCTTCGAGAAGTTGACGTGATTATGCAAAGCGCCTGAAACGTTGTCAGCTTGCCGCCCTCCGTCTATTTCAGGGTCCGGACGTTATCTTGGCTGCTATTGTCTGCGACTCTGCAGATCTCTGACTGCCGGGCTCTGATTAAGGAAAGATGTTCGAAAACTTGTTCTATGCTAAGATTTTCACTGGGTTCTTTGCGTCTTCTGGTGAGATTCTCTTCACCTACGTAATTTGGAAGGAGGAAGACAATCTCAAAATTTGACCGTGATGTTTGTTGTAGGGTAAGAATTGACGAAGTTAATCGTCGTCGCTCGTTTTACTCACTGTTTTGAGCATGATATCTCTTTTGTTTTCTTCTTGTCAACTGTATACAGGGTAAAACACCTGAAGCCTGTCGCAATCCATGTCTCCATAAGCCAGCAACCAGACTTTTGTTTTTAACAAAAGAAATTCATCTTTTTTCATCACAATAGCTTTTTAACGGGTAGTTCTTAGAGCTCTCTCTTGTTCGAGAGGGTGTAAAAACCCTGCTTGTCTGGAGAAATACTCGGATATCTAAGTTGCGCCGCAGCTCACCTCCATGTAAGTTGAACGGTTGACCACCGCTACCTACCTCTACCCTTCGATAACATACGATTCTTTCTATCAAGTTGTAACCGTCGTACGATATTCCTGTCCCTTAATAATGGTCATGCCCAGTAAGATACAATGATCGCCAGGTTTGACGGCGAACATGCCTTGATGTCGATGTAATATCAACCCAAAAAAGTTATAGTTCTGAGAACACTTGCATTTTGAACCAACTTGATGTCATTTCTTGACAGAAAACGAACGATTTTGAGCAAAGACTCGTATGATTCCGTCTGTATTGCTGTGTCTCGTTGAAATCCCACGACCATCCTTTTGTGTATTAAAATCTGATATTCCGTAGACAATTCCAACTGCCAATTCCTCTCCTTATTTCATTACAAGTCCCTGCAAAAGTTGTTCACCTTCCGTTCATGGATCCTCCACGTATATGCGGCGTACGCTTCTCAGAGGTTAGCTTCAACGGTTGCAGAGAACACGGGGTTTCCGCAGCTTAAGCATAATGTTCCTATGCCTACGCAAGCGATGGACCTCAACAAACTTGAAGTAATTCCAAGCGAACGGGGCCTTCTCTCCAGAAATTTCTTCGCCTTCCCCGTGGGGAGAATCAATTAAGCCCACAATCACGACTCACGAGCCATCGGTTCATCCTGCCCTCGATATTGACCTCAGGATGAAGTTTTTCAGTCCAATTTCTGGGGCCGGTCCAGACTTACATGCTAGTTTGCGACTCAGCAGCTTGGCCAACAACGGACTGGCCGGCACAGACCAGTTCACTTACAAGTCCGCCAGAACACTCGCCTAAACTTGCTGTGCCCCAAACACCACGCTTTAATGCCTCGCCCAGGCCGGTCGTCACAGGGGTATTGCAACATAGCAGAATTAGCGGGCTGATTATCGATTCCCTGCGGTCATGTATCAGCTTTCTCAATTACCGCCTCCGCGTGCGTGCGTCCGTCCCCATTGATATCGCCGCTCGATGGACCGCGATGAGGCCGTGCTGCATCAAGTTGTTAGAAATGTGTTACGAGATAATTGATGCCGTATGACCAGTCAAGTGGCCACTGCTCCGGCATTTGAATTCCATCAACTCGTGGCAACGCAGCCATCACCGTTTCGTCACGCCGATCAGGTGGCCGCGCTTTGGGCACTTACACCGATTTCTGTTTCAGCCTCGTGTTTTTTTGCAGAACGGCAGCAAGTCCAGCCGAATTATTCGCCATACAGCTCGATAGTATACTGCCGAGATATTCTAGAAATCATGATCTTCAATGTGAAGGGCTTCTTCCAAGTCTGGGCATCTGCAGGTCCGGACCAATCTATTGCAACATCAACATGACATGGAGGATGTGAACGTGGGGGAACATTTCAAGCAAAACAGTGGCGTCAATACAGACCAGACCCCTAATCAGGACTCGCAGGGACCGTCATCGATGAGTCTTGGAGGGTCTAATCGAGGCCGGACATGGCTTGTTCAAGGGGGTGTAATATGCTAGCCGGGCCCCAAAGATAGCCTTTCCGGTCACATGATCGGCCAACAACACCGGTGTAGAGGGCCACCTGATTGCAATCAACAACTCAATCTATCGAGATGGACGGCATCAGGTATCAGGTGGCAAGGGGGGTTTGGCGATTGAGTGTTTCCACGCCCTATTATTAGCTTCAGATGTGGCAGATGCAAAAGAAGTATTTAGAAGACGTCTAGTTCCAACCTCAAACGGAAATTATCATCACCAACAAACACTACTCTACCAAGCAAACAAGACTTTTATATAAGACTTCAAGTCCTTATCTCTTCACTACATTTCAATACTCTATCTTCATTCAAGATATCTAATACTTCCTCCTCCTCTTCTTCACACTCACACACATTCACAATGGCCCAATCATTCTTGAAACGATACTTTGGCCTTGGAGGCTCTGCTGCTCCCGCTGCCTGCCCCATCACCCCTGAGAAGAGCGCCGTCCGCGCCTTGCCCGCTTCATGGTACACCTCAGTTGAGATGTACGAGCTTGAGAAGCGTGCCATCTTCTCCAAGAAGTGGCTCCTCACCACCCACAAGGCTAGAATCCCCAACGCTGGCGACTGGCTCAAGTACGAGATTGCCAACTTCGAGCTTGTCATCTGCAAGGGCGAAGATGAGCAGGTCCGCGCCTACCACAACATCACCCGCTTTGGTGCTTTCCCTCTCGTCGCTCCTGAGCAGGGTGACCATGGTGATGCCAGCACTGGCTTTGACCAGACTCAGAACGGCCTTCTCCCCATCCACGTAAAGGTTGATGCTCGTGGCTTCGTCTGGATCAACATGGATGGTGCTAAGACCCCTGAGACCGCCTGGAGCGATGACTTTGACAACCTTGACGAGCATGAGCGCTTCTCTTACTACAACTTTGACGACTACAACTTCGACCACGTCTGGGAGATGGAGGGTGACTACAACTGGAAGATCCTTGCCGACAACTACAACGAATGCTACCACTGCAAGGTCGCTCACCCTGATATTCCCACCATTGCCGACCTCAACTCCTACTGGGTCGAGACACAGAAGTCTTATATCCAGCACTTTGGTGCCCAGCGACAAGATCAGATTGACCGTGGTTTCCGCATCGCAGTCACTTACTATCTTCCCAACGCCTCCACCAACATCTCTCCTCACTTCTTCATGATCCAGCGCTTCGTTCCTCACAGCCCTACCCGCTCCACTATGCGCTACGAGTTCTTCCGCAACAAGAACTCCAGCGACGAGGACTTCACTCTCATCACTGAGCTCTACAAGCGTGTCATGTCTGAGGACAAGTACCTCTGCGCCAACGCCCAGAAGAACGTCAACGCTGGTGTCTTCGTCAACGGTGAGATGCACCCCGAGATGGAGCAGGGTCCTCTCTTCTTCCAGCAGAACATCCGCGAGGCTCTCCAGAAGCACCACAAGAAGGAACTGGAAGCTGGCAAGGAGATCTGGCCCGCTCAGCAGGAGGCTCCCGAGACCACCATCAACACCAAGGCCACTGGACAGGTGAATTACTCATCGGGCATTGACTACCGGCAGTCCACCAAGCAGCCTATTGTTGCTATCTAGATTGGACTAATTGGGATTTTTTTATGGGAGGATTTTGAGACAAAAGCGAGTTCATGTTTACAAGATTGCATCTGATTTACTTATGAAAGATTATGACCTGGCAGTTGCTTAATTACTTCAAGATAGCACACTGCAGTATTTCTTAGACGAAATTGAGACCTTTTACTTTAGAACCCATTTTGACCATCGTGACTTGACATTGCAGATGAGCGGTGAAGGCTTCGGTGAACAGATAACAATCTCTTCATTTATCCTATCTCTTCCAATGATAAGGCCTCGCACCAAAAAGGTGAGGCTGAAACGGGCCGGAAACCGTGATAAGCCGGCGTCGGATCGACATGGTCCGGTCACTTGGTGCTACACATCCCGGACAAGAATGTCCTTGTACCGTAGCGACGTGGAAGTGATATCACCGAAAGCTTAAATCGAGATTGTCTTTCATTCTTGGAGTCGAGATAACCCCTCATGCCTTGAATGACCAATCAGCCTACACCTTTTGCACTGCGTCAACCCCCATTTCGTGATGGAATGCTTGTGTGTAGCGCTAGTGATGCATGGGTTGTCAAGGGGTTGCCCTCCAAAGGATCTGCTGTTCTTGATTAGGATGCCCCCAATTCGTGTTGCGTAGACAGCCACAGCGCACCATCAATTTTGACGACAAAGATTGCAATACGATTGAGTTTGAGGATGCTCCAACTATCAATTACGTCTTCCATCAAGCCTCGCCGTATAATTGATTTGTTCGAACCTAATTGGCTGGGAGTTTGCGACTGTTCGGCTCGCGGTTGCTCATCAAGTTCTATATGACTTGATTGAAAAGCTTTCTGAAGGATGGTAGCTGATCTTTTCTCACAGACAGGTAGTATTGTAAGCGTTCTGCTAGACCGGTACACATGGATGTTTTAAAGATGCAGTCAACTGGTCATCTGCCATCTAGCTTGGACCAAGCCGGTTTCCTCTCAGTTGATCATGAAGTATCCTGAACCGCCTCAAGCTCTCATTTAACCACTATAGATACTACAGAAGTACCATAACTGTGAAAATTTAGACAAAGAAGGTGCAACTTCGCTCTCCCCTGCTTCGTGGCCCTCTTGAGTTTGTTCATTGCTTCTCGCCGCCTGTCAGCTTTCAAACAGCCTTTTGTCGTCTTGGACCCTGTTACTTTGAAGACCAGACGGGTAATACCCCTAATGTTCTACTAAATCAACTCAATTAGCAGGGAATCGGGTTTGACCCACGTTGTTGAAGTGACTGGCAGACTTCGATGACGGTTCGGCCGCCATGGCATCAAACGTCTCAATGATTTTCCAGTTCCCCCATACCCATAAATGTTCTCGGATCTTAAGCTTGACTGGCTTCTTTTCCAGCAATAATCTTGCTTTGAAACACTTTTATTGCTAGACGAGCCTGTTGCAATAGTATGAATGTTCAACTGCTGACTCTTGGGCCTCCCTACGGCTGGGACGGTGACG
Organism: Fusarium sp. MBC 119; assembly: GCA_030411635.1. Taxonomy (NCBI): domain Eukaryota; kingdom Fungi; phylum Ascomycota; class Sordariomycetes; order Hypocreales; family Nectriaceae; genus Fusarium; species Fusarium sp. MBC 119. The sequence continues at coordinate 183,294 of JAPERM010000133.1, forward strand.
AGCATGCTGACCTGGAGATCATCCTTCGAAGCATTCTCGCATAAATATAGAGCCGCTTGACTTATTACATCATTAGAAAATGTTGGCCGACATTCTACATAAGTGCTGACGGGAGTGGTAGCTATTTCGGTCCAGCTTGAGTCGTTCAGCTTGAGGACCAGCTCGGATATTCGGATACGCTAGTTATAACTTATTGTGCCCTACTTTTTACTGAGTCTGTCTTATGGCAACTAACTTTCGCTACCTTCAAAATTATGGTCGGCAAGGAAGTTTTGTGGCTTCCAAGAGCTTCTGGAGACTGTCAAGCCCAGCACAGCTTTCACTTTGAGATTGTGTGTGTGTGTAGCATGTCATCTACATAAAATTTATCAATAGCAACTTGCCTATGGAGTGAGATGCGTTGTAGATTATAATATGTAGATCCTCTTCCCTCCGAGCATATGATTCATGGAGGCTTCCTCAACCAAACAGGTCTATTGGCCAACAGAGTGTGTCTCCGAGATTTGTTTTTATGGAACATGATTATCGAAATGACTGAGATTGAGCATTGCAATTATCCATTCTCCTTCTATATACACAAAGCTTGTAGAAACACCACCTCAATGTTGATCTTAACCTTGCGTGACAAGATCGGAATGTAATTGAGGATGCAGACGATTCACAATTAACACGACAGTACTAAGCAGTCACATATGTTCCCAATCTATTCGATCACATCTAGCCTAAGCTTCTCGTGATAGCCCCGTGATTCCGATGCAGTCGTTTCGTTGGCTTATCGTTACACATGCAGACCGTAACACAATATGATGCCACACGTGTTGAAGAGATATGCTTAAGACTGACTTTAGTGGTAAAAGGGCATGTTTACACTGGATGGCACCCACGCCTGGTAATTTTATGTATAGAGACTCGTACGAGGCTCAGAAGAGAACTGGCTGAGGTTTCCTTCCGCCATCAGGCCCGTCACGACCCCTAAAGGAGCCTCTTCCTAGTTCAAATTATTATGGGGTGCAGAAACTCTGAAAAGCTCAATGCTGTACCTAGGAGCTCTTTGCAAAGTACACGCGTAAATAGACTAAGCAGCGGGCGTTGGTGTAGCTCTTGTAAGTTAGAACTAGAATGCTATAAGTGATGATACTTGTGCAGTGTCCCTACAAGGACGATATAGTTTATGTGGGTTTGCAGGTAAATTGATGAATACCGTTGTACAGTTGATAGGATCCTGTTCGACTCGCCTGTCAAATACTGATGATAGATGTAACATGATAATTGGTGAGACCATGACTGGACGATATCGTCGTGATTTCTTTCACGAGTTTAAGATTTTCCTGTTAGAAATATACCGGGTAATTGACGCCTTATGCTTTTCTAGTATATGTGAAAGTGGATTGACCGAAACACAGCCTAGGGGGTTCATTGATAATCCGGACTCCCTCTACTAAGTTTAAGATTAAATATAGCATTATTATAGACCATAAACTCCTAAAGGTTATCATAAGACTCCTTAGAGTTTAGGATATAATATCATATGAATCCTAAGAATATCATAAATTTAGTAAAGGATATAGCATAGAAGAGCTATGCCTTTACTCCAGGTTCTTCTTGACCCCCGAGGACAGAACTAGCCTTGCACAGGGGGAAATGGCACAAGTAACTATTTCTTCTAAACAAAGAAATTCGACTACCGAATGCGAAGATCTCTACAGAATGAAGTTTTCTTGGACGCAAGTGCTGATACGTGATTCGTGGGCTAGTCGCTATCTTCTTTGCGTGCCGCAGTCCCCTCATCACGCAACTTTAGAAAGCTCTATCGTGCTTTAGTTATAGTCGATACTGAGGCATTTGATCGCCTGTGACCAAAGACCATACTGTTGGGATATAAAAGACGACAATTGAATAAATGTCTTTTATTTGGGTGGAAAGCCGGGTAGGGTTATTAGGGATTGGATAGTATAGTAACATACTCATTGAATGATCGTAGCTTGATACCGTAAATATCTACAACATTAAACAGCTCTAGGTGGGGACTAATGCAAGCCTGAGTCTATTTCTTCAATAATTACTGGCCAAGACTGCTAGGAGGCGCTGGAATTATGTTCTTCCATCAGATACAATCTGCCATTGCGGCAATTCCCCTTACCTAGATTCTGACTCAATTTCACGAGATATTACGGTGTATCCTCCCCCCCGCCTTTTAACCCGTTTCTAGTGGATCAACCATCCAAAGTAATTCATTGGAAGCTCCCAGGCACGTAATTGCATCCAAAAGCTTACGTGCTGTCCTACGATACCGGTGTAACAACGCCATTACAAGACATCTGGCGTAATTGGCTTGACCCGGTCTCGGAACATGTTATCGCGACCCCGACCTCTCTCTTAAAACCACCTGTCACCTTAACAATTACCTGGATGCCGTCTTTCATTCTCTCACTATTCTCACTTATTTTCAGCGCGCTGGCAGGTATTAGAAAAGAGACTGAAATCATGCCTCACAACATTCGACGTGTAGCCGTTATTGGCGCAGGACCAGCTGGTGCCATCGCTACTGATGCTCTAGTCAAAGAGGGGGCTTTCGACACTATCCGTGTATTTGATCGCAGAGCTGGTGTTGGAGGATTATGGTGAGCTGTTAATTGATCTCCTGGCAGGATGTTATTACTCATGCCGTTCACAGGGTCCATACGCCGCATCTGCCACCAGGAATTCCCTCCCTTGAAAAGGTCGTGAAGGGAGACGCAGATAATGCCATCGCTATTCCAGAACATTTACCAGCAGTAACACCAATTTCGGAGGCAGTTAATAGTCACCAGTATCGTTTCTCAGACACACCTATCCATGAGAATCTTCATAGCAACATCATACCCGATATTATGAGCTACACTCAGGAACCCTTCCCAAACAAGCTCTCCAAGAAAAGCCTAGAAGAGTATGGACCTAACTCTCCCTTTCGTCACCACTCCACCATCCGTGAGTGGGTTGAGGGCATCTTTTACCGCGGTGGTCACAACAAATTACTTGAGCTCGAGACTACGGTTGAACGTGTGGTCAAGGAGAATCGTGAGTGGGTAGTAACTCTTCGAAAGGTTGTTGATGGCCGTAACTATTGGTGGCGAGAGGCCTTCGATGCTGTAGTCGTAGCTTCTGGCCATTACAACGTGCCTTGGTTTCCAGAGGTTGAGGGACTACTGGAGTTTGATAAGAAGTTCCCTGGCGCCATCCAGCATAGCAAACACTTTCGGGAGCCGTCCAGATATGCAGGAAAGGTAAGCGCTATGCCAAAATTTGCGAAAGTTTGTGAGGGCCACATTATACTGACAGTTGAAAGCGTGTTATCGTGGTTGGCGCATCAGTTTCATCAATCGAGATCATCCATGAGATTCTCGACTTGACCAGCGGCCAGGTCTACGCTTCTGTACGTAATGAACCTATCGCGGCCTTTGGATGGGTGCCGTTCGAACACCCCAAGATCTCTGTCAAACCATCAATCCGTCGCTTAGATCCAGAAACTGGGCGCGTTCACTTTACCGATGGGTCGCATCTTGATAACGTAGACCACATCATCTTTGGCACTGGATACACATTTAGTTTTCCATTCATCCCTGTCGTTCAAGAGCGTGTCAGGGATGCTTATCGTCGACTTCCTGGTGTGTATCAACACACATGGAACATCGAGGACCCTACGTTAGCCTTTGTTGGAATGGTAAGTATCTTGTTCCCTCACATGATTTACCAGGCTGATCAACTGTTCTAGCTCGGTGGTGGCTTCACTTTCCGTGCATATGAATGGCAAAGTGTAGCCATCGCCCGCTTCCTCGCCGGACGCGCAAAGCCCCTACCATCTATCCCCGAGCAACTTGAATGGGAGCGCCAACGTGTCAGTGAGAAGAGGGGAGGAAAGGACTACTACTCCATTGCACCCGACTACGAGGGTTTCTTTGAATTTTTGAAGGACCTTGCTGGAGAGCCTGCTGAGGGTACAGTTGGACGGGCCCTGCCAGCATTCGATCCTCAGTGGTTGGTGATTTGGAGTGGTATGGTAGCACCCAGGTTGGAGAGTTGGAGGCGAAGGAGAAAGGAGGCTGAAGAGAAGCAAGGTCCCAAGGCCAAGCTATAGACGCAGATGCGATCTAACGCATCTTACTAGCATATATTTCACTTGTGTTTCGTAACCTGAGCTCGAACTCAGTTCAAGGACCAAGGATGGAACCCAACATATGAGCCATTTGGAAGATTCACTACTTGGCTGTTTTGGAGAAGTCGTTAGTGTACAACGTCTCCTTTTCGACCGGCACTACCGCATATAGATATACATCGTGCCCGAGATTTCAAGGACATAGAACATCGCAGTTGTACAATATGGGATTAGATTACAACCCTAAAGCAATCTACCTATGCGTAAGTAACGCCAATATGTGAACTAATAATTGTGGCACGCCGAATATTAACAACACCCCCTAATATTCGTCCCGTATCTCCTTTAAAAAGTCGCACCGAAAGAAGAAAAAATCACACCGTATTTTCCCCTATAAAACCCAAGAATTGTATTTCATTAAGACATTTCCCCGACACGTAAAACCGCGTCTTTTATCGCCTTGCAATGCAGCACATGAGGCCGGTTCGTCCAATGAACCAGAGGAAACCGAAGAAACGAACAATAGACAGCACAGCTGTCGAGTACAGAAGGACACGGAAATACATGGGGGTTCGGACTTCGGACGCGAGCTGTGAGGGTGGTTAGCATGCTATGCGAGAGTGAGGGTGAGTGAGGGTGACTTACTGTGGCGCCCGGGAGAGTGATAAAGTCGTCTGTTGTGACAGCGACGATAAGAACAATGTTGCAGAGAAGCCAGAGAATGACGAGACCTGTTCGGAAAGACTTGTACGAATCTTCGACATCCTTCTTCTCAGGTTGCTCATCGGCCATTTCGCTCATAGGCGCAAGGGCTCGCCAGACGACCTTTTCGAACTTGTTGTCAATGTCTTCCTGCTCCTGTTCGATTTCTTCAACAACTGCTTCGGCTCCCTTTTCGCTCTTGATAATGTTGGCTGAAGGCAGGTGCTCAGCAGAATCGGAACCCTTGGTACCCCACGACACGTCGTGCCAGTTGTTGAAGGCGTAGACCATCAGGATGTTGATGTAGGTCGACATGAGGACGAGATACTGAGGGAACGAGTGGAACATGTGCCAAGGGTCGAGATACAGGAAGGACGCGATGTAGTTGATACCGTAGATGGTGAAAAGGGCGATGATGATCAGACCTGCGACACCAGTTTCGCCTCCGAAGAAACTATTCCAGAAAGCTGAGCCGGACGCGAAGGAAATCTGTTCCTCGATGGGCGTAGTGGTGAAAGCTCGGTATACGAGATAACCAGTCAAGACGAGGAGGTAGAGCTGAATCAAGCCGAAGACCATGAATGAGAGGACGTAGGTGTACTGAGCGCCCTTTGGTCTGTTTCCGAGAGCGAGGATGAACTGTAGGATAAGGAAGGCGATGTAGATGTATTTGATGAGGACGTTGACAATAGGCGTGGCTAGATCCCCGAATGGCCATCCATGGTATCCGGATAAAACCTGTGGGCTACCGACGAGCTTCATGATAATGGTCGTGGTGAGGTAGTAAGACGCGAGCGAGAACCAAGTAAACAGGACGTTGAGCAAGTTGTAGATGAACTGGATGTGTAGGAAAAAGAGTCGAATGATGTTATGGCCGGATCCATACATTCGGCCGAAATGCATGAGGGAATAGAGAGACATGGCGAAAGATCCGTTGAGCCAACGACGTCGCTGGCCGATAAACTCAGAGGCGCCTTCGGGGACATCGGTCTCTCCCTTGGAAGCCTTGATATAACTCAAATGCCATTTTTGACTAGCCTTGGCGACCAACTCGAAGCAAAGAATTCGGTCTTCGGCCAAGAACATGTTCTTCTTGAAAATGTTCATTCCATCGATACCCTTTTTGCCCAGTGTCTTTGAGAGGGTGTGATCACCATGGAAATACTGCTCCAAGGGTCTGCCCATGATAGCGCGGAAGCGGTAGGCTGAGAAAGCACCAGGCAAGACACTAACATATCCAAAGGCACTTTCCAGCGGCTTATCGAGGACATTGGAGATCTTGTACTCGAAATTCTGAACTGCGACCAGCGGGTTAAGCAACATCTTACCTCCCTTGCCCAACATGACGTGAATCTCTCCACAAGCACCGCCGAGATCGCGATCGTTATAAAAGCCTTCCCAGAGGGACAACAAGGCGCGAGGGCCAGGCTTGGTTCCGGCGTCGATGAGAATGGCGACTTCTGGGTTCAGAATGCGACCGAAGGCGTTGAACAACCAACGATGCGAGTTGATCTTCTTGCTGTTCTTCTGCTTGAGACAGAAGATGAACTGCACGGGAGGAAGATTGCGCTGGGGTTTGTCGTGGGCAGGTCGGACGAGCTGCTGATCGGGCGTGACGGAGATTTGACTGGTATACTCGAAAATGTGGGCGACGGTTTCCTTGCCGTTGACATCCTTCTTCAGGACACCATCCTGGTAGATACCAACGGTTGCGAGGACGTCGAAAACGTTCTTGTCGACCTTGTCAATACCATCAAAGACGAGACAGACGACAATCTTCTGCCAAGCTGGGCCTCCCTTGTTCCAGAACTTGGATCGCTTCAGGTTCACAATGTCCCGAACGTTCTGCATGACACCGTGGAGGGTTCGGGCGAGAAGGACCTTGTCTTCGTTGTAATACGTGATGGCGATGAGAAGCTCGGTGTGACGGTTGTACATTCGCGGGCGGAGGTTGAAACCGTTACGCAGGGTGAAATCGTTAGGGTCGCAAGTAGCAGCTGTGTAGCGCATCTTTGTGAATTCTTCCTCCATGCTTCCAGGAGCGTCGCGGTATCTAGGCTCAATAGCGTTCTTGACGGCGCTGGGAACGGGGTAGTCGATGCTGAGAACGGAGCCCTGGACAAGCTTGACCTTACGGGTCTTTGAGCGACCGAGACCGCCAGCACCCGGCGGGGGGATCTGCTGCTGCTGTCGCATCATCCAACTCTCGTCGGCATCGAATTCCTGGTAGGTCGAGTCGGGGCGACCGTGGGCAAAATCAGGAACGGACAAAGCCTCGCCGTTCTGGCCAAATTCTTGCATAGTAGGCGCACGATGCATGACAGAGAGTCGGGACTCAGCCAGGCGCGAGGCTTCGACATCGTACTCAGGCTCAGGGTATTCGTAGCCCGGAGAGCCAGGAGGCAGACCGGCCGGGTCCTGGGGATAGTGACCAAAGGCGCCATGACCATAGCTGTTGTGACCGAAGCTTCCTTGACCGTCGAAGCTATTGTTGCCTATACTTCCTTGATACGAGTTGTGCAAAAGATCTCGACTCGAGTCGTTTTGCTCGGGAACGGGTCGTTGTGCGCCGAGGGGAGGGGGAGGAGACAATTGCTCGTAGTCGGGTTCGTAAGGGTTGCTCACGGGAGATCGATTGGAGCCGTTGTTCTCGGAGGACTCGCGGAAGTGGTACTTTAAGGGATGGAATGTTAGAGGATGGAATTGAATTGAGTTGATGCGGCTGCGGTAGAGTTAAACTCACTGCTTGTCCAGCGGGTAGATCTTGCATCTCGCGTGGCGCGTCATAGTTTGGGCCTTGGCCATGTTCGTTAAAAACCATCGTTGCGCTTCTCTCTGCCCGCAGTGGAAAGCCAAGCTCGGATGATGGGTGATGAGAGTTGCGCGACCGTTATGTTATGTAGTGTCTTTTAATTCAAGCTTTGCTGGGTACCTGACTTGACGACGATGATGACATGCAATGCGATAACGATAATCGGAGGTGCCGGGCAGGTAGTGATGCAATCAGCGCCGAAAAAGGGAATTAAATGAGGGACGACAAGAAAAAAATTAATGGAAGAACCCTCTTGATAGATGATGCTCTCTCCTACAATCAAGACGGAGAAAGATGCTGAAACGAGAGGACACCGTAGTAGCTTGCTATGCTATGCTATGCAAACATGGAGAAAAACAAGAAAAAAGAGAGAGGGAGAGAAAATCAGGTGGTGGAAAAAAATGGGAAAGCTTCAGAGGGGCTGGTGCGTGCTACTGCTGTGCTGTCGGGTGCTTGGATGCTAAACACTGCGCTGCGCTGTGCTGCTGAGGTGTGAAATGCGCATTACTGTAAAACCCCAACCAACACAACACAGTAAGAAAAAAAAAGAACTGGGGTTTTTGATCCTTCTTTGACAAAGATCGACCTTCGCCGCGTAACTAGTGTCTCCATATTATGCCGGCTTGGAGTGGTTTGGTTGGTTGGTGTCGATTGATACTGACGTAGATTCTCTGATCATCAATCCTGTCAGCCAAAAATCAGCGCACAGGTCACCTCAGTCCTTGCCTACTATTTTTAGGTAGCGAGGCACTATAACGGTACAAGCCTCGTATACGCGCAATTGCTGCTGCGCGTACCCAGATCATGGGTCTTCAAAGCACGGCACAGCCAACATACAGCTAAGCAGCGCAGTATCAAGCAATATTATTCCCGTCCCCTCCCTTCTTGGTTCCATCATGTCCCGTCTGTGTCTGTCCAGGCATCTTCCCCTGACATGTGCAGACGAGATCGCTGTGGCTGACCACTAACGGGCCGTTACGTCAAAAAGAGGCGTTAATTTTAGGCCCTGGGACGTTACAAGTAGAAACTAAAGTCCAAGTGGAGCCCCCACCTTGACTCCGTACCAATGTAGGTACAGTACTGTAAGGTACTGTACCCCACGTAACAGCATGGATTTGCATGTCACTCGTATCTCACAAAAATAGAAATAGAGAACAGAAAATTCGGGGGGATGAATGGATCCAGTTCGGCCAAACCTGATCAATAGTTAGGCGTAGATTAACGTTGCTCGGCCTAGATCAGCTCTCTTTTCTTTGGCGATGCAAAAAAAGGCTTCTTTTTCCAAGAGGTATCAAACGAAACGGCCACTACTGTGTCACCCTAGAGCCTCCCATGTCAACCTTTTGCTCTAGTGCACTGACGCCATGAATTTCCTGTTTTTTTCCCTTGTTCCGACAGCGACTGCATCAACACGAGGACAAAAAGGGAACAAAAAGAGAGGGAAACAGGAAAATAAAGATGCCAGAAACGGCAAAGAAAATCTTGACTGCCTCCAACTTCCTTTTCTCTCGCGTTGAGGTCGTTTGACCAGTAACTGCACTCATCATCAGATTCTGCCACAATGACGCCATTTCGGCATTCGGAGCTTTTTTAAGTGCGACGGACAACAGATGAAAAGCCCTTCTAGAACAAAACGCCAGCGATTATCGGCCATTCCGTTTTCATACAAACCAGCAAACCACGCCCTCGCTTTAGCTTGAACCGCAATTGACCAATTCACTTCATGACTCTCGCGAATCCCTCTATACGAGACCCGCGACAGTCCCTGCCAATATCGCACAGCGCACCCTTGCAGTGCTCATTTCACTATACGTGCAGAGGCCATGTCAGACAGCCCTGCTAGGTTCCAGTGCAAGGCTGAGGTGCCATTCCTTAGCGCATTTCACGCGGATCATGGCTGGGAAGCCCTCCTCGCCGCAAGAATAGCAACAACAATTAATGTTCGCCTAAAGGATAAAGATACTTCCGTTGTTTGTGTCGCCAAGCGACAGACCGAATGGTTTCGGACTTTGGGTGAATCGCGATGGTCACGTGCCATTGCAAGCCGCCCTTTTCCGAACAGAAAGCAAGCCAAAGTCCGACCAAGAGACAGCAGGGCACCCTACATTGAACCAGGTTCCTTCACTTTTGATGAATCCGAAACGGCTCGGGCAATTATTGACCAGGATAGTCCACGACATCTCCCTAGAGATTCACAAGAGAGTAAAAAGAATGGGAAACAGTATAACCGCCGCTCCTGGACTCGTCGATAATCGCCATCTTGGAAAGAATAGTAGTAACAGGAATTGCCTCAACACTAGCTCCGACAAGATCAATCGCCCATAAGGTACCTCAACGACAAGATTCCCGTACAACGCCAGCCATTTAAACACGTCTCCCAAAGACGCCCATTGTAACCTTACCAGATCGTAAACTCAAAGCACAACAGATACCTACCGCAGTTGATCTCATTCATCTTTTTCGTGGCACGCTTTCTTGAACTCCTTGAGAATTGCCTAAATGATCAGTCAGCAAGATTCTTGAACAACGGCAACTCCCACTTACGTCAAAATCGTGGTCCGCCATCGACATGAATGCTGGCGTCTTGTCTAGCTTCAGTTTACCAACCCGTGGACTCTTGATTCCAAACGCAATCCTCGCAAGGAATCGCGCATCGTCTCGAATATCTGTCGCCTGGAGCACTCTATTAAGCGCCACCCTGTCCACGCGCTTGGGCGACAAAGGCTGTAGCTGCACAGCTGTGCCTTGGAGACAGAACGTGCAGTGTCCGCACTTCTTCTTGTCCTCAGGAAGATCCATGCCAAAATGCTGGGCGAGGGAAAGGCCAAAGCACTTCGGCGCTGTGACGAGCTTGACCATATCTTTGAGCCTCTCCAAAGCCTGTGTCTCGCGTCTCTTCAAGTCCTCGTATAGCTTGTCTGTTAAACCGTCGATCGCGGCGTCGGTCTCAGGAAGCTTGCCCAAGACTTTGTACTTTTGTTCAACGCCACCAACAGTGAGGATGATGGCGCCGTGATTGTTCAGGTCGTTGAGTAGGTTGATAAGATCAGTTCGTCGCAAGCCCTCAGTTTCCGCAACCTGAGTAGGATCAATGGTATAGTACTTCTTGGCCTTCTTCGCATGTTTTAAAATAGCCTGGCTTTCTGGCGATTGGATGCCCTTCAGGCGAGGATAGTACTTCGAGGTCGCTTCGAATTTGTAGGAGCTGTATTCCGGAGTTGTGGCGCGAATGAGATTGAATCTCAATTCTAGCGCGGCGTAGATTACGCTCAGAGGGCTGGTGCGGATATCAAACTCTGCTGACTGCCGGTAGTGACTGACTTTGAATGTCTCGCCAGGAGGTAGCTGAACAACGTCTCCGTCGAAGATGTCCGTAAGCAGATTGCGTAATGAGTTGCGAGATGGCAGATCCCCTCGGGCAAAGTTCTCACGAATCCAGAAATCTTCTCGACAAAGGTAAAGCATGCAGTAGCTCTGTTTACCGTCTCGACCAGCGCGGCCCACTTGTTGGCAGTATTCTTCGACGGTGCTCGGGACATCCCAGTGGACGATGTTGCGGATATCTGCGAATGTCAGCCATATGTTCACGGGAAGAGCTATGTTGACCAACCTGACTTGTCGATTCCCATGCCAAATGCAATAGTTGCAACTACCTATGATATTGTTAGTACGTCGGTAAACACGCTGGAATGAGTCGGTCTCACAGTCTGAATCTTGGACGTCATAAACTCCTCTTGGATCTTTTTCTTCTCGTCCACTTTCATACCGGCGTGAAAGAAAGCGGCGGGGAACCCTTTCTTGGTAAGGTGTTCTGCCAACTCTTCGGCTTGCTAGAGCGGATATCAGCGTCTGGACAGCAAAGGTAAAGATCCAGGTCAAACGACCTTTTGGAGAGTGGCATAGATCAGAGTCGAGCCAGGGTGTGTTTTCAAAAACTCGTAGAGTAGCTCGTATTTGTCCTTCTTGACCTTGACGGCCTCGGCTTCCAGTCGAAGGCTGAGGACGGGTCAGTATGGATAAATTCGAGACTGCCCGGGCGAAAACTCACTTGGGGCGATACACAGATGTCCTGAAGACACCATCCTTGGAAATGTCGAACGCTTGGCAAATGTCATCGATGACAGGTGGTGTAGCCGTAGCTGTCAGGCAGATGACGCGTTCCGCCTTAATTTCTTGGACAAACCGTGCAACTTTTCAAAGTTAGTAGGCTTGTAGAATCGTAAGGGCAATGGAAGAACCTTTTAGGTAGTCAGGACGAAAGGAATGTCCCCACTGGTCGGTATCAGCTACAAGTCGGGTGACTGGGAACATAACATACCTCTGAAATGCAGTGCGCTTCGTCCACTCCAATCAACCTGACTCCGCCCTTAACTCGCTTCATTGTCTCGACAAACCCTTCATTGTTGAGGCGCTCAGGAGCGCAGTACAAAAGGCGGAGCTGTCCTTCGCGAAGAGCCTTGTTGATGTCTTGCATTTCTTCCCAGGTCTTTGTTGAGTCAATGCATTCAGCTGCAATGCCTTTCCTCTTGAGAGCGTCAACCTGATCCTTCATCAAGGCAATCAGGGGTGACACGACGATGGTGATGCCCGAATCGTTGGCATGTCTCTCATTGGTCTGGCGGTCCATTTCCGGGAAGGCGATTGCGGGTATCTAAGCGGCGGCGTCAGCATAGAAGATCGACATACGGTCTTATAAGGAGCGCGTAATGCGTACTTGGTAGCAAAGTGACTTTCCTGCACCAGTGGGAAAGACAACGAGAGCGTTGTCGCCACCGAGTAGTCGGCTGATGGCAGCTTCTTGCTCATGGCGAAACGATTTGTACCGGAAGTTGTCCGCCAGTATCTTGCGTGCGAGCTGAATTCTTTGTGGCTCTCCAGGTCGATCATTTAGAGCGTTGTTGGTTGCACTGACTGAGCCATGTCGTGCCTTTTTCACAGGAGCCAAGCCCGGGACATCGTTCTCCTTGTCTCTGCTGTGCTTTCCGGTAGCTCTGCCTATGAGGTCCGCTTCGTCCACTCCATCAAAGATCAGATCGTCCTCATCAACGTCCTCAAAGAGAGCGTCTCCGGAATCGAAGTCTTCATCTGCCATAGTGTGAAGAAGGCGCGCGACTGTATGCTTGATGTGGTTTGAGGACGACAACCCAACTTCTGGGTGATAACAGCGTCGGAACTTGAGTAGATGACAACAATTGGTAGAATCAACAGGTAAGGCGATGGAGGGTTGAAAGCCTTATCGGGATGGTGGCGATAAGCTCAACCAGGAGGAACGCGTAGGAGAAACGCGGGTGACGCCAGGTCACGTGCCCTGATCGGTCACCACAAGCACGTGATAACCCCAACCATTTACCTACCCTAAATGCGCAACATCAACTCGTTCAAACAGCATTTCTCCTTGAGTATGCCTTTAGTGTATGTAATGATAGGCATTCTCTAGTTAGTTTATCTTATAATATGAACGAAGAGACTTGTTTATATCAAATTCTTTGAGGTTCTGTAGCATTATCTTCTTGTAAAGGAATCAAGTTTGGGAGTCGGTAAGCTATCAGAATACAGCTAAAAGGTATATCACATTCAACCTAGCAACAACTCCTGCGTATTTCGGGACCTGACTCCGGTGATAATCACAGATGAGAATGTACGGAGTATTGCTTTCTAAATTTGATAGAGATCGGTTACGTGTCTGGACATTTTCTTAGAGCCGACCTTCTCAGATATTCACCCTGTTCAATATTCGTGCTGCTCCACCCAGCCGGATACCTTAGCGAATGGTGACGTGGATGATTTGGCTCAAAGCTCACCCGACTTTTCATAACGTTCTCGAAACTCGCATTCGCATCACATGGCTTCTACTTAATCGCAGTCGGGTATCAATTTGCGCCGTGAGAATTAAGCTTCCATAATCATTGACGTACATCCGCGCCACTACGATCCCAAAGGAACTCTGACAGCACAGCCACCATAGCGTTAACTATGGTATGATGTTGCGAATAATAGAAAAGGCTATTCATTCAATGCCTTCACAGTAGTCATCGACAATCATTCAAACCCAGCGAAGGGAGTGTTGGTGGAATGAAGTAGATGGTTACGTCATCGATAATCATCCCGAAGCCGAACGTGACAGCTTGATAGCCTGAGGTCTACGCGCCGATCATAGGCTTCATAGCCTTTCAGTGGTTGATAGACGACGATTCGCAACCTGTCGAAGTCAGTATGCTTATTTTATTATCACTGTATTTGATGAGAGAAACGCCATACTTACGTGAACTATTTTGCATGTGTCATCACAAGTCCATGACGTTCAGTATTTGCGCCTTCAATGAGACTTTAACCCAGGTATATAAATCTCACAGTCCACTCGCCAAGACAATTTCAGTATCCATACACATCAATATCAATAATAACGACAACTATTACATTGTTAAGAAATAACACCACAATCATGGACGGAATCAGCCAAAACGAACACGGACAGGGCATGTCCCACGCCAGTGCCCCCTCTAAGGTACCCGAGGGTGTTCAGCGACAAGCTCCCAAAGGTCTTGAGGAGTCTCTCCCCGACTCTGTATGTTATCCATGTCAATCGATCCTGGTAATATCTAACAATCTCAGGTGCACCCTACCGGCTCCAACCCTGGCCAGTCCACCAACCAGTCTCATGCCAAGGGTGGTGGTGAAGCTTCTATCGTCCCACAGAAGCTCCAGGAGAAGCTTCCCGAGAGCATTGAACGGGCTGTCCCCAACGCAATTCATGACACTGGCGATACCGGTGGTGTGCATCGTAGTCAGTAAATAGACTTACGCTTGGCAATGGCCAGCATTTACACGAACGTTGAGAAATATATTTGCGAAATGCTTGTACGAGTTTTGAGGCATAGACATTAGTCGTGTACAATATAATCCAAGGTCGGCCTTCAACAAACAGATTCCATGAATTGGAGTGATTATCGATATTTTGCAATCTCGTAGCTACTGGCATCTGCAACAGGTCCTGCGTGATCGAGTGGAGATTTTACAGCTAGGCAAGAAAGGAAGTTATCACTACAAGTACAGCATGAACCGAGACAATAAAAGGAAACACAGTCCAATTACAGGTATAGAAACAGACCAGTTGCAAGAATGAGCACAGCTGTAACACCGTGGTTGATGCTGGCTTTGGCAGCCTCCTCCTCTGCTTGCCCTCGAACATAATCCTTGTTCGCAAACTGTCGTATAACAACAGCATCTCCGACTCCTACAAGAGTACCAAACATGAAACAAATACCCATGCACTTCTTAGTTACCGCTGCAGCTAATGGGCTCACTTGACAGATGGGGGAGAACTGCCAGAACGCAAAGAGCCCAAGAGTGCTGAGGCCGGTGCCGATGTTGCGCAGACCACATGCGTAGATGAGAGATTTTTGGTAGGCATCGGCATGTGAAGTAGTGCCATCTTCGGTAGGCGGGCCTTGAAGGCCAAACATGCGAATGGCGTTGTGAGGTGATACGAAGCTGTAGATGCCAACGCTGGTGCCGGTTAAGCCGAAGAGGAGAGGAAGGGCCGAGACCACGGTAGTAGGGAGGATGTCCGACGACATGTTGAGTAGACTGTCGTGGTGTATTGATTGTCCAATAAGTAGCTTATGGGAGAACGCCGAATTGGGTGAAGATGCCCAAGGATTGATTGAATGAGGCTGGTGAAGAGGAGGAATCGCATTCGAGACAGTGACGCAATGGTATTGGGGCCAAGAACTCTAGATGAGCCAATTCTCATAGATGCATAATTCGGCGTAAAGACCTAACTTAAACTAGTGTCCGCATCAAGCGATCATTGCCATGACAGCACGAATTTTAGCTTCATCGCAATGTCTCGAACCTACCTCTCAGTTCGATGCATAAAAAAGAAAGTCCACATGACATGGAAAAAAGGTTATGTTTTCCAAAAGATCAACCGTCTATTCTTGTGAGGGTGCTTCTATATCATGAAAACTTCGTTTGCGCTTTGAGAGATGCCTGCCAAATCATGGCGCGCCAAACATATCGGCGAACCACGGTTCCTCACAGAATGGAGCCAGGAACTGTTCCGAAAACAGGTAGTCCATAGTCATCGCATTGCCGCCATCTCCAATACTGTCTGGATCTTGTGAATGTAGCCCAGCAATGAACAATCCCTTGATAGCTCTGAGGAGACCTAGAGTGAATGGGAAAAAGCCCCAGGGTCGCTTCCTGGACTCTACAATGTCCATAATTGTGGAGAGCTGGCTGGTCATGACGCTACAGCGGTCAACAATACTCACGACATTCACTTTCTCCCTGACTACTCTTCTGTCCCAGCCCTCTTCAACGTGAGTGCTGTGATCGGAACCATGTGCTACTATAAATAAGATTAGATTGCTGGATTTTCTCACTGTCAACTACCAACACACCAAACGATCTGTCGTAGCTAAGCCATTGCACTCGACACATCGTTTCGACCGATGTGTATCCTGAATCGATATGCCATGTGCAACAAGGACACGACGCGTGTTACAAAGTGAATGAACAAGCCACAGCTTTATAGCGGCTTGGCCCTGCTTTTAGTGAGTCACTACTGACCTGACATGTTTTAGTTGGTGACCGCACTGTTCCTTTACTGGGAATAAGCGCTACATCGGTCGAAAGGATGCGTTAAAACTGCTTCGCTATCGTCAAATATGTCTGCCGGATGTCACAGCTAAGCATACATACCCTATTAGAGTCAAGCCACTGGCCGATACCTTGCATCACTACCAGTTAGTGTGAAGGCTGTGGCTCCCGTCAAATTACTAAGATCGTACCTAGTGAACCTGTCAAAAGCCTAGATGATGGCTAGTTTTCTATCAAGAGGTATCGACTGTTTGAGGCTACCGTTAACCGTTTGAGAAGCCAGACTCGTTTCATGCAGATCTCACTAACGTTAACCACTGACTGCAGTCGTCTTCCCTCACGGAGAATAAGTTTCACGTGTTCAGCAACAACTCAGCTGCTCAGTTTGACAAATAGGGGTCAAGGCCAAGCAGTGCTACGAGCTAAAAGACGACTTACCCCTATGTTGGTTTCTCCAAGAGGGCTTCCACCAACAAACACGATTGCCTCTGGGCATCTGAACTAACCCTTCTGCATCTTACCAAGACTCGCTACTGAATAGAGTACAGGCGACCAACACGCCAAGCTTATTCAGGCAGGACGCTATCGCACGCCACAAACTACGCCACTCGCGACAATACAAGAGCGACAAAATCACGATTTCAGTAATTCCTGACAGTCTTGAGGTGGATACATAGCGAGAGGAAGGGCTTTGCGATACGGATCACCAGGGCGTGTGCTTGCCCTGGCCATTAGGGGTATGCTGATGTCTTTTCTGAATTCGCATTTAATTGGAAATTTGCGCATTCACATCGATTCTGCAAACGCTGTACTGTTGGAACATGGGATGATTGGCCCATCTACTCACGTCTGCGCCTTGAGAAAGAGTGACGAGTATCGCGGAATATGATTCTAAATCTAAAGGAGGAAAACACATAACTACACGAAGCGGTTCCGGATATAGAACGAGACGCAAACCAACACATGCGGCAGTTGTCGGAGAGATTAGAGTAGATGCTGATCGACGAGTTAAAGCAAACTCAAATACTTGGTAGCTGCTCAATAGTCTCTCTCAGGTACGAGCCGTGTTTGGCGCGATGCGGGAACAAAACTCAGGCAGGGGTGCCGTAGTGATACGAAAAAAAGGACTCTAATCAAACAGGCCAAGCTTCCATCGGGTTGGTCCAACGTCATACTGGATTAGAGCTTTTCTAGCCTCGAGTCGTTTTGGTCTAAGGGGCCAGGAGACGCCGCTGAATACTCGTGTGTCTTGGCGCCTGGAGCTGGCGTTCCCAACAGCCCAGAGAATGCGGGACAATGTGTTGATACTACCGGACAATTTAAGAGCGTGGCCATTAAGACAAATGCTGAATGAAGTTGAAAAGGCTCCTGACCTTGCCGGAGACCCGACTGACGGGGTTGTCACCTGTACGAGCTTAGGCACTATTGCTGGTCCTTGTGCTGATCGTTTTGGAGAGGACCGTCATTTACCAATCACGAGCCTACGTTGGTCGGTCCTTTACCAATTGTTTGAAGATTCTGTTTGTTATGCAGGCAAGACCCTGCAGATGATGGACTGACTCGAGATTACCGAAGTATGTTTGTCGACTATCCGGGGTCCCATATCTCACCATGTCACCCAACGCAAAGTCAATCTTGTGGGACAATTGCCGGGGATTAATTAACGTCAGCCTAATGGACCTGCCATCTTGAGACGTAGCGCGTTCGTCATCTTCTTCGGCATTGGATAGCCCCTTGCAGATCTTCGAACCAGCGTCTGAGCCTAGTAAACGTTAGTCTCAAAGCTCGTCGCTAGCGGTGATCATCGTCATCTACCAGGGTCACGGAAGTTCTAGCCTTGAGACTACCACGGGGATCCTAGATCGAGTCATGCGCGATGTCAATGCATATGGGTCTCGTGGGCTAGGAACCAACTCACCGGACAGCAGTGCGACTTATGAGGAGAAGGGCTATCTATATAGTACCACCCACAACACGTTTTGGATCCTCTCAAGAGGTTTCGCTCTATCTTTGCTGGCTAACCAATGTCATATCGCCCAACATGATTGATTTAGCCTCGATATACTATGGCCTCTTCTTGGGTGTCTTCATCTTTACCTTTGCAAAGGCCGTATCGCAAACGAGGGCGATCTGGAAACGCACACACAGCCTTCACAATGCCTACCTGTACATGATTTGGAGCGAGCAGCTGGTCAACTTTATCTTTGCTCTCATCACATTTCTCTATTTGAACAATATTATCCCTGGAAAGTAAGTGTTTCTTCTCTGCCATGTCGATACTGCTCGCTCACCAGTTGAACTAGTCTTGGCTTCCTCTTGGCTACCGTCATCCTGTGGTCTGTTCAGACACAACTCCTACCACAAATTATCGCCAACCGAGTCGCCTTGATCATGACCAACAGACGTCGAGCAAGACACTTGAAATGGGGTCTCTTGGTCGTCATCGGGTTCGTCAACGTCGCCGTCTGCTACATCTTCACCGTTGCGCACCTCGACACGGCCACGGAGAGCCAAAAGCATGTCAATATGGTATTCGAGAAGGCAGAAAAGTCTTTTTTCCTCATCGTCGACTTGGCACTCAACTTATACTTCCTATACCTCGTCCGCTACCGCTTAATTGCCGATGGATTGGGAAAATACTGGAGGCTATTCAACTTCAACGCTGGCATGGTTCTTATCTCGACATCCATGGATATCTTGCTTTTGGGCTTTTTGAGTCTACCCGACCCTTACTTGTAAGCTGACCCCACATGAAACCATCAGAAATCGACTAACTGTATATATAGATATGTTCAGTTTGCCCCTCTTGCGTACATTGTCAAGCTCTACATAGAGCTTCTCATGGCCAACCTCATCTCCAAGGTAGTCAGGGGCGGCTCACGCAGCCAAGGAGAAGGCTGGTACAGCAGCAGTAAAGACAAGTCCAACCCGACCAACTATGGACTCACCTCCCGTGTCGTCGTGAGCAGCAGCCCTGCTGTTCCCAAACGAGAAAATACCATGTTGAGCAGGATTGGCAAGGAGCCGGTGATCAATGAGGGAAGTAACGGATCACAAGTCCATCTAGCTACCTATCCTGAGCCCCATGGTATCACCAAGACTGTTGAGACAACAGTGGTGGTGGGTGATGGAGACAGTGATCGAACATTTAAAGACAGTGTCTAGGGCGTTTGGCTAATTCATAAGGAAATAATACGTGACTTCTAATCATAACTCGGGAGCAATCAATGGTCGTATATATTAATTCAATACTTAAAGAAACTTGTTCATAGCACGAGGGTTCCCAATTTCGTTGAATATTTGGTCGAAGTTGCGCATGAGCTGAGATATTCTTAATTCATGTCCCTTGGAGTGGTGTCAGGGAGGGTGTTTCTAGAGTGCAGTATTACAGGCGCTTAAAAAGTCACAGGCAAATCCACGATTCCAACATCGCGACGTAGTGGGGTGTAGTTGATTTTGTCGAAAGGCACCGCGATCTTGAGGTCGGGGAATTTTTGATATAGTGTCGCTGCAAATCGCTAGTCAGCATAATTCGAGCTGCAGTCAGAAGAACACGTACCAAAAACAGTCGATAGCTCAGCCTTTGCAAGATGCTCAGCAATGCATCGATGATCGCCGAAGCCGAAACCCAGAGGATCTACATACTCCGACCATTTGCGGTTCATATTAAATTCATCGGGGTTCTCAAAGACTTCTTCGTCTCTGTTAGCTGACTGGTTGGAGGCGATGATACCCTCGTTTGCTTTGATGAGCTGATGGGAGGTCAGTTGCGCTGTTTTCATTTCTTATATGCGGGTTCAAGGGCTTACCTTGCCACCAATCTCAACGTCCTCCTTGGCAGTTCGCTTGATGGCCAGTGCAGAGGCAGTGTGGAAACGGCAAAGCTCCTCGACGAATTGAGGGGCCAGTGACGGATCAGCCTTTAGCTGAGCGAGCTGGTCTGGGTGCTGGGCTAGAGTGGCAACTCCCTGGAGTTGTTAGTATAATCATGGAAATCCGAAGAAGTAGTGCATACCAGCGCGATCATGTTCACCATCGTGGCGTTGCCTGCAACAAGGAGCAAAAAGGCAATTTGAACGGCGTCAGCCCTCTCGATTTTCCCATGTTTGACTTGTTCGGTGCAGAGTTTGCTGATGAGATCGTCCTTTGGCTCTTCGAGGCGTTGGTCGACTAGCTTGGCAAGGTAGTCAAGTAGCTCCCTGCGAGATATGAGTATTCGGTATTTGTAGGTAATTGTTGGGTCGGACTGACTGGTTGGCGGAAGATGCTTCTCGGGCTGTAGAACTTCCGTTTGTACGAATGGCATTCTGCTGTGTCAGATACTGAAGGTCATGGAAGGGCACTCCGAGGATTGTGTAGATGATCTAAGTGAGAATTAGTCGCGACCCTCCATCGATCTAACCTTCTAGTCCACGACTTACATATGAGGGCACCGGGAGTGCAAACTCCTGGACAAGGTCGACCGGGCCGTCGGCACAGCCCTTCTGATTCAAAGCTTCTAGAAGATCATCGACCGTCTTTTGGATGTAGGGTTGCATCTTCTTCACAGCCTCTGGTGTAAAGATGGGTTCTACCATGCCCCTGTGTCGGCGTTAGTCCGCTGTTCGCATACCTTGACGAGCAACATCTGACCTTTGATGCATGTGATCCGGGGCATCCATATCCACAAAAGTCGGCTTTGCCTTAGCAGCTTCCTTTCCGCCAGCACCTAGCTCTGGGAAGCCGGGGCGTGTGCGAATCTAAGGTGCGATCAATACCGATGCCAACTAATTCGTTCATAGGTAATACCTTGGAGAGCTTTTCGGACGTAGCAACAAAACAGACATCTTTATGCTTGGTCACAAGCCAGGCAAGACTGCCATCGAATAGCTTGACCTGGGAAACAGGGTCGGTAGCTCGCAGTTTGGCGAACTCAGCAGGCGGCTCTGGGCCAGAGGCACGCTCGAATGGGAAGCTGGGCGGATCTACAGTTGTGGCGGGCATGTTGGAAATAAAGCGATGTGTTTTTGAATTGTAGAGTAGAGGTCTGAAAGATGGAAGTGTGAGAGAAAGGGATCTGGCAGCATAAGAATTGCCGGCCACGAGCAAAGATTTATATCCAGAGATAATCATAATCAGATCAGATTGTGGATCACTGCTTGAATAATGGGTATACTCGTGGGTAGCAGAAATCACGAGATGTATCTGATTTCCAATCAAAATACGATCTGTCTTGGCCTCTTATCACTCCTGCACCCTTATGGCATGGTTATGGCAATCTACATCCGAGCGGGCGTGCCGGGTTGCTAGCGTGGCACATGCATGAGACGTTACAAATGTCAGAAACTCTACTTGTCAGTGCGTCTTAAGCCACTTTCCCTTAGAATATGCAATATGCGGTAACATTATAATCATCTATCGCCCATCAAGGTCCAGACCTCGTCAAGCGAGCCTGCAGTGTCACCATACTATCTTAAAATAGTGAACCCAAGCCGTGGCATCCGATTATTATTTTATCAGTGATCGCTTTTCTGCTCGCATTTGCTGTGGAAATATTCAGTTGGTCGCAATGATCTAAGACCTCGTATCAAAGCTTGATGTTCCTTGGAGATCGTTGACCGCCGCGGAGATGCACAAACCCAGTCTATTAGCACATCGGCGTGTAATGATATGATACCATGATCTGTCATCAAAAGCATCCCACTTCTTAGAAATACCGGTCTAGATGTAATGTGCAACCTAGAAACGCCATGAGTCCACTCTTAGTCAAGCCACGTCATTGTTTAACCTCTTCGGCTGGAATATGTCTTTCACCGATGATTCCGCATTGCACCGCGACCGTAAGGGAAAATGCGGAATGCTATAGTAAGCCAAATCTGAATCCAAAATGCCAATACGAATACTGGCTTACCATGAGAGATAATTTGTTCACGTCTTGTTTCGAGCTTTCAAGTTAGACCGAGTAAGATCTCACCGCTGCTGCCAGTCATCCGACCCCAATCTCGCCACAGCTACTCCGTTAAGATCCGAGGGACATCGGAATATAGTAACTTGATTCCAAATCCCAGAACATAGCTAGTCATTCTCCGCGGCGTCGTAGGAGAATGAAGCATATCTCTTTAAGCGGCACAGGACTGCAATGCCTGCATAGCAAAGAGGTCAGACCAGTCAAAGTAAGTAAATCAGCTAATATAGGCAAACTTGCACTCTTTTTGCTATAGCAGGTAAGTAGCTAATTAAATAGACTAATTGGTTTAGATAGCTATGCCGCACTCGATATAGACCAGTTATAGAGGAATAATAACCTTTTTATAGCTGCCTCTGGCAAACGTCTTGTAGCCTTCTTGTACTCGAGGTCAAGCGGGACTGTGACCTGTTTGCAGTCTTATGCTGCTTGAAGAAATAAGAAGTGTTATGAGGCGGTCGCACCGGCGTTGGATTCAGATATCAGGTCATCAAAGCTTTCGTGGCGGGCGACTGGCCAGCTACCATACCCTGAGCACAGAGGGTTTTCACTACCATGTTTACAATAGCTGTCAGCGAAAACTTAAACTCTCGAGAATGGAGCCAATAAGAGCAGAGGATGATGAAGATGCGAACTTATCGGCGACGACTGCTCTGGATACAATTGATGCTAGGAGCGAGCTGCACTATGGCTGGCTGGATGAATCCCTAGAAGTTCTCAAGTCGCCGAGAGAAACACCCGAAGATAAA
The DNA here is from genome assembly GCA_030411635.1 of Fusarium sp. MBC 119. Classification (NCBI taxonomy): domain Eukaryota; kingdom Fungi; phylum Ascomycota; class Sordariomycetes; order Hypocreales; family Nectriaceae; genus Fusarium; species Fusarium sp. MBC 119. The sequence continues at coordinate 206,237 of JAPERM010000133.1, forward strand.
AGGGACGGATAACGTAAGTCAGTAGTATGCTAGAAAGTTATAATACAACACGGTGGCAGTGTAAGCACGAGTAGTCAGCGTTAGCGGAACGGTTCTGTCAAGTGACAAGGAGTGAGAGTAAGGGGTAGCTTTCATTAAATCTCGAGTCCGATTTTCAAGGTTAAAATCAGTGCCCACCTCCAAGCATCACGCAGTTCAAGTTCACTCACTTCTTTAAAGATCTCGTTCTCCAGATCGGCATTTTGAGTTCTTGAGAACCGCCCTACTTGTTGGGAATTGACGAATGATGTTGATGTTCAAGCTTACCGCGCCAGCTCTTCTAGTAGCATATGGAGACCAAAACATGATAAACATCTAGTAAGCTTACAGGATCTTTATCTAGCTGCCTGGGTAGACTGTTGATTGGAGCATGATCTTCGTAGTATTCTGTATCCTTCAGTACCAGAACCTAGGAGGGGATAATGCTGATGAAAGGCCATTGGATTTATCCAGAGCGGGTAAAGCAGCGTAATATTAGACTCATTCAGGAATCAAATCTGTTCAAGCTTATATGTTCATGGACCCATCTAGGCTGTCAGCTTGATCTTAACCTCGCGATCTTACAATACAAATTAACTTGCTCGAGGTAATCTTCCAAGGTTACGCAATTTTCGAAAAGGAAACTGAGTAAGAAGCTGACGGCTTCCCTGAGCGACCCCGTTAACAGTGCAATTGAACTTGTTTTCTCTCTACGTATGTAGTAAAGCGCATGCTCTAACAAATCGTCCGGTTGTGAAGCTAACATAGCGATGGCAGCCCTTTGTAGTCGCCGCCACCCGAATAGCCATTGATCTCAATCTCTTCAATATCATCAAAGAACACGATGGAGGAATCTCAACAGATAAATTGGCTCAAGAATCCGGTGGTCAGAATCTACTCGTCTTCCGCCTCTTGCGGCTTTTGGCTTCCGTCGGATTTATCAGTGAAAAGGACGAGAACCTATGGGTCCCTACGCCCCTCACCCATGCAATGGCAACCCCTACTGTTGCTTCTGGGCACAGAATGGTCTGGGATCTCATCGTGTCATCAGTTATCAAAGCGCCAGAATTCTTGCGTGCTAATGGCCACATCTCCCCAAGTGACCCGAGGGACGGGTTCATGCAATATGCGCATCATACGAACGAGGATGTTTTTGGCTTCATGATAACAAAGCCAGAGATTCTCAAAGACTTTGACTTATTTATGGGCAATACGATGGGCAATAGGGGATATTGGTACGATTGGTTTCCTGTCAAAGAACGACTTCTCGATGGCTTCGATGCTTCCTCTACTCTCTTGGTAGATGTTGGCGGCGGAAAAGGTCACGATTTGGCGTCATTCAAATCAATCTTCCCTGATAGCGGCAAGCTAGTTCTTCAAGAACTTGTTCAATTATTAGAAAGAATCGGCTGCGAAGATCTCCATCCGTCGATCGAAAGGATGAAGCACGACTTCTTTGCCGAGCAGCCTATCAAAGGCGCCCGTGCATACTGTCTGCATCATATTCTTCACGACTGGTCGGATATGCACAGTCTCGAGATTTTGAAGCATCTTCGCAACGCTATGAAGCCAGGTTACTCCAAGCTTCTGTTCCATGAGCTTATTCTCCCGGATGTTGGTGCAACTGCTCAACAGTGCATTTTCGATATGACGATGATGACTTTTAATAGCGCGATGGAACGTTCGCGTGGCCAATGGACTGCCCTTTTGTCAGAAGCTGGGTTCGATATCGTCGAGTTTTGGGTAAATGATGAAGACTCGGATGGGCTTATTGAGGCAGTTGTCAGAGTCTAAGCTCTACTCTGGCGGATACGAGTTTTCATCGATAAGCCGAATGCTCTAGTTCTTATCGATAGTTCCTGAGATTAAGATAAGATAACTTGACCGCTGATTCGGGTCTATGAGTCAACTATTCCACTTGCAGCTGTTATGTCTCAGATTGCTGGCAACTAGCTTTGGGGCATCGGGCGACAACCCACAAGATAAATAATGGCCGACACTCCCAGATTTATTCAGATCATGGGAACTTGCCGCAACTACTGATACCGTAAACCTAATCTCGAACTATTGCCCAGTAATCTCACGGTCCAAACCTTCAATATCAGGATGGGCGCTCCCAAAGCGTGGGAGGGCTTAGTGTGAGGAGAGATTAGCTCATGGATCCTAGACCAAACCATATCGAGAACTAGAGGGACAAGCCGTGTCTTAGCTGAACTGTTGCTGGGGACTTGATCGACAATGACGTCGGGATTTTTTGGAAGTGTCAATTCATTTTCGTGTTTTCGTATGGACCCTTCTCTCCTCCTTCTTTTCCTTCTCTTCTCCTTCATGAGGCACGCCATCAATGGATTTAAATAACTCATACGCCTTTCCGCTGATACCGAAGCAGTACGCTCCCTCTCCGGTGCCTTCACTGGATGAGTGGAAACAGCTATGGAAGGTCTGGGACCTTGTAACGACCAAGATGATCCCACCCGACGCATTGATGGAGCAGCCAATCCCGTTACGGAACCCGTTACTCTTTTACCTAGGCCATATCCCAACATTGTCAGTTCGTCATCGACTTGTCTCGGACCTTGGCTAAACTCCATCTTAGCGAGGATATCCACTTGACCCGAGCCACGCAAAGCAAACCCACAGCTCCAGCCTACTATCACCAGATCTTTGAGCGTGGTATTGACCCGGATGTTGACGACCCTTCCAAGTGCCATGACCACAGTGAACTCCCAGATGTTTTCCCACCTCTTGAGGATATTCTTCAATATCGTGAGCGTGTAAAAAAACGAATCGCGGCCCTTTACGAAACGGAACGGCCGTACTCAGACCGTTGCGTCGGACGTGCTCTCTGGATAGGATTTGAACACGAAGGTAGTCATTCTCTCACAATATTTCGTTTCACAAAGGCTCAAAAGCAATAGGACTTCATGCCGAGACATTTCTCTTTATGACCATTCAAAGCCCGAATATTCTCCCGCCTCCCGGTCTTCCCAAACCAGACTTTGCAAAGCTTGCAAAAGAAGCCGCTTCACGTCGAATCCAGAACCCGTGGTTCAAGGTGCCCAAACAGAGTTTCACAATCGGCTTCCACGACCCTGAAAGCGACGATGGGCCGGATCGTTTCTTTGCGTGGGACAATGAACGTGAGCCGTACGAGGTCCAGGTTCCACAACTTGAAGCACAAGGTCGACCGGTCAGCAACGGCGAGTACGCCAGATACCTAGTGGATGTCAAGTATCCCCAGATACCGGCAACGTGGAACAAGGCACGCAAAGCTCGCGATGACGAAGACTTTACAACCTTTATCTCTCGTCATAGCGTCAAGACCGTCTGGGGGCCAGTTCCGTTGACACAAGCTCTAGACTGGCCTGTAATGGCGTCTTTCGACGAAGTTGAGCGATATGCCGAGTGGGTTGGCGCCCGTCTACCGACTCTTCATGAACTGCGGAGTATCCACGAATATGCCGAGTGCCGCCGTAAAGCTCCTGAAAGCAAAGTGAACAGACGATTCCATACTGATCCTTCCGCGATATTCGTTGATCTGTCAGGCACAAACTCGGGATTTCGTAATTTTCATCCTATGGGTGTCACCCATAAGGACCATCTTTGCGGATTGGGCGATACTGGTGGTGCAGCTGAGTGGACGAGATCATTATTCGCACCGCAACCTGCATTCAAGCCCATGGATATCTATCCTGGATATAGTGGTAAGTCTTTCCAACATTATTCTGCCTCAATATATAGCAGAATCTCGTGTCTCATCATTGTATATTTAGCCGACTTTATGGATGAAAAGCACTTAGCTATAGTCGGAGGAAGTTGGGCGTTACACCCTCGCATTGCCGGCCGAAAGAGCTTGTAAGTCTACATGTCCTGCCAATATTACGACTTGCGCTAATTTTCTGTAGCTTGAACTGGTGGCAAAAGAAGTACCTTTGGCCTTGGGTCACTTTCCGGCTTGTGCGAGAAATCGAGTAAAAGTACAAGTCGTTCTGTACCTTCAAGTTGAAAAGGCGTTGGACATGGTAACAGCTTGCCAGTCGAATATCGTGAAACCATCGATGAGGTTTATTCGGGTTTACCGAGTCACACTGCCGATATCATAAGATCAAGGTAATGGCGAGACCATGCGCTGAAATACAATGGATTTGTGGATGCCTTGATTGGCCTCGTGTGACATCATACGATACAAATTGAGTTTGAAATGGATCTTGCAAGAGATCGATTCTCGGATATAAACGTTAGTAAAGGGATCCCAAGCTTCCTATTGCTCAATTGAGGCTTTTAGTGGAAACTCACAGGCCGCACGATCCGAGAGAATGGATGATGTTACCACCACAAGCTTGCCAAGAGATCAAGCCACTTTCATGGGAGCTTCTTTCAGCTACATATAAAAACAAGGCCAATGCCTCTCGTAATATCAATCCTGAATTATGATTTAGACATTGAATAAAGCATTAATAATCACAATGGCGCTCCCACGATACCAGACAAACACACCTTTACATCCTACCTTTGAGAAAGATATTCTCGACACGCATCTCATCTATGATTACGACGCTACAGATGCAGAAGGAAATCCTGAGAAATGGCGTTATGAAATCTGGTTCTTCTCCAATGATCGCGTCGTCTACGCCATCCATGGTGGGCCCATGGCCGGTCGCATCAACTTCCAAACTGTAGCCTATCAGTGCGTTCGTCCAGGGGAGCTATGGCAGATCAACTGGCTCGAGGAGACTGGAACGATTGTTTCTTTGGTATACGACATCACGAACAAGACTATCAGTGGCATGCTGGGATTTTCCAAGGGACATTGGGAACACGCAGAGGAGGCACACGGTGATAAGAGGAACCCTGGGGACTTTAACCGGTGGAAAGAGCTTGCGACGATTGGCAAACAGACGGAAAGGTTTATTCTGACAGAGCAGGCTCAAATTCTTGAAGTGTTCAAAGGGAAGGGTGATTTAGTGCCTATCAAAGAGGATGACCCGACGTTTTAAAGATGATACAAAGATAAATGGACGAGAATGATTATTTATTTCTACTTGGTTGTCTGCAACGATTAAAAATATACATTAAAAACATATTCACAAAAGGCAAAAAGAGATTTTCTAGTCCCCGAAACCTGGATCGAACAAGTGACCTTTCGGTGTCAGATAATCAGTTACAGCCGAACGCTCTTCCAGCTGAGCTATTCGGGGATAAGAGGCTGTATGATGGATGCTGCGAAAATTGCAAACACAATCTTGGGTTCAGGAGAGCGTGAGTATATTCAACGGGTTACCTACCCTCCGCCGTGTTAATCCTTTGTAATCATTCCAAGATTTACATGACTCAGTTGGGTCTTTCGAATCAATAGTTAATTGTTCGAGATTGGACAGCCATTAAAACACATTCCTCGGGACAGCTTCTAATTGGGCGGTGCTGATAAAAGGCTTCACAATATGACTCGGTGATAAGAAAGTGGCGCATGTTCACTACTTGCATTCAGATCTCTGCCTACATGACATACAGCAACGATACAACTCGAATAACCCATTTCATTTCTTCCACTTAATGAGTCACTGCTACTCTGACATAAGCGCAGTCAGAATGACGCTGAAAACGGTAACTCGGTGAAAGGATGCCGATCACGGTGCCGATATGTCCGATCGGCGCACCCCGCAGATTAGACCCGGGCACGTAATTGACAGTCCCGATGAATTTATATTCTCTCAACTTCTTCACCATGGCTACTCAGCGAACCTCTGTCGCCAAGTCAGCCGCTTGGCTGTACCACGAGTCTGGTATCTCGGCAGTCTATCACACCGGCAGAGATGCATGGCTTCTTATCCTCTCGCGGACTTGTCGCATGTTTGCGTTCAAGGCCGTTACCCTCACGATAGCCCAGTTCTTCTCCGAGTTGGGCTTCTCCGATTTTCGTATTGGTTTGTTTATGAGCTTGACGCTGCTCGGTGACGTTGTTCTTGGGTTGGTTGTCACTCTCATGGCTGATGGCCTTGGACGGCGGAGGGTTTTAATCGCAGGTGGCGTTTTGATGGCTGTCTCAGGCGCAATCTTTTCCATCTTTGAAAACTACTGGATCCTTCTCTTTGCTGCGATTGTTGGTGTTGTCAGTGCCAGCGGCAGCGACTTTGGCCCTTTCCGAGCCATTGAAGAGTCTATGCTATCACACATCACCGTCCCAAAGACACGCCCTGATGTCTTAGCTTGGTACGTTACCAGCTCTAGTCTTGGAGCTGCTGTTGGAACAGAGCTAGCAGGCAGATTTGTCGAGACCATGAATGGTCGAAAAGGTTGGGATCTCGTGGCGACATACCATGCTACCTTCTGGATCTACATCTTGATGGGTGCCTTGAACGTCTTGTTTGCGTTTATTATGAGCAACAAGTGCGAGGTCCAACACGATACATCTTCGGAAACTTCCGATGAATCTGCAGAAGGCCTTCTTCGGGAATCTATCGAGGAGGGCGAGGACGCTAGGCGACGAAGCCTGTCTATCCCACCCAACGCTCCAAAGCCAAGCAGCCGCCTCTCCCATGTCTCGTCGGGTTCCAGGTCTGTCATGTACCGGCTATGGTTCTTGCTCACCATCGACTCTCTGGCTGATGGCATGGTCTCTGAGTCTTTGACCACCTATTTTCTCGATTCCAAGTTCAAATTGTCCAAAGCTACCCTTGGAGATATCTTCTCAGCCGCACAAGTCTTGGCGACCATCTCCACTGTCTTCGCGGGGCCTTTGTCGCGTCATCTAGGCCTCATCAACACCATGGTCTTCACCCATCTACCATCTTCGATCTCTGTCTTGTTCTTTCCTCTGCCGAGCGGAATTGTCATTACCGTCATACTCCTCTTCATCCGCATGGGTCTCAATAATATGGACCAAGCACCCAGAGCAGCCTTCATTGCAGCCGTTGTCAAGCCTGAAGAGCGCACTGCCGTCATGGGAATTACGACGACGCTTCGGACTTTGGCCATGGCAACTGGCCCTTCATTGACTGGAGGTCTGGCCGAAAGTGGAAGATTCTGGATAGCATTTGTGGTTGGCGGTGTGTTGCGAATTATGTATGACTTGGGTCTCTGGCTCATGTTTGTGAACATGAGATTGCATACCCATGAGACTCACCCTGAAGAAACGAGAGAAAGGGGACAGTCTATCGATGAACAGGATATAGAACTTCTGCGAGAGTCGGTCGAGCGAAGAAGATCTGGGGAGCATCAAGCATGATGCCCCTCGAAGCGAGGAGACTGAAGGCCGCTTCAGCAAGGGTAGCATCGCGGACGAAGGTCAAGATTGTTCATATCGAGGTTTGGTCCAGAATCCAATACCTCTCTGGCGTAAATTTCATACTTCGGTCTGTAAACGGATTTCAGAGGCCAACAACAGTAACACTAGTCTTTTATTTGCATAGAATCTCATTTAGGCGTTCAATACCAACTCGATTCTGTTTGAGCCAAATAACCTCTCAACCCCAGACTCAACCGCTCGCAAGAACGGGAGGCAATGAAAGATGATGGTTCTTGATAATGACGTCCCATAGTTCTGACAGCTCTCCGCTGGGAAGCTTGTCATCCTCCTTGATCCGCCGAATATCGTGAAAGAAATTATCCCCTTCAGCTAACAGAGATCTTGGTATCATTTCCATATCAGGGAAGTTGAAGAATGCTACAATTGAAACTTTGACCTCATTCCCACTGATGTCAACGTCGTGAAAGGTTGGCAGATACTCGTTAGCCCAGCGATAGAGCGTCGAGCCGCCCATCATTATCGTGCCCTTGTGTCCCGGAAAACGAACGGTTCCGTCAAGATCATAGACTCGAAGTCCCGGTCCATTCGTGATAAGAGCAGAGAGGAGGTTGCCATCCGGATGAAGTCCAATGCCGCCGGGGGCACCGGCATGGGGTGTATACTTTATAGTACGGTATCGAACCGTACATCGCTGCATCAGCTCTCCGTTGATGCCTACAGCCATGCTTGTCTCTATCAATGCGCTGTCCAAAACTGTCTTGAGACAGTTCATTGAGTCCAAGATTTTAGAATCATGTAGAGCCTGAAGACCTGTGAGGCCATCTTTAAGATCCCCGTCGAACTTGGCAATGTCGTCCTCAGAGTCCAGAAATGGGTGCCCAATGCCGTGACTGGCGAACCAGCAAGACTTTCTCCAGACCACCTTCTTGTCGGTTCCCTCATAGGATAAAGAATGGTCGAGATTGCTCAGGTAGGAACCAAGATCTTTCATTGCCTGTTGGATACGTGCGTCTTCTTGGCTCCCCCACTCGATGACATATTCTTTCCCAGCCTTGAAAGCATCTCTTATGTCTGCAAGACTCTCTTCTGCTACTAGGGCTTTAGCTTCCGTCATTTGTGTAATGGCTTTATGCATACAGTATTTTCTGGGCTTGGACATATTATTGTCCAGAATTGGCCGACTAAAATTGACGTAATGGCTCAAGCCAGTTGTGCCAGTTGTGCCAGTTGTAACTGCTTTGGAGGTCGACATTTTGGTTGTCAGAATACCATAGTTGGAATAGGACAATTTGGATGAGGGATGATGGGATATTTAATTCTGTCGCTCTTGTCAAAATCCTCATCTACTACCCTGCCAGACTTCCATTCCAACACCTGTCTCACTGCATCCGTCAATCACTTCCAGTTTACTTTGGGCTGAGCGCCACCGAGTCGATCGCAGAACTCTCGTGAACTGCCGGATGCACATGCCATCTTACAGCTACATGTCTAACCTTGTAGGCCTAAAACAGATGTGGCAAAGTTGTACGATCCTGCTACTACCCGGCTTCGGCGATCTCCCTCAGTACCGCATCAATACTGTCCATCGTTAGCGATCGTACATGTACATCTCTGCCCCTGAACAACTCCGCTAGCCTCGGACAATGTGTCTCTAAGCCCGATGCCAGCTGTTCCTTGGACAATGCCTGACCCTTGTCTGGTAACCCATAGTGAAGAAGCCAAACCTGCTTATCTGAGTCGCGGAAAATGTCAGCATTGTCTCAACAACAGGTGCCGGTTATGTCCAAACTCACCACTTTGAAGACTCATTTCCCACTCCCACCGATGAATGTCTTCCGGATTTGAAAAACGATGCCAGTCGCCAGGGGCTGCGAGAAGAATAATCTGAGACACTGCCAAAAATGTCTTGGAAATTCTCGCCGTGACTTCCCGTGCCTCTGTGCTCCTTGTCATCTCGTGTTGATCGAGCCAAATACGACGGCTGTTCTTCTCAATCATCTCAGCCACCAAACGGGCCATAACTCGGCCTCTTTCATACAAGTCTGGCGATAACCAACGATAAAAGATGATGTAGTCGTATGCATAATGAGATTGTACGTCTTGTTGTTCTTGTCAGTGAAAATGCTAAAGAGCAGTTGGACTGGGGACTCACCCAAAGACTCTTGGAGGTAAGAGGTATGGACCTGTACGGCAGTTGTTGGCTTGAGGCTCAGCATTTTGAAGTTGTGTATGATTATGAGTCTGGATTGTTTCAGGACAGGGATTCAATGAGAGTATATACAATTATGAAGGCGAAAGTTCCGGACTTTCCATTCCTTTCAACCAATAATGATCGTAAATAAAGGCAATCTCAATGCTTTTGTCTCATTAGAACGCGTTCAGCCTTGGTGGCTTCTTTTTTATATAGCCGTGTCTCCAGGTAACGTATGTATATGCCGAGTTCAAGAATTCAAACCGGCCGAGGGGTTCATTTCAGCAGCCCTAGAGTAGCACATCATTGCTTCTTCTGTGACATCATTCCAAGCTCCATCTTCTTTTGTCCAATCCCAAAGTTGGATTGCGCAGCACCAGGCGGTAGTGTCTCAACTGCACACGATCACTTTCCGCTTCCAGCGTGCTGTCTTACCTGCTTTACGGCAGCCACTTTCAAGTGAGCCGGTAAGGCCGAGGACTTGACTTCACGAAATGTTGATCAGCCGTGGAATAACTGGCTGTCGCGTAGTTAGTAAGGTTGACGCCGAGGTATAAATCGTGAGGGGATGCGGGAAGCTGAATGATCTACAAACTTTATCTTGCTTCGACCCTTCTACAAATCAGCACTCTCCCCGGTTCCCCGACATCGAAACTAAGATCTATGGTTCATTTAGGTAGTTTCATCCAGGCCAGTCAGTCAAATGCAGCATAAGCTTTCCGAGCGTTCTCGGTAGGGCAGTGACATTAGTCAAGCTTCAATGGCCAGACCTTAATGGCATTCTCCTACGTAGTACATTTTCTAGCAGACGATATGTGATCAACACGTAATTATGCATTTTGACTGATCTGGCACGGGCTTTTAAGCAGAAGAGTGCCATGATGGACTTTTACTCGCCCATCTTCTCTTATCCGTAGGAACTTTTTTGGGCTTGAGCGAGTGTTCAATAGCTTATAGCAGTCGCTTATTTACCTCTATTGCGAAAGAGTCTACAACTGCACCAAGGAGAGATCGTGTTGATGTCTCAAGTCTACCAACTAAAGTTCCCGCTTTATACAAAACTACGAATGGTCAAACCGCAGATATTACCAAGACAAGTACAGTCAGTGACAATGTGATACGTTCCTGTTTTCTTCATGTTCACTAATTCCTGTATAAATTAGTTATGTCTCTGCAACCAATGCTCAACTAATGCAGATATTAATTCCTCTTCACGCGAGCCCTACTTGAGCAGACTAGATGAGATCCTGTAGTGAACAGTCAGTCTTCCAAGTAGCTATAGCCCAATGGAGATTTTTCGATAACCACTCTGATTTCGTTTAGGCAGCTAAAGTGCGTGAGTCTTATTTCAGTACCATGCCAAGAAGTAAGACATCGTTTCCGAAAATAAAAAATAATAATAAAGCCTTGTAAACGAACCCCTGTTGGTGTATACAGAGAACCCTTGCACTCAATACGACCAACAGCTTTACATGCATGAACTGAGCTCTATGTTGGCTGCAACCTGTTGGTAGTTGGTAGTTGGTTGTATTACTTCAAGCAGGCATATGGCGCAGCATTTTCTGAAACCCCCTTTCACTTCCTCGCTTCCTGCAATTTTACGATATTCGTTGACATTCATAAGCCTACCTCTCAACTTAAGGTTGCTGCCACTCTCGATCGTTTAACATTGATGCGTGCCACGGCCGACCAAAATGGCTTCTTCGACCACTTCTGAGAATCAGCGTCTGATGTCGATTCCGCCCACGCTGGAAGAAATCGACTCTGAACCTGATCGTGACAAAAAGAGTTTTCCTCAGCTGAAAGAAGCCTCCCCTTCATGGCCTTGGAGGGTCGGCATGCCCGCGACGTTACTCGCAGTTCCTATTACGTACCTCGGTAACTAATAACTCAAAGGGCTATTTGTACAGACTTCGTATTGACCATGATCTAGTAATACTTGGGATTGTCGCATACCTTCATGATAAGCAGCAGAGTACTTTCGGGGACAATACGTTGGAGATTCTGCAACTGTCTTCTACTCTGTGGCCTATCTCATTCGCAGCAGTAGTCGGACCCTTTCTCAGAACTCTCGCTCTGTTCCGCGCTGAGCGAGGGTCAACTCTTGGTTCCCTCGAATTTCTCTTAACCAGCCAAACGACCATCGCTGCTCTAAAGAACCTTTTTACTTTGCAGTATATACAGATATGGACCGTCGCCATTGTAGCAATGTGGTCTTTCAGTCCATTGGGCGGCCAAGCTGCTGTTCGATCCTTACACTTGCAGCCAAATACACAAACCTTGCAGGTACCTGCAGCGCATTACATCTCAGGAATTCCGCTTGAAGTTTTGCAGCGTAATATTACACAAAATAACAGGGTCGGGGCCGATCACAATAGAGAAAAGCAGCTTGACAACGTATTTCAAGGTGGAAGCCTACAACAGTCGTTGATATCAGGCTTTCGGAGGACTGTTATCGCTGCTTTCTCTAGACCCGACATCCAGATCTCGCACTCCAACGGCTCAAGCGATGATTTTGATGCTGTGATAGCACGACTAGGAGGGGTTTCCCAAGCGGCTCGTCTTGGACAGCAAGATATATGGCGCAATGTCCGTATCCCATTCATGGAGTTTCTCCCCGGATATGATGAGCAGAACGCCGCAGCATGGATTTCAGTAGCTTCTGACGAGATCATTCCGTATGCTTCACTTATTGGGGTGCCGATCCGAGGGGGATCCTTTGACCGAGCAGGCAACTCAAGCATGGTTTTACAGTCTCGATACCAAACCCTCAAATGCGGCGAAATATTTGATGGTTCCTCTTGGCTGGAAGTCAACGATACGGATTCAAACTTCTTTTTTCATTCGACGAACATCAGTTGGGCTGGAGAACTCGCCGATCAAAGATCCCCGCTCAACAGCGATAGCGATATTGGTACTAAGCCAAGCATGTGGCTCGATATCCTCAAGACGAATGCCACATGGTCGCATCTTCACAACAGCTCCGACTCCCTACCAAAATCTCAACTGCAGCTAATCGTTGGCGGAGAATGTTTATTCAACGAGACCTATGCCCCACCAATGATTCGCATATGTAACGTCAGTACTTCATACGTGGATGTTGCAGTCGATTGCGCCAGGTTGAGTAGTTCCGATGACCTTAATTGCCAAGCCAAGCGCATCCGTCAATCCCATAATCCAGGATACTCCACAAACTTGACAGACCTCTCGTTTTGGCCGGTCTCATTTGGATTCATCTATGAAATGCCGTTTACGACGGCAACCTACGGCTTTAGGGAGGGGAGCCTTCTCGAACGATACATCAAGGACCCTCCAAAAGCGTTCAACACCGGCAGGGATGACGATAGGCAGACCCTTTACCCGGCTTGTTTCTCGAATGTATCTCGAGCACTCTTCGATGCTAGGCTTGCCACGGCACTAAACACGTTCTTGATGGCTGCATATAACAGTAGTGTCCTCACGGGGGCTGATGGTACAAGCCTTGAGAACCGGAACGGTATGTGGCAGAACACTACTGCCACCTGGACCGAATTCACAGAGAAGGTCTATACCATAGATGTGGCATGGTTCTGTATCTCTATTGTATCAACCTTGATCCTATTGGGTTGCGCGATTACAAATGTCATTATTCGACATTTGACCTTGGCTCCTGATTTCCTGAATAGTGTGGATGGCTTGACGCGGGACTCTCCTTTCATAAAGATCCCCGACGAGTCCTCTCACATGGGAAGTGGAGTGAATTCGCGGGTTCGATTACAGGCAACAAAACATGTACGGGTCCAGATAAGGGACGTCAAGCCGGATATGGAGACCGGGAAAATTGTCCTGACTACCGAGACAAATGACAATAAGCTTGACTGGAAGAGGATATATATGTAGGCATTTCGGTGCGTACACACGCTTAGTCGCTGGAAGGCGTCTACATGCGCTGCGTTTTGACGAGGGGCAAGCCAAGGTGATATTTTCCGAGTCAGCGAAAGAAGTTGTATTTGACGGTAAATGATTGGCGCATTGTATGTTTCCGGCTGGTAGAAACCAACCTTACTGTAAACGGACATAGTCAGGCCAAGTGGAATCGAATCACCCAAGGAACCAAGCAACATGGTAACCCGATCAAGCCAAGAGTCCCCTGATCGGAGATCTCCAGTGACATACTTTGAAGTCCTTGGCCAAAATGTCCGGGAGCCAGGGCGAAAGGAGTCACGGTCAAAACTAAGCCAGCCAGGGTGATAGGTACCCTACACCACGTCAAAGATTTGCCAAGTTCCCTCCACGATTAATCGTCCCTCAAGTCTTGGTATTTGTATCTGTAGCTCGATGCCAAGCTAGATGTGTGACAAGTAAATACTACAGGCTATGTCATTGACTATTATCATGTAGGCCTTGGTTGCAATGTAGCTGCAAAATAAAGGACATACATATGTTTGCCTGCCATATCACCACGTTGATGTCTTCGGAGGTACCGGGGCTGCATGTTCGTCGGCCTGTCGGGCTGATTCAAATCACAATCAAACACAGACTACGGAGTACACCAGTTTGGTCCGATTGTCCGATCAAAAGGCCATTGCAACTCAACAGACTCATTTCATTCTTCGCAATCTTACGGTGGAATTCCGCTCAACAGGTGTTTTTGTGATTTTTTCGCGCCAATCGGCCAAATCAGGCAAAGTCAAAAGAAGAGGCTTATCCGTATGAGGCATCTCATTTCCAGTCATGGGGCTGACATCTCTACCACTGTCGGCGATATCTATCGCAAGGTGGATCAAATACGAGCAGGAAGGATTAAAGAAGAATTAGAATCATGGTTAACCTTAACATGCTTAACCCGAATAAACATAAGAATCCGCACCTAGCTCTGCCTGAAAGGAGGTGGCGGGTTTGGCAGACAGGGGTATAATCCCTGACCAACCTATCAATTTTAGCAAGACTGTCATCTGAGTGGAGGAAAATTGTTTATTCCCGTCTCAAAGACAGCGTTAGTGAAACGATGCAGCTGAGATAACTGAAACGAGGAATACCGCCATAGTTCTCCCTTTAATTCAACTCCCAATGCCTAGACCGATCTACTCGCTTAGCGGAGTCGGTTTGCGGCGATAACGAATGGGAGTATGCACCGAGTGACATGTGCAAGGCAAGGAACGAGTCTTGAGGCATTCTATGTTGCATCTTATAAGAAGGGATGAATTTCCCTGTCTAAGATCATCGTCCTCATCCACAATCACACGCATTCATTTCCTCATTTGTATCTCTTATCCTACTCTATACCGTTGATCGGTTTCAATCTTTTGTGTCAAGTTTCAGATATCTTTTTCACCATGCACGCTGCCAACTTCATCGCCTTCCTTGCTGCCCTGCCTGCGGCTATGGCCTGCAAGGGCTACTCCGGCGGTCTTCCTAAGCACACCGGCACCAAGTCTCTCTCCAAGCCTCAGACCATCAAGGCTGGTCAGACCTTCGATGCTAAGTGGGTCAAGTATGACCGTGGTGTTTCCTGCACTGGTCAGAGCGAGGGTGGTGAGTAACCATTACACTGGATTTTAGGATGATATACTAACGACACTAGGTGACGCTGATGCCGTCTTCCTCCTCGAAGAGGGTGCCACTCTGAAGAACGTCATCATTGGCAAGAACCAGAAGGAGGGTGTCCACTGTCTCGGATCTTGCAACCTTGAGTTCGTCTGGTTCGAGGACGTCTGCGAGGATGCCATCACCATCAAGGGCAAGGGTACCTCCAACATCATTGGTGGCGGTGCCTACCACGCTTCCGACAAGGTTATCCAGCACAACGGCTGTGGCCGCGTCAATGTCATCAACTTCTATGCCAACGACTACGGCAAGGTTTACCGATCTTGCGGCAACTGCAAGAACAACTGTGCTCGTTCCGTCCACATTGAGGGCACCACTGCTGTCAACGGTGGTGAGCTTATTGGCATCAACCCCAACCTGGGCGACAAGGCTACCTACTCCAACAACTGCTTCCCCAAGACCCAGTGCCAGGCTTACCAGGGCTGCGACAAGGCCAAGGGCGAGTGTGAGGCCAAGAAGACCAACAAGTGCTAAGCGTATCGCACTGACACGTAGGGGGAGCGATGAGATGGGTGTGTGTATATTTCTTCTTATGACATTGCTTAGAGTACAGTCTTGAGCATGTCAGGCAAGGTGACTGGTCACCTTGAATGTGTATAGTTTTTGTTTGACGCTGTGGATGTACATATAGCTGGCAGAAGAATAACTTAATCTAATGTTTTCCGCCTAACAACTTTTCACGGTTCCAATTCGAGAAGGTGACTAATTTGGGAAGAATTTAAAGGGTATGTGGCTCTGGAAGCTTCAAACCATGCGATTTTTTATGGCCATTAAGGCATAATTACCTTAACTTGCCAACTCTGTATGTGACCACTGCCCCAAGAGTAGATCCAGCCAGTAGATCTAGCCGACAACCAAAAGTTGCAAAAGATAAAGCGAACTAACATCGACTTTTTCTTGGCAAGCATAACTTGCATAAGCGGATGAAACTTGGTACAATAATGAGGTTTATTAAATGTAAAACACGACCACAATAACTTGTAATATATCATACCTAGGTATTACTTTGGAAGAGTTGTGTATGACCTTGAGTTGATAACATGGAGAAGCTGTAAAAGTAGGGGGGGCAAAAACATTTCTACTCGTGGGCGGCAAAATGCTGGGACAGCATCAAAATTCCGGGACAGTAAAGATTTAGGTGAAAAAGGTGCTGACTAAGCAGAAAAAAAGATAAAAAAGACTAAAAAGATAGCTTATCTCTTAAGAAGTCTTAAATACTTATTAGAAAAAGTCTAGGAAAATTAGTTGAGGTTAAAAATTAAGGAAAGGCATTTTTAGATCTCTTTTTATACCAAATTTTAGTATGTCCCAGAATTTTGATGCTATCCCAGGGTTTTGCTGCCTACTCTCTGAGTGGAGCCACCTTAGGTCGGATCCACGGGTAATTACGAAGTAGGTATCAAAGCCACTTACGGAGGTACAAAGTCACGTGAGGATGGTATTCTGTCACAGGTTCCCATTGGAGAGAATAAATGGGGCTACTCCGAGGTTCCGAATGGAGGTTTATGCTAAAAACCGAGTATGCATGATTTGAAATCGTATTCCGTCAGCTGCATATTAGAGCAAAGTTGACCTCTCGGAGTTTCTGAGGCACACAGAACTCAGAGGTAGGAGTGGAAGAGAAGGAAAAGTCCCAAGGCTACACTTGTCCTTATATGTATGGTATCGTGAGTGGTAGAAGGGAAATGGCCGTTGTGTGATTGTTTCATCCCCACATCCCGAGATCAACATGCGGTACCGGTAGATGGCCTGTCCCGCCCCTGTCCCTTTGAGTGAACGTCATCAAAAAGAATAAGAGAAATCAATGGCATGAGCCTGTCAAGAGAGTGGCTTGGCTAACTCATGAAAGTGACAAATTTACTCTCACCCCTCGGAGAATTCTGTCGGTATGTGTGTAGCCGCGTGGGTGTCGGATGATAGCCAGGTATGTGGGCGGGATATCCACCTTTCAAAATGGATTGTGTGCGCGTGCTCTCTTACCGCATTGAGCTTCAAGCAATCCAAAGATAACCCAATCAACAGCTGAGCTCAAGTTCTCAACTGTCTCTCCCATGGCTGAGGTAATGTTGACGCTGGGGCTTACGCGTCATTAAAGATCTAACGTAAAGATTAATGATCTAGCCTTATGCCCAACTCAGGGCTATTGGTTTTTTTTCTTGGGTAGGGTTTGCGCTATCAGGCTTAGCTCCCGCGGGATGACGAGTCTATCCGCTATCCTCCCACATCTCGGAGCCGAAATTGGTCGGGACATCGCCCACTGCCGGGAGAAGCATCGCGAAGTCCGGTAAATGGGCAGTAAATTGATTCACGGGAAGAATGTTTCGGTATGAGATAGAACAAGCAGCAAGGAGAATAAGGAATTAAGCTTAATGTGATGCATGAATGGACCCAACGACAACTCACATCTACCAAGTTATTAGAATATAACAAACTCCGTCCCTTCCGAATCTCACTTCTTGACCGAACTAACACCCTAGGCCCTTCGATGTAGATTCAAGATTGCGCCACTAGCAATGCCGCGGTCTCATTTCTTGACCACGTATTGGTCTACGCGCCTGACCACGAAACCTGACACGATGTCGCATGCGTCCCCTCTTTAACTTACCTGAGCTCCAGGACTAACTTTTCCTAGTATCGTGGAATGTTTTTTTTCTTCGGCTATGCCACGAGATGACGCATGGATGCTTCATTCAGCTCGCTGTTAAAAGACTCGACTGCCGAGATGCAGAGCCAATGTTTGGACCAAGAAATCATCTCGACATTCACACATCCAACACACCATCACCCTCAACATCACCGACTCAATGATGATAAGGCGCGCCATTGCGATATCTTGCCTTTCGGCACTTGGCTATGGAGCCAAGGTCAATAACGACGACCTCAAACCATTGCAGTTCAAGAGCAATGGAACTTTCCAGATTGCCATCTTTTCCGACATGCACTTCGGACAATGTAAGTCGTTAACGGGATCATCCTCGTTACGACCCATGTGAATAACCTTCGATGACAGACGAATCAACCACCGGGCCTGAGCAAGATCGCAACTCAGTTGAAGTTATTGAAAAGGTTCTCGATTACGACATGCCAGATCTCGTTGTTCTCAACGGCGATCTCATCAATGGCGACTCAACATACAAGCACAACAGCACACATTACGTTGACATGATCGTGGAGCCTATCATCAACCGTAGTCTCACATGGGCATCGACATACGGCAACCATGACCACAACTACAACATCAACGGCGACGATATTTTGGAACGCGAGCAAATGTGGAATGGGTCGCGGACCCAAAAGATGGTCAAGGAGAAGAACTCTGGCACGACAAACTACTATCTCCCTGTCTACCCGAGCAACTGCACCGACACCACCGAATGCACGCCTCAGCTTCTTTTGTGGTTCTTCGACAGTCGCGGCGGTAACTATTATCAAGGAAGCTACCAGGAGAACTGGGTTGACCAGAGTGTCGTGGATTGGTTCAACGAGACCAGCACAGAATTGACCGACCAGTACAACAAGACCATCCCGTCGCTCGCCTTCGTACACGTTCCTATCAACGCGACTGTCGCATTCCAGGAGAGCGTTGGAATCAAGGCGCACTACCAGCCTGGTATCAATGATGACCCTCCTGTGCCTCAACAAGGTGACGGATGGTGCGCGGACGGTACACCTACCGACGATTGCCCGTACGGCGGCCAGGACGTTCCATTCATGGAGGCTTTAGTCACCATTCCTGGAATCATTGGATTATTCTACGGCCACGACCATGGAAACACTTGGTGCTTTCGCTGGGATGAGAAGCTTGATGGTATGGACATCGAAGGCAACGGCATTCACCTATGCTATGGACAGCACTCGGGTTACGGTGGCTACGGCGATTGGGTCCGCGGTGCACGAGAGATTGTTGTGACGGAGGACCAGCTGAAGAATTACGAGGTAGACACTTACATTCGTCTCGAAACCGGCGACATTGTTGGATCGGTTACGCTGAACTCGACTTACAACGACGACTGGTATGAGGCAACTAACAATACCCTGACATACATGTCGTCGACTTTGAGCCAGACCAGTGGAAGCTCGATTATCTCATCAAGTTCAGAACTCATGGTTGCGGCGGTAGGAGGATCTCTGGCGGCGATTGCTTGGTTGAGTCTTTGAGGATATGGTTTGGATGATTTACGATAACTTGAGATACCCATGCTCGTTTATAAATACATAGAATATAGAAAAAATTCATTTCTTTGATTACATCTTTTTTGCCTGGATCTTACTCTTTATCGTGTTGATGTGATGGCAGATTCCTACAAGTCTAGCAGACCGTGGTCCAAGTTTATCTGCCAACGTCAAGACGCATTTTGCCTGAATAGATCAACGTAATTGTGTATGGGCCAGATGATTGGACCGCTCGTTATGTTATTCCAATTACGACCTGATTGACGCCGCATTGCTTCAACGCGCCCTTGCTGACAAACAAACTTGTACCCTCGTACGACCTGCCATCACGTCATCGTCATAATAAGCATGCATACTGTACCTATCTGAGATAAACAAAACACAACACCTAAGAGCTCATTCTCATCCTATAATAGTTACAATCACCCTCATCGCGTCAAGATCATGTCTTCACAGCCAACAAAGATTAAAGCAGTCTTCTTTGACTTTATGGGCACATGTCTCGACTGGCACAGCAGCGTCGTAGCGGCGTTACCGCCCGATGTTCCTAAATCCGAAGCTTCCAAGCTTGCGCTTGAATGGCGAAGACGGTACTTTATCGCGAATAGTGAGCGACTTGCTCAAAAACTTGAGCCTGAAGATATCGACGACACCCTTATTCGCGTGCTGGATCGCGTTCTCGAACAGTTACCCGATTACAAGCCTTTTTTCGACGAGCGTGTCAAGGAGCAATTGATCAGAGCTTGGCACTCCCAACCAGCTTGGCCAGAGGTTCAAAAAGCGATTCAATCTATTCGAGAGGATCTCGGTCTCGAGGTCTTCGTCCACGCCAACGGCACAACGCGCCTACAGCTCGATCTCACTCGGTTTTCTGGATTAAACTTCAACATGCTGTTCTCCAGTCAATTGCTAGGCGTGTACAAGCCTGACCCAGAAGCGTACAACAAGGCCTTGCGACTCGTCAAGCTCAAGCCTGAAGAAGTCGTCCTGGTGGCGGCGCATGCGTATGATCTACGAGGGGCTCAGAACGTGGGGATCAAGACTATCTATATTCACCGATGGACAGATGATGTTGATGAGGATATGGATAAAGTCAAGCGAGAATTTGGCGCTTTCTTGGAAGGGATGGAGGACCTGCCTGCCACGATTGAGAAGCTGCAGCATGAGGCTTGATATCTCTGAGATATGTCCCTATTAGATCCAAACAATTGAAGAAATACTATGAGCGCCTTGTGGGAGGTGATTACTCTAGGTATACCTTTCGCGCTCAAGCTCAATTGAGTTCAGCAACCATAATGACTTAATGTGAAGCGCCGACTACACACGAACGATATTTAAAATCGCTTGATCAGACAGCACCAACTATCCAGTTCAAACCTACGTCTTTAACACATCAATCTGAAGACTGACTCCTCTGCACTGAGCATACATCACCCATTGAAGCAATCGCCAAGGTACACTCAAGTTGCGACGTATATCTTCTCGTGATATTGCAGTCTTCAATTCAAGCCATATCTGCCTGGCCGTCAGTGTTCACAATGATCAAAACCCCAATAGCAAATGAGATTCTCCAATTGACAGTTGGTGTTGGCATTGCCATGTCTGAGCCTGTCAGACGGGTCAACACAGCTCGCACAATGAACCTAATACGGTATAGCGTCCTGCTGTTGGGGCGCAGTTTTGTCAGCTCGAACAATTTTCCCAATTGGGAATAACCTCATGCCAGCAGCTGAACATGTCGCAAAAGGACTGTGTATAAGAGGACATTGAGCCCGAGATGAATGCGACGCATCTATATTCATTCATTCAATATAATCCAGCAATTGAAACCCCACTGTTACAACAGACCACGCATTGAGTCACCATGTACCCTTATCAGTTCGGTCCTCCCCAAGAGCTACCGGCCGAAACAAACTATCACAACGGTTTTGTTCAGCAAGACAACCCGTACATGTACCAACAATCGATTAATCCTCCTCTTCCTACTTTCCCCCCACCTCCTCCACCTCCTGATCCTACCACGACAAAAGCTACCATTTCCCCATCTTGTCCTATTCTTCTCCCCTCAACGTCAATTGGGGCTACTCTAGAAGCTACCCCGCCATTTACAAGGGCTTATCCCCCAATTCTTGGCTCTTACGACATCGACGTCGCCGCTTTCCTCACCATCATCGATGGCATCAACATTGCTCTCGTTGAGCCGGCCGCATTTAAAACATTGGAAGTTGCCGGTGAAGGCCTGGGCTTTATACCAAATGAAATCGCCCAAGGAGCCGCCTTGGGTCTTGAGGTGGCTGCAGGTACCGGTGCTGCTGCTTGTGCTTATATCAGAACAAAAAGGCTACTTGACAGGGTAAACCGTGAGATTTTTGCTCCAAAAGGTCTAAAGATGGAGATTTTGAAAGATGAGGAAATAATGAAACGACTCGGTACAACAGCCAAGAGTCTCAACCCGCAGGAAAGGTTAAAAGAACTAGGCCCATACATCGAAGTTCTGTCCTTTGACGTTGCGCCTCCAAACAAGCAGGATAATATCCTCGATCGCATCAGCGCCAAACAAACAGCATATAAGCAAGCTGAGAAAGACAAAGAAAAGCGGAAGAAAATGGACAGGCGCTTCCAAAAGCGTGAAAGGGCTGCCGAGAAGTATAACCGCCCGATTGAGTCCATTGACGAACATTACAACTCGGATGCAGAAAGTCGCATTGAGATTGAGGCCAGGATCGCAAAGTTAGAAGGCAAGATCACAGATATCAACACGAAAGCGAATACCAAGCTCGAGGGAGCAAGCAGCAAGAAGGTTGAAGAGATTGAGAAGAGACGGACGAAGGATTTGGCCGAAGTGGAAAAGGAGCGACTAAGGTTGCTGGAGAAGCATGACAAGGCCACGGCCAGGATCCAGAAGAAAGCTGAAAAGAAAGAGGAGGAAGATAGGAAGAAGGTTGCTAAACTAGAATGGATTATGATCCATACCATCTGAATTGGTTCCTCAGATCCTATTCCCTTAGCTAGATAGACAGAGATATTCGTATTTTCAAGACTTCGCGCTCGAATTTTTCCATGCCCGCCTCCTCCCAATCTCAAAACCATGCGTCCCAGCAATAACCTCATTCATTATCTCCTCAGCCCGCTTCTCCTCCACGCTCCCGGGCTCGAAGTTCATACTTGCCATCTGCAATGGGAAAATGAACAGGAGTGGCCCTGTGGTGGGTGACTCGTGTCCTACACATGATGTTGCCAGCTGACAAATCTCAATTGCTATGGCCGTCTTGACTTTTTGACGGGTATTGAGAGCAGCTGGTATATCTGGTATCAGAGGAATGTCTAGGAGTGCGCAAAGACCGGACATGCAGAGAATAATGGCTCTCTGTAGTGCGAGTAGAGTCTTATCTTTGACGGAATGAGGGATACAACTACTCGATGTAGCGTTTGAGGAATGTCCGGCAAGAGGTCGAGGGTGCTGATAAAAGAACTCCCAATGATGAAGAGCCGTCAGTGTAAACTCAACACGTCGACGTAGATCGCTTATAAAATTAGCGTCAACTTCATCTCTTTCCACGCGATCCATATCGTGTAAATGTCCAGGTACATGGGCAAAAATGTCGTGCAGAACATCGTTGGCTGTCTTTAGGTCGCTCGACGGCCAGGGAATAGTTGTCCACTCAGGAAGTGCAAGGTAACAATGGCGGCGGTGGATCAGCGCGCAGAGTATCTAAGATGAATCAGCAGGACTCAGTTCTGATCGACTTTGGGTCATACAATTTCGAATCGGCATTGTCGTAAGAGCTCTCTATCCAAGGGTGTTTGGTGCCTTGATGGCCCTCTTAGCTTGACCTATATAGCAACTGATTCAGTGACAAAGCTCTGCAAATTAAGCACATATGCAAAACCTACTAATTCAGTGATTCCCTCGTAGTGTTTTAGAAAACCAGTCCTCTCAGTGAATACAATGTTCTCAAACATGCTCAAGCAGAGGACACTCGCTAGCGTATCCCATTCCAAGACAGTTGTTGGACTTGCCAGGTCAATTTGTAAACGTTTCAAAACTCGCCCATACTCCCTGCTCCCAGCGTTAAAAATGCGTTTGTCATAATTCGTTTTGCCAAAATATACGGCTGCCAGTGCACGAACTGCAAGCGCACGTGTAGTTTCCACAGACGGGTGAGTCTCAAGGTTGGTCATCAATGGTTCTACCTCGTCGAGTTTTGATATGAGGTGAGCATGTATCACAGCATTTTCGTCGAGCAGTAAAGGCGATGGTCGCCAGATTTGTCGCTCAGCTTTCTTTGCGGGCTTATCGACGAGTTCCAGTTGAAGCTGATTAGATTCCGTTGGTGACTTGTCTTGAGAAAATCGAGACGACTCGTCGACGAATTCGCTGTGGGTGACATATCCCTCGCAATTCAATCCGGCCTTGTCACATCGATGACAATGCGGCTTGCTCTGATCTGCAGTAAGCGTTAGTCAACGACCCTCACACCAAGCTGCAGGTGGTGGATAAATACCGCATTTGACACGCCTTCGCTTGCAGGTTTTGCAAGCTTTGCTACGCCCTCCCCGATTGACCATGGTGATGGCTTCAAATTTCAAATCGATGGTTTATGGTTTTGAAATCAAGATGAGAGCGGAGGCGGACACGTCAGATTACCGTGCCAAGAATACGCCACACTTTACTCGTCACGCTTGTTTCGAAACGAACGAGGCAGTGTTGGCCAACTTAGGTTAACCAGGAAGCTTGGCTGGTCAGAATCAGCCACATTCATGGCCCAGTATCGAGTTATTGTCAACGAATAAGATAATATTAGGATATAACACAAACCATCCTAGGAGTAAGAAGTATTCTTGTATTTTGCTGGTCAATATACAGATGTGTTATGAGAGTTTTTTTACTGGGGTATTTCATAGTGTCTCCTTGAGATCAGATGAACGTGGAATTATGGTGGCCGAGTCCTGGCTTTCTTGCTACCCTATATCTTTCCCAGCTCAAAATGGTAGTCCTAAGTTTTCCTGCATGTTCCTTGGCGTGGTTCTAAGCTGTCGGTCTAACTTACGCTGTTACATACTAGATGTTCTAGAATCATAGGGGTGAAAGTAAGCTTATCGTTAGCTAACGACAATTATTATTACCGGGAGTCTTCTGTCTGTGCTGCCGGAAATTAGGATTGCCAATTCCACAACCCGAAGCTGCGACTGGAGTTTATTGCTGTCTACCTTATGGCCAGACGCTTTTTTTACATACTCTAAGAGCAATTTTCTACCACAACAAGAAGGACCTGCGAAATGAACAAGCTCGAGAGTAATAATGCTGAAATACATTGACCTTTCGTCCAGTTCTCTCGTGCTACCCTGTACCCCTCCTTCAACAAGATCAATCCCGAAAACCCCCCTTTCTGCCCCGCTGATGACACTTCCCTGTTTTATCTACCTGGTGGATTTACGCAGCCACCAATCAGCAGCCACGCGGTCATCTAGGTAGCCCGCTGCCAAGACGTTGAGCCTTGGAAGCTAGTGTGGCGTAATACTTAAAAGGATACGCGCAAGCCTATCGTAAGCTTCGAGTCGACGGACTAGAAGGCCAGGATCATGCTCCTGTTACCTGACCCCTGCCAAGGCATTGTTGGAAATTATGTAGTTGATAATTGCGTGGATTGCAAGGCGGACGTGCGGGGCACCAATGTTTCATCCATGGCTGTGTTCAGGGGGAGCAATCGGTGAATCAGTCAGTTTGTATGGTAATCAGTCAATTATCCAGTGCCAAGAAATGTCTGAATGCCCTCAACCACAACTCCGTATCCTAGGTATACACTGAACTGCACTACTATACTGCCAATTAATATGCCATTCCATCCCTTTCTATTACCAATTACATTGTCGTTTCTCGTCATGATGAATGCTGTGCAATGCTGTTGCGGTACCCCGATGATGCCCCGTCGCAGAAATAATGATCCAATATCAACTCCTCAGCCTTGATATCCAGCCATCCTGGTGACGAGTCGCCAATGCCAAAGCTCAGCCAAATCTCGTCATTCAGGTACCCGTGGCTCCTCTGTTTGGGTTGATCCCCATGATATACCATGCTTCCTGTCCAAATGTACTTGCTGTTTGTTTCGCCGTGATACGTGAGCTTCTTGCTGACACTCATCATGTTGAATGGTGCGATCGGCGAGTACACCACTATTCGGTGGTCGTACCAGGTGTTTGTGTATTGAGGGGGGTCGTATCGCATCTGCACCATACCCATTAGGACTGTGTTGTTCGGCGCCGGCTCGCACTCCCCGCGCTTGCACAGGGTTAGGCTCAGCATGGGCGTCGATTGGTGTACACGCCTGTCGGTGAGCATGACATCGTTCAGACATGTGTGCTTGGGCGAATGCCATGTCTTGGTCTCACTGTCGGGAGGGAATGGCTCGTCGACGGCGGATTCAAGTTCAGACTCCATGTTGAAGAGAGGCTCATCCGTCGAATTGAACCGGTATAGCTCGCTAGGATCTACCATGAACATCATCTCGTCGTCGTCTTCGCTGAACGGGTTGTAGACAGGAGCCCAGTTCTTTTCGCGTTGGTATTTAGGGTCTGATTCTTCGCCTTCGGGAGGTTGGCGACGAAGGAGGACGGGTTTGTCGAATTCGATTTCTGGAAGCTCCTTGGCATGCTTCCCCATTTGGCGGACGAGTTCGGGGACGGCCGCACGTGCATCGACAATGTACATGCCCTCACAGAGGTTCTCGTCATTGACCTGGTGGGTGAAGATGAGCATGGGGGTACCATTCTTCCTCCAGAACAGCTTCATGTCTTCGGGACCAATGTATTTATCCATGCTGGGCTCCTTCTTGCAGTGATGTTCAGGGCCTTGAGACTCTGTAAAATCCTCCACAAGCATCTTGTGCCAATCGTCGGTCGCTTGGAGCTCGGGCCGGCCGAATGGATCGTATGCGAGGCTAACAAAGGTAGCGACTTGCTGGGCTTTTCTGTACTTCTTGCCCTTGATGTCTTGGTCGATGTGCGGCGCTCGCGCAATGACGAGAAAGTCGTGTTTGCTACCCTTTGGCAATTCAAGTAGGGTCGGATTCATAATCTTCTGGCCCGTCTTCTTGACATTGATAGAATTGTAGAAGCCGAGGTTATTCATTCTGCTCGTGAGGAGACGATAATCGTTGGTTCGGCTGAGGAGAGGATCGTAGCCCGCAGGTCCTGTCCTGAAGAAGCCGCTGGAGTTGAGGTGGAGGGTGACGAGCATGACGACGATGACAGCTGTTATCGAAGCGTACAGCATCAAGCGCCTCGGATGAGGATGAGGAATCTTGATTTGAGAAAGGCGCATAGCGAAATTGCGCATGCTATTGGGCACACGCATGTTGTTGACACGCATCTTGAATTGAACTGGCCGCTTTGGCAGGAGGGGGGAGAGGAGCGAAATGTCGGGGAGGCTCGGGGACCTCACATTGAGGGACAGGGAGAGGACGTGTCTCGTATCGCTTTGCCTCGATTCGGCTCGGCTCGATTCGTTTGAGGATGATTAACAATAGTTGGTTGAAAGCGGCGACAAGGAAAATAGAAGACAAGAAAAGAATGACGGAACGGAAAAAGAACGGATGGGGAGAAAAAGAGGCGTCAACGGGGAGCTACTGTATTTGCAGGCAAGTCGATGCCCCCTAAAACACGATTCATTAACTAACTTTTTTTTAAGGGGGGGTCACCATTTTTCGGATGGGACACTGTTGGTCAATGCACACGACTGCGCCACATATGATCCACCAGCATCACTACGGCACTGCAGATGCATGCGGAAAGACACGGTTGAGGCTTGTTTATTGGGGCTTTTTTGACGCGATGTTTTAGATGTTGGGCTGTTTGGCGCCTTAAGACATTGCTTATTTCACCACGTGGGCTGCCTATCTCAAGATCAGCCTCAACCTCAACCTCAACCTCAAATCTCGATTATTTGCCCACTTCCCGATGAGTACACTCCAGCTCCAGCTCCCCGATGGGTACAGTGCAAAGAGGCGGCACAGCAGACAGCATAAAGGCCTCGAATTGCGGAGAAGCCTGCAATAATTACAGTGCATGACAACACTGAACAGTACTGGGCCCCGCCGCCAGCCTCTTCCATCAGTGCACCGTGTTATTTTTTGCCTCGAGCGTCAAGCCACAGTCATTACAACGCCAAGTCTTTTATCAGTGACACCACCACCAACAAGCAGTGGAGATTGTCTGATTGTCAACATGGAATTGACAACTTGCCAAGCCAACCATATCCACCTTTTGCATTTTGTGACGCAAATCAGCCCTATGGAAAACTTTATGTGGCAGGCATTGACGTCGTACAAAAAAGTCCATCTTCTCATACGTGTGTCGCATCTGAAAATGTGAGGTTACAACAGCCCTGTCTGTTGGTGAGGTTGTATTCTTCCATGTCCGAAAAAGGCTGCATAAGCACTATCAAGATCATCTCGATGGTAATCTGACCTGTGGGTAGTACACACGTGTTGATCACCTCAGCTATCAGTATCAATTCAGTCATATGCCGGTGTACCTGCTTTAATAGGTTAAATAAGCGTGGTAACCCGGTAATCATACCCAAGCCAGCCTCAATATCACGAATCCATATTTGGACATCCGTCACATGAGCAATTACTATTATAAGCTCCATGCTGAGAATTTACTCGATAGGAAATTGCCCGAGGTGCACGATATAACATGTCTGTCATTATGTTGTCTGAGCTTCAGCATTAAACATCGACTGACCCGAAAAAACACACAATGTCTAGAAAAGACATCAAGGCAGGGAAAACACGAATTAATGGTGCCCACAATAATTGGCTCCTCTGGGGCCGGAGTTGAGCTGTGGCAGAAGCGCCCACGGCGAAAACGACAGCAGAGGCGAAAATAGTGCTCAACTTCATGCTGGAGGATGTGGCTACTATTGCAAGGATCAAAGTATAGCGTAAACAAACCGATCTAGAAAGACTGTAGAATATCTAAAAGAACTTAGCTAGTCAGCCCTTTCTAGTAGAAGTTTGCATAAGTTAGGCATACCACCTGGTATCCTCTTAGCGACTTCAGAGGTCTAACCTCTCATCGTTGTTTACCTGAACAGAAAGTTTTTCTTATAAAAGTCATATGGGATGCACCTCTCACTGGTATAGAGACTGGATAGGGCATTTTTACCTGAACACGGGTGTTGATGGTTTACTCCGTAACGACACCATGGTTCTGGCTCAGCCCTGCAGACTGCATCTGCTTTAGGATTTATGTTGCGCGAGGAGGATTACATGCGCTCAAGCGGCCAGTCATGCCACCGATCCCCACCAAAATCACGAGAGGTATTAGTCAGAGGATGTACGACCTGTAAGGAAAAGACCATTGCCATTGTCCATGGTGAAAGACGCATGTGTACACATTCAGCGACGCCCTCCACAATGGCGGGAAATGATCCCTTTCATATTTCTCTGGGCTTCAGTGACAACAGACAGGCATCATCACTGGTGACAGGCTTGTGTTTCGCTACGCTCAACCATTGCTACATGCTTAGATCAGCGCTGCCGCGGTGCCTCTTTGTATTGCGACAGCCGCCATGGTCACGTACCTTGGACTTTTAGCGTTACTATTAATTTCTCTTCAGCTCATGTAGTAACGAAATGCACCCGACAGAAGACAAATGCACAATGAGCCAACATATTTCCTCTCGTAAGCCGACTTTGTTTACACGACACTGGGTGAAGATCGCTAGGAAGCTCTCCCTATCAGGCATAGGGTCTTATAGATCGCAATCAGTGTTGCTTTGGACAAATTACCTTTTTTCTTGACAGGCAGGATTGAATCATGGAAGTGGAAACATGGTCGTATTGTAGGAAATATAGTTCAATTTCGTTCCTCTTGCCAAACCACACTTGATCATTATAGGTCCCTCCAAAACAGTGATATCAACACTGAGAACTGACCCGGGCTCATCCCCATTACTCGGCTTTGTAAGCCTCAAAGTGGCGGGCCGGGATCTTCTTCTCGAACATGATATCAAGCTCATGAAATGTCCTGCCTTTGGTGCCTGGAACATCAAAGTAGACTGCCAACATCATCAAAATGGTCATGCCAAAGAATACCCAGCCAATGTGACCACCCATATTGCCCTCATCTTTGTTAAACATGTAAGGCAGGACAGTAACCCATACAGTGCTGGAGATAGCCTGGAACCCGAAAGCAATTCCTTGCGACTTGGCCCTCAACCTAGAAGCAGACACTTCACCCGCCACTGCAAGACTCGAACCAATGGCCGGGCCATATGCGAGACAAGTAAACTGCATAACGATACCAATAGCCAGCAGTGTCTTTTCGGATTGAGGGCAAGAGGCAGCAACACCCATGATCAAATAGATGATAGCGCAGATTGACATACCAAAGAACATGAGTGGTCGGTGCCGGAAAAGAGTCATCATGTAGATGTTGATAATCGACGACAAGATTGACACACCGAGTCCAATCTGCATCAGAGTTATGATCAAGCCACTACTGAGGCCAGTCTGGTTTAGGAAATATGGAGCGTTGGAAGACAGGCTGGCACCGGCAATCTGCGGCATGTACATGCAGATCAAGATGATACGCGTGCGACGCCAGTTGCTTCCCTTGAAGCATTCAAGGAAAGATGCTTTTTCACAGGTCATCAGGCGCTCAGCCTCGATTGTTTCTTCGATATGCTTGATACGTGCGTCGAGGTCTTCGTCGGCGGAAGAAATCTTGACCAGGTGTTTCAAGGCTTGATCGCGCTTATTTTTCATGATGAGATAGTAAGGCGATTCGGGAAGGAATGGGAGGCCGATTGCGAGGACACCTGGGAATGCCCATGCGGCGGCGAATACAACTCGAAACGCGGATTCGTCCATGATGTTAACTCGAGCATAGGTTGCGAAAATCGCGATGAGGAAACCGACGTTCTGTGTATATGGTCAGCGAGGCGATAGTGAGGGAAAGGGACATCAAGGAGAAGCGAACCATCATAAGAATGTTGAGAGACAAGGCAATGCCTCGCATGGGAAGCGGGGTGATCTCGGAGACGTATGTCTGTGTAGTTGTCTGGAACGCACCCACGGCAAACCCCGATATGATCTTGGCTCCCATAAATTGTGCTGGAGTCTCAGCCAAGTAGGCCAAAGCGATCCCGCACGAGACTATGATGATGCCCAAGAGGAAAACTGCACGTCGACCTAGCTTATCTTGGATGAATCCGGCAGCAAGAGAGCCAAAAAGCTGCATGATATTGTACATGGCGTTCCATAATGACTGCCAGTAGGCTGGGATAATCAGGTGTCCGCCCACTTCGCTAGCGAACTTCATTCTACCATTATGTTAAAACATAGGACTTGAGGTTCAAGCGTACAGGAGATCTGGGGTCTTACTGGAAGGCAGGCAAGGCCAAACACACGGCAAGAGCAAGATTCTCATAGCCTACCAGAGTGGCACCCACTGTTTCGAGGAATGCCGTTAGAGACCGTTCATTGCTTGATCAGGTTGGGAGAGATGAGAGTACACACAATTGGCGTAAAGTGCCCAAAGGATCGCCTTTGGATTCTTGCGAGCGCATTCCCAGGTGCTGGTTTGGTGGTCCTGGAGGGCAACAACGTCCTCGGCATGAGTCGCCTCGGCTTTTTCGAGCCTCGTATCATATTGAAGATCTTGATGATGGCCCATCTTGAGAGTAACGGAAGAGTTTAATACAAGCGGTTATGTTGAAGTTGGTCCACTGTGTAGTTGGAGGATGTGGAGATGCTGAACGATGGGATCAACACCGTGCTGGGGTTGTCTCCTTTATCAATGGCGATAGCGTTAAGAGGAATGCCTCTCATATCTCTCTCTATCTTCTAGCTTCCGTACCATACTGGCGGATACTCTACCCCGGAAATCCAGACTCATCGTTTGCGGGGTCCCCGCACTCTTGGGACAACTCGGAAATGCCGGTGCGACTCGGATATCCCGACTTAAGTCGGGTATCGGGATAATCTTGGGACGATCGTGGCATTGTAGACCGAAGCTTCTCTTAAAATGACCCTTCAAGAAATCATCAAGTTCTTTGACTCGCGATAACAGTCTTGTCTGAAACAATTCTTGCCTGTAACACAATATGCAGAGTCCGTCAACGTCACCCAGCAACCCCAAGTTCGTGCGCCCAAGTCGGGTCTTGCGAACTTCGGGAAAAGTGGAAATAGGAAATGAGATTTCCTACCTAAGCTTGATCAATACTGAATCTGATACTAAAGCTGAGATTATCTTGGACTATGGCCGGTGTGAGGGTGGCTTCCCCGTCTTCTCTATCACGTCCGCCTCAGCGCCAAAGGGCCAACGCCAAGTCGCATTCCAAGTCACCTACAGCGAGACTATTGACGGAATTGGTCACGAGAAAGGTACCACTATCATCGCTGTTCGCCTCGAACCTCCCCACAAGTGTCATGGCTAACGTTTGTCTAACAGGCGATGGTCCCTTTTTCCTCTTTTCCAATGCCATGGATAGCTACAGAACCTGTCAACATCATGCCAGTACCACCAATGAGACTCAAGCGGTGAAGTCTAGATTTACTCAGGCATCTCAAAGATATCAAAAGATCACCTTGACGGAACCCGACACAACGATCGTCTTTTCTCAGATCGGCTTTCAGACAGTACGCCCCGAAGCTTCGATCAAAGCCAAATTTCATTGCTCTGATCAAGTACTCAATCGCATATGGAGAGATGGCGTGCGCACGATTGATATGTGCACGGTCGAGCGCGAAGAGACTGTTCCGGCCTGGAACATTACCGATCAGGGCACACGTGTCTTTGGAGGTCACTGGGCCCCTTGCAGGCAGGGAACGAGATGGTCGGATAAAAAAGTTGTCTTTCGAACAAAAGTTGAGAAATATGGCGCCAGTTGGGCAGTTCGCATGATAACAAATGGCCTTATCTTCTGCTTAGACGTACGAGACAGGAAGCTGACAGCTGTTGAGGGGTTGTCAAACCAGTCCTGCATTCTGCCTTCAGTTGCGCTTGGATCTTGGCAACTTCCAGAAAGTTTGGATCTGTCTGAGTGGTTGAGTGTTGAAACCCTCGCAGTTGAAGACGATGTAGCTGTAACAATTCAAGGCCACGAGGTGGCTAAAGTTACAGGTGTTCACATCAAGGCGATGTTGGGTGACCGTCTCGTCAACACTGGTTCAGTTGCCTTTGGCGGCCCTCCTGGCTGGATTGCGCTGTACCGCGATCTATCAGTCAAGAGCGTTGATGGCCAATTACTGTACGAGAATCCTCTGTCGCAGAAGGATATTGCGCGTACATTCGCCGACTTCCAAGTGGGAACAAACAAGCTTCCATGCACCATCGACGGCGCAAAACGAGACAGGGCTTGCTTTGGTGGCGATGCCTTCATTACTGGCCGCTCTATCGCATATTCCACCACTAATCTAGATGCTTGGAAAGGCACTATTCAACTGCTACTCAGCCATCAGAGCAAGGATGGTTATCTGGGCAATCTATGCCCATTACAAGCCCCAGAACACACCGGGCAAGATGAACCACCACATTACGGATTTTACTCTCTGACATATGCTCTGCTGTTAATTGTATCGATCAAAGACTATTGGTTGAACTCGGGTGATCAACCTCTTCTGGGAAGGTCGTTCTATCAACTCCAACATCAGATGGACTTCACTCGGAGATTTTTAAACAGTGATGGCCTTGTGGAAGCTCCACCATATCTTGCAAGTACGTTATACTTGATAAATTCCTCACAATTTCTCTGTGTACTGATTGACAATAGTGACCTGGTTTCCTATGGGCGGGCCTATCTTCGGTGTTTCCACGGGCTTGAACCTTGCCTACTTTGACGCGCTCAACGCTATGGCATTAATGTCAGCAGACGACGAAACAAGATCTCAGTATTTGAACCAAGCAGAATCCTTGAAAGAGTCCTTGATTCGTGTTTTATGGAACAGCGAACGAGGCACCATGCGCCCAAGCCTCTCTCTTCCCGCCGATGGAGTATTCCAAGACGTAAATGCCTATGCAGTTACTCTGGGCATTAGTCCAGAGCATCCCCGGGAAATTGAGAACATCTTTTCTCTCGATGAGCCTTTCCCGCCAGCGTTTCGAGGCATCAATCGATGGGAAGACTTCAAGTTGACCAGCCCATATGCATCTGGGTTCGCACTCGAAGCCTTGTTTGCAAAACACGAGGGTATGCAGGCGAGGGAATTGTTGCTCCGCGTCTGGGGTACAATGGCGAACCAAGACGATCCAAATTATTCTGGAGCCCACTGGGAAGCAATGAAAACAGACGGTACTCCTTTCAATCACGACGTGTCACTGGCTCACGGATGGTCTACATGGCCTGTCTTCTTATTACCTAGGTACCTGGCAGGAGTTTACCCCCTTCAAGCAGGTTGGAAAAAGATTGGCGTGGAACCTGTTCTCGCAGGCTTAGACGTGGTGGAATATTCGCTTGAGATTCCTGACGGGCATCTCAAAGTTGGACTTTACTTGGGAGAACAGAACAACACTGGCATGATGAAGCTGTTGGTACCCGAAGGTTGTGCAGCCGTAGTAAAAGCCCCAAAGGGTTGGTCGCTTGATGCGAGTGGTGATATTCAAGGCGATGGAACAGAAGTATCTCTTCAGCTTTCAAAAAAGAGTATAGGTTCAGAGGAATAAATATGTCTGATGTACCTATGAGGCTAGGAACTTCCATGTATGCGTGTGTTAACAAGGTGGCAGCGAGTTTGTCAAATTGACTGCCTGTAATGCCTGGGAGGCAGTATTACTATGAACACGATAAGATTGAAAAAAGCCAAGACCAGCAGCAAACTAAAAGGGCCACAGAAGAGTGAGGATCGTCAGTAGTCGCGGACATGAGAATTGAACATAGCCCACCCAGTCTCCCTAAAAGTACATCAAATCTGATGAACATTGCTGTTCTTCGTCCATCGCCTAAAAGTCTTGCCATAAAAGTAAAAAACGGCTCCCAAGCCACACCATAGAGTGGTAAGTGCCATATTAGTCATGAATACGGGTATGAATCTGCGCCCGATGTTAGTATTGGCCATTTTCAAGGAAGTGCCAATGCCCACTTACCCTGACTTGATCGTCCAAGGTGTGACGAATCTACCCATTCCATAGCCCCAGAGACTTTTGTTGACAGTGATGGCAACAAACAGCGACCCGGTGACTGGCTTATAACAGTCTACCGCGTAGGTACTGGCAATACTAGGTAGGGCGGCAACCTGTATGCCTGCCGATGAATAGCCCAGTACAGCAATGATTGGCCACGACCATTGCCTCTCATATCCAATCGATGTAATTATATTACCGAAGATCATGATGATGACGTAAGGGATCATGGCGGGTAAACGCATCTCGGGTTCGCGAATACCACCGTTTCTGGTTGTTGCTTTCGCGGATACCCAGTCACTGAATGGTCCAGCAGTGACGAGCCCAATCAACGCGCCGACGAGGATGGAAAAGTTGAGAAAGCCTTGATCGCGTCAATAATCGCAATTAAGCCTATGAGGGAGTTTGAAAGCATACCTATGGACTGAGAACTCATATTGTATGGAGGGGCTGCAAATACCTGGGACTGCGTAAGGTTAAGAATCAAGAAGTTGCTACAACTCCAGCTAACAACAAAAGAAGCAAAGAGCACAATGGGATACATGAAGAGTTTCCATGGGGTCCAGAGGTCAAATAGAATACTTCGAAGTGGCGATGAGTTGGGCTGAAACAGCAACCATTGCTGCTTTGAGGGGCCACCGTTGCCCAGATGCTGATCCAACCCGTGTTCGAGCTGTTCAAGCTGAGCCTGATCGGGCAAAGCTGTGGATTTCTCATCGTCACCATGAGCAGGAACGGCGCCCTGATTGTTGATGCCGGACCCAGGCTCAGCTTCGATGGATTCGACACGATTCCATCTAGTTTCGGGGAACGCAAAGACACCAAGGATGATTGAGAGTGCTGTGAGCGCAACATTGAGCCACCAGAAGTTCTGCCAGCCAGTACGGTCGGCCATGGGACCGGCGATGATTGGCGCTATCATGAGTGATCCCATGTACACAACCCAGTATAATGCGTTCCATGTTCCTCGATCGTGAAGGAAGAAAATATCGGCGATGACGGCTGGTTGGAGGATTTCCGAAGGTCCGGCACCGATTCCGTTGAGTCTGTAGCAGGCGGTAAGCATATTGAAGTAGCCTTCCATGTGAGTCCTACTTACACGCAAGCCACCATGAAAGTTCCGTATGTTGAAGCCTTCGCTCGGAGTATGTGACAAGCCAGGCAAATTATTTGAGATGCAAGGTATACCGGTCGGCGGCCGAACGACGTAGAAATAGGTGCCCTATACAGCTTGAGTACGATTGTATCACCACGCACACCATCGGAAAACTGACCAGACGAAATTGCTGAACCCAAGAATCAGGATAGTGACACCTGTGAATTGGATAACATCTTCAAGGGTACTATTGTAAGCCTGGATCAGGTCAGGGAACATGGGAGCTAGAGCCAGTGGAGCGAATCCCTGCGTGAAAGTCATGGTAGAGACCGAAAAGATTGCAAGAAACTTCCACAAAGGCCTCCAGTTGAGAGGATCATGGGGATCCTGGGACGGCTGTGGAATGAGAACCTGATGTGATTGTTTTGCTTTGAAATGGTGATGTTTACCGATGTCTGTCATGATCTCGGTTCCTGGTAGAACCTCAATTTGGAGGTCATCCTGGACCATCTCACGTTCCTACCAGCCATCAGAACAAGTTTGAGTTTGGAAAGCCTTTAGGGAGTACAGGTGACTACTAACCTCTTGGCTCGTCATGTTGGCTATGTCGGGTGCAAAAAGTTTCTTTTGATTGCTTGTATATTTGCCAATCTCATTATCAAAGCTACTGCTACGAGACGCAAATGCTTCCTATTTATCTACACCTTAGCACTGAATTTCCTCACTCTGCCATCCCACCGTGAGGGCATCTCGAGGCAGACAGCGAACCTCGGATGACTGTAATAAGATAAGAGGCTTCTTCATAAGTCTCTAGCGGAAGGGTCTAGCCTTCAAAAAATTTCGGTAAATCTATCGGCAAGTAAAACAGTAATTAAAAATAAAGGGGCTTTGGCTTGTGAAGAAACTATCGATCTGGGGAACACGCTTGACAGGGATTGTTGGTGTTTGGAATTGCGGGGTATTAGAGTTTCTGTAGAGGTTAGCGTCGGCAGTTGTGGAAGAAACTCGAGACCGAAATCACCATTTTATCTCTACACTATCTAGTTAGATCATGCCCAATAGCCAGCTAGGATAGATCCTTATCAGCGCTTCTGCTTACTACTGCTTGGCTTTCTTGCTAAGTGGCAACCTTCTTCTTGGTGCCTGAAGAATGGAGTTGGATCCATTTAGCCGGATTGGTCTGGGTATAGCATCATCAGGCACCCATAGTAAGCATGACAGAATTACGCCAGCTATTCCAGGCACCCGAGTATATTCAGAGAACAGATACCAAAATAAATTAGAGTTACTCAACCTTTCTCTGACCGGACCAACATAGCAAGCTCTGCCTCACCGTACCAATATGAGCGCTCAACTTACTCCCGACGAGATACGCCAAAAGGTGTCTACTGGGCTCAACACCACGCCTTATGCAACCGCTTCTCTCGAACCTTTGGCTGGAGGACAGTCCAATTTCACTTATCTTGGGAACCTTCTGTATCCGCTTCAAGATGGCACGACCAAGGTCGTGGTCAAACATGGTGAGCCTTACATGGCACGGCATCCTGCAAACGCCGTCACCATAAATCGCTGCGTAAGTCATTCACTGGTTTTTCAGATGCTATAAACTTATAGAATTAAGGATGCTGAAGCAGAGTGTCTGGCTGAGCTGGCTGCAAACGAAGCACGGCCTAGCCAGGCTGGCAGCACTTCATATACCATTAAGACTACCAAGCTCTACACCTATGACACTACGACAAAAACTCTTGTTCTTGAGTATGTTCTCAACGCGACTGAGCTTAAGAGTTTCTCTCTAGATCAATTCCTCTCGCCAACACCCAAGTCGCTGCGACAACCAGCGTATGATCTGGGCAAGGCCTTGGCAGAATACATCGTTGGATTCCACACCACGACAAGAAAGACGGTACAGGATTGGAGCACCCATCAAAACATCGAACACCATACTAGCTTAGACACTGTACTCAATCGCAGCGCTGAGATGCAGAAGCTCAAGCACTATATCAACTTTGATTGGCTAATTGATCGCGTTGATCAATTCCCAGGCATCTTGACAGAAGCCAAGGATACGTTTTTACAGATCAAGCACATGGCCTTGCAGGAACTAAGCGACCCCTCAGCCGACCTTACGATTATCCATGGCGACTTTTGTCCTCAAAAGTGAGTTGACCTGCCCCTTTTGGATATTGAATGCTGACAGGAACAAAAGTGTCTTACAGGAAAATACCCCTCTCGAGCCCGGAGCTGCCAAGACTGTGTACGTAGTTGACTGGGAAAACGCACAGGTTGGAATTCCAAGCCTGGATCATGGAGAGATGCTGGGAGAGATGTATGTGTTATGGCTATGCAAGCGCATTGATGCTGGACTCTGGATGTTCCAGGGATATGCCGAGGGGCTAGGACCAAAGTCGGAGGCGTCTGCTTGGAGGAATGCTATCCAACTGGGCGTGCATCTTTTGAGTTTCGGTACCCTTGCGTCGGGTTGGGATACTCCGGGGCAAATGGAAGATTTGGCTCGTCTGGCACGGGATGTTATTGTCAAGGCTTGGAATAAGGATCGAGCATGGTTTGAGAAGAACGAGTTGGCGTGCTTATTCACAGGCGTTACGGAAAAGTGAATTGGCCAATTGGGCATTTGCACACAGCTCGTCTTCGGGTTTCGATCATTTCACTTTTCCTCGTCCATCCGATTGAACTTGGGTAAAATAGAATTAACAAATCATAGCTTTCTAATTTGCTTACATCTACAGGTCCTTACATTCAGCCTGTCAGCACTAACTACGGTACCTTTGGAGTAAGACACAACGGGTCAACCCGAACCACTGAGGGCTCGCGTGGTTCTGTCAGCATAAATGCCATCTACCACAAGAAATCTCGGTCTTCCTGTATCTCCGCATGACGCGCAAGACCTTCGACATTGAATTAAAGTCCACAAGTAGCCGCATCTATGGGGTTCATTGCAGGAGGCATTGCTGCGGCGTTGTTGTACGTCGTGGCCAAGTGCTTCTACCGTCTGTATCTTAGCCCTTTGGCAAAGTTCCCTGGTCCAAAGCTTGCAGGTAATGGCCTCATTACTGACTCCGAACTGAGCTTTGCTGAGAATATTTACTAGCCCTCACGTCATGGTACAATGGCTACTATGATCTCATCAAGGGTGGCCAGTACATCTGGGTGATCGATGAGATGCACCGCAAATACGGCCCCATTGTGCGCACGCGCCCAGATACTCTTCACGTTAATGATCCTACCTTTATTGACAAGTGGTACACCCAATCACCGAAGCATCGTCGAGAGAAGGCCTATACTATGGCGCAATGTGTACTCGCACCGGGCTCCATCATTGCTACAGAAGATCACGATCTCCATCGCGCCCGCCGCACTGTTCTTAACCCTTATTTTTCGAGTCAGAATGTTATGCGTCTCGTCCCAGCTATTAACGATACCTTGTCAAATCTACTGCGACGCATGAGCGGCTGGGCAAAGGAGGGGCAGCCGGTGTCGTTGAATCCTGCTTATAGAGCAGCAACGAAGGACGTGATCCAGTTGTACTGCTTCGGCGAGGGTGAGAAATGTCTTGATATGGATGATTGCAACGCGGCCTTCTTTGACGTCATTCAACCTCACCCAGTCATGCATCTGGGGACTTACGCACATTGGTTGGCAAAACTCATGGCTGATCTGCCCCCGAGTTTAATTCTGGCTTTTGTGCCACGGATTGCAGTCTTCGCGACGTTTATCAAGGTAAGGTGAGGCTTTCTTCTTGGGATTTTAAAGGCAGTCTAACCGTAGGAAAGAGTTTGAGTGCGCAGATTGACCACCTGAAAGAGGCCGGCAATTTGGCTGAGGGTAAGACCATCTTTCATGAAATCCTGCGTAGCGAGATTCCTGCGTCGGAGAAGGAAACGAAACGTCTTACAGATGAGGCCATGGTTCTTGTTACTGCTGGGTCAGAAACAACAGCCTCTACGTTGGCTGCTATTACGTATCACCTCCTCGCTGATCCTACTCTGATGGCGAGGCTACGAAGCGAACTCGAGGCCGTCATGTCAGACCCGAACCAAGTTCCCGATTCCACCAAGTTAAACAACCTGCCGTTTTTGAACGCTCTGATCGAAGAAGCAATCCGACTGTACCCAGGCGGCTCTCACCGACAAGACCGGTTGGCTCCGAATGAGAATATCGTGTACGAGGCTCCCAATGGCAAGACTCACATCATCCATGCTGGTACAATCGTAGGAATGGCTGCTCCGTTGGTCAACCGAGATCCTCACCTGTACCCAAACCCTAGAGAATTCCGTCCTGAACGATACCTCGAGAACCCCAATTTGGCTTCCTACCAGTTTTCCTTCTCTAAAGGTGCGCGCCAGTGTATCGGTATTAATCTGGCATACCAAGAACTTCGAATCCTTACGGCTGGCATATTTCGAAAGTATGATGTTTTTGACTCATCAAAGGCGAAACATAGCGGCCCTACAATGGAGCTGTACAAGACGAGAAGGGAAGATATCGACGTATATGCTGACTATTTCACTATGGGTCAGTATCCGGGTAGTGAAGGGCTGAGGGTGATTCTTCGCGAGTAGACAAATACAAGCCAAGAATACGTATGTTTAGAAACATAGCTCAAGGATATCGAGAAGATAGTTCAATATCACACATCTAAAAGGTAGCTAAAAAATAATAAAAAAATTCTATGCAATAACGTATCATGCCTGGTGCCTCGAAACTACTACATGTACATTTACAATCCGCTCATGAATTAATGAGTGGATGAGAAATACCCTGAACCATCGCGCTTTTCCATCGACGGCCCGGTTTTTAAGCCTGGTAATGACATTCTGGGCATGACACAAGTACAGTAGTGGGCTATGTTATTTCACAAGATCTCGGCAGTGAGTTTTAGTACCTGTTTCTGCATTTTATTGCATGAAGTACAAATTGACAAGAATGATGGGGCCACACCGGTTGGGATCTCGATGCATATGACTCGCTAGTACCTGGGCTTTCGTCAACAATTTCATAGTAACACAATAGCCAGGCACTGCTATACGCGTCGCCGTAAATTGACCAAGAAAGCACCTGAATTTCTTGTTTCCACTAACGCCAAGTCCATTCACTCGGATAACGCGGCCTCGGCTGACGGCGGAGCCAACGCAGCCAAAATGGAGCCGCAAATCTCCGTTCCAATCAGAATGAGTTTGCTCAAGAAACTGCAAGGAACACAAGCAACACAGACAGGTTTAGTCGTGGATCATCTTGTGCTGGTGACGTCAAAGACCAACAGCCAGCATTAATGCTGTTGATCCATCACCAATGATCTCATGTCTTAGCAAGAGCAAAAATAAAAGTAAATAAAAGTGCCATGTAGCCAATCCATTCATAGGAACTTTGTAGAAGTCAGAGCATTCAGACAGACTTGTTACCAGTCTCTTGTGAATTCTCGCTACTGACCGACAATGCCTCGACAAAACGCCCCAATGAGCCTCCAGGCTCTTCTTAGCCTGCTGCCCATTGTAGCACACGCTTCAGCAGCAACACTCAACTCCGAGTACAGCTTCAACCCTCTCCATCATCTCGGCGGAATCGCTCCCTACTTCGAGTCTCAAGACCCTCCCGCCTCTCCCGACGCGCCCCAGGGCTGCAAACCCGAGCGCGCCGCTTACTTGGTGCGACACGCTGCCATTTACACAAACGACTTTGACTACGAGGAGTACATTGAGCCTTTTGTCGAGAAGCTCGAGAACCACACAAAAACCAACTGGAACAAGGTTCCATACCTCAACTTCCTGGCTGAATGGAAGGCTCCCTTCTCTGATGCCGAGGCCGAGCTTCTCACAAACCTCGGAAAATTGGAGGCTACTAAATTGGGAGTTGATCTAGAGTTCCGATACCCTGACTTCAAGCTCCCCAAGAAGGTATGGACTTCTTCGGCCGAACGAACCGTCAAATCTGCCCAATCTTTTGTTCGGGGTCTGGAGACAGATGACAAGACCGTCAAGGTCCAGAGCATCTACGAGTCCGAAGAGTCTGGCGCCGACAGCTTGACTCCCTACAAGGCATGCCCTGGTTATTCAGGCTCCACTGGCAGCGATGAGTCGTCTGTCTACCAGGAAAAGTACGCCAAGCCCATCGTCGCGCGCTTCAACGACCTGGCGCCCGACTTCA
Organism: Fusarium sp. MBC 119; assembly: GCA_030411635.1. Lineage (NCBI taxonomy): Eukaryota > Fungi > Ascomycota > Sordariomycetes > Hypocreales > Nectriaceae > Fusarium > Fusarium sp. MBC 119. The sequence continues at coordinate 247,835 of JAPERM010000133.1, forward strand.
ATTTTACCATCAACGATATCTTTGGCATGCAGCAGCTCTGTGGATATGAGACTGTCGTCCATGGCAAGTCTTCGTTCTGCAACCTTGAGCTCTTCACTCCCGATGACTGGCTTGGCTGGGAGTACTCTGAGGACGTGCGATACCACTACAACGCTGGGTATGGTAACCAGATTTCTGGCTACGTTGGCCTGCCCTGGTTCAACTCGACGGCCGATCTTCTTCTGAACGACGACTCTGATGAGGATCTCTATGTCAGCTTCACCCACCGTGAGCTGCCTCCCATGGTCCTGGTCGCAATGGGTCTCTTCAACAACTCCGAGCCTGGCGGCAGCGGATCTCAGATCAACGATACCATGCCTCTAAGCAAGATCAACTACCGACGAGCTTGGAAGAGCTCCCACGTTTTGCCTTTCCTCAGCAACATCGCCGTCGAGCGATTGAACTGCACAAACAGCTACGGCTACGATGATGGAGCGTATTACCGCGTCTTGGTCAACAGTGCTCCCCAGCCTTTGCCAGACTGCAATGACGGACCTGGAACAAGCTGTTCTAGAAAGGGCTTTGAGGAGTATGTCCAGGACAGAGTTGACATGTTTGCTGGTTTCTCCGATAAGTGTGGCGTGGAGTACGACAACTCCACGGATACCTTGTCCATCTACCACGACTAATGATGATCAAGACACAACAATATTAATGTAATGATGACTTAATATACACTTTTATATCCAATTTGGTTAACCTGCCAAGTATTGAGGTTAAATTCAGTGGCTTACCCCACCCTTTGCTTCATCTCCCTTGACTACAAACACTCACCAATGTAAAAAGCAGAACAGTCCGAGAGCATGTGTTCATTGTTTTCGATGTGATCCATCTGACTCCTCATTACACAACCAATAGAATGCTCCCATGGACTGTCCGAGGCCCATACTGTACGTTGCTTTATCGATAAAGCTCCGAGCCTCAAATAAAGTCTGAGGGCCTTGCTTATACTTCGACAAAGAACACGTTTCTTATAATTCCGAAACACAACAACACTCTTCGCCGGCAGTTGCCTTGGATCAAAATTCCGAGCTGTATAGCACGAGATCCTATACTTCTGTATTATACCGCATTTTCCCACAACAGTGTAACAATTCTATGATCTACCTATATAAGCATGCCTTGCGTCCCCAACGTAAGTGATGACAGCCTCAGCGATAACGAAGAACATAGCTGTGTAATAACTCAAAATGGGATTTGTGACCGAGCTTAAGGCATGTGGCTGCATTATGACATTCGCTTGTGGTATAACCTTTGCGCAATGCTTGAGCTTCATTCTAAGCCTCAAGTATAAGAATTGGGTTGTGGCCAGCTCTTATTAGATTTCACTTTCCCACCTCTCCCGCACACTTTCAAATCCCAGATCCTCGTTCTACAATCCCCATCTGCAGACTTCTACAATGCGATGCCATCCGCTCGATTCTTTGCTTCAACATGGGTCAATCAGCATCAAAATATTCTGCCTTTACAAGCTTTGCAAATCTACCCCGTGAAATACGCCTGCTCATCTGGGAATTAGCTCTCCCACGATATCGTGACCTCAGACTTGGGCGTCCTTGTAACATACGACCGTTCCGACAAGGCGATCAGAGATTAGCTTCCACCAGCATGAAAGCTCCCGTGGGCCTTCTGGGCGCTTGTCGCGAGTCTCGTGGTGTGGCTTTAGCACACGGGACTTATAAGCGGTATGGAAGAGCAATACGTGGACGTATGCAGTGGAACGCCAGGGTGTGGATAGACCATGATATCAGGACACTCCACATGAGTCTCAAGATCCCTGATCTTAAGGTGCTATATTACATACCTGCGAACATACAAGCTGTCGCTGAGTTGTGGCCTGATTACAATAGCGTATTCAGGATTGGGCATTGGCTTAAGCGCCACCGACAAACGACGGGAATGTCCACGATAGAGACTGTGTACTTTGGACTGTCGGCAATACCACTTAAGTACTGTCAAGGCGGCAATGTCACCCGCCCTCCCTACATGGACTCGGACTCTGCAGTTGTTGCATTAGATGACGAGAGACTCCCAGAATATCTCGAGTCAGCCTTCAGAGTCGCAAGAAGCCTGTCCTCAAACCGGCTCACGTACCACAGAAGCGCCGAGTGTTACCTGGCCCATTTGAACAGATGGTGGAAGGAGAGCACACGAGCGGCATTATTGCGGCGGAAATGGGAATTGCAAGGGGTCCCGGGGCTAGAGGTGAAGCCTGCCATCATGTTTGGCAAGACGGATCGGTTACCTGGTTCAGCCCTTCTGAAGCAAATGATGTATTTCGTGCCGCAGAAAGATGGCCTCGAATTTGAGTTGGGACTTGCTGGTGGCAAACTGTCACGCTATGCCGTGAAACCTTCCTTCGACTGCGAAACTGTTTGTTCATCGGCAGAGACGCCAGAATTTATTCGTCCTCAGGCATGGGAGCAGATGAACTTCTTTAAAAAGTACTAATGAGTTAGATGAAAGATAAGAGATCCTTTGTACTTCTCTCAACCAATACCCAATCATCCGGCTTGCCCTCAACTGATTTGTCGTCTTTTTGCCTGTCCTTACCCGGCTCTGGATACTTCCTTATATGTTCTATAGCCCAAATCATCTCTTTGCTCAACACGGGCGGTATTCTACCCTCGCCAGATAGCGTTCCCAGTCCTGCGATCTGAAAAAAACCGTCTAACCACTTGAAAGTCTCGCCAGTCTCCCATTCTATTTCGTGGAACTTTCGTCTCTGTTGCCTGCAAATCTGTTCCCTACTTCTTTCCCACTTCTTTTGTTCCTCTAGTGGCGGAAGGGGGACTGAGTTTCTGCCAGAGAAAATGCGCGCAAGTGCTATGGCTTGGTACTCGAAGCTTCGAAAGGTTAAAACACGTGGCATACCGACGAGTGCCAGATTGGGAATATCTTGGAAGAACGTATGCCAATAGTTGTTAATCAACTTGTTTTTCTGGTAGTCGAACAGTGGGCGACCGTTGGCTTTGCTGTTCCAGAACGGGTAAGAGGGCAGATAACCGGTGCAGTAAAGAATATGGTCGATGTCGGCGAGCTCACTATCATCTTCGAAAACGATGGTGCCATCCAATTTGTATTCTTTGATGACGACCTTCCACTCCACGCCTACGGGTGGTTCGTCGCCGTCCAATCTCCCGCGAGACCTTCGCGACTGATAAAGTGGGAGGTGAACAGCTTGTAGCAAATCGACAGAGATGTCATGACCTGAAGCCGAGTTACCGATAACAAGAACTTTCTTGTTGGCGTAAAGCCATGGTGAGCGGTAGAACTTTGAGTGTATCACTCGACCAGGGAACTTTTCCATGTATGCCTCTAAGCCTTTCACCTGTGGGACCTGCGTCAAAAGGTTAAAGAAAGGTTCAGGCGATCGGAAGAATGAAGAATTACCCATGGAACAGCATAATGCCCATTTGCTAGAATAACTGCATCGAAGTCTTCTTGCCACCACACATCAACGTGGCGCAAAGGCTCATACTTGCGCAAGGTCAGCCTCCACGGCTTCAGTCCCTCTTTGGAGGTAGCGGGCAGCTGTGAGATATCTTCTACTGTGGTATTGAGAGAAAGGAATTCATCGGTCTTGTGAATCGAAAAATAGTTCTCGATGTACTGCCGAGGGACATAGTGTGGAACAAAAGGCCCATAAGAGAAGGGTGAATCGGAGAACGACATTGCGATGTCGGGCACATTTGTTCTACTTTTGATCAGTATCTCAAACAAAGTAACTGATTGGAGCATATCTTCTTACGTGAGATTCTGATAAATGGGCGTGTGGACATATCTTTCCTGATGATTTGGGGGCGCTGTTGTGGGCAAAGCTTCTGGAATGGTCAGTGGTTTATCGATATCTGCTGGTAAGCTCCCAGGCTGAACCGGGGCAACATGTGGCTCAGCATCGTAAATCCTTTTTTGTATTAGATCTGGGACATCGTAATGATTACGGAAAGTATTCTTACCAAGTGCCACCGGGCGTTTCTCTTCGCTCAAACACACGGATGCGATCAAAGTAGTTCTCCGCTTTGAGAGCTGCTGCTGTGGCGGCACCTACAAGATGAGGTGATCAGCATCAAGATTGCTCAAGTTAGCGGGGTGTTAGTGTTGAAGTTACCAGCAGCTCCAGCGCCGACGACCGCGACCGATTTGATCTCATAGTCCCCCATCGTGCCTCTGAAGCATATGATGAGATGTGATTGTCCAAGAGAAGTAGAAAGTGAGGGAGTTATCTTTCAATCTAGTAATGATTATGAATCCGTGCATATCATTGAACACGCCATAAGCTTGGATCATTCACCATATTCGTCATGTTCAACGCGAATGTCACCATTTTCGGATCACGTGAGAGCATCACTTGAGAGGATACTTGCATTGAAGTAGTACCTATCATATCCAACAAAATGCAAGGAAAAATACAAGATATTAAACAATTGCACGTTTCTCCTCAGGTTTACTGGAATTTCGCCTTGGAAGTTTGCTCCTCCAGCTTTTGTTCCAGTACATCTATCCCGGCTAACTGCTTCAATTTTCCATCAAACGTACCAATGGGAAAGAGTGTAGCAAGTCGAGCCAGATTCGCACTTCCGCCTCTAAAAATCATGAATGGTGGCTTGCGCTGACTGAGGTCACCAGCAACTTGCTTTGCCCAGGTTGCTGCATCGGGCTTTTTGACACCGGGCTCATTTCCAGACATCGAAGACTCGATATCCTCCTTAGCTAAGTTGTACATCGAGTCTTTGGGTAGTCCAGGGAGGGTTGAATTTTGGTGAAATGTTGACTTGACACCGCCGGTTACCATGTTGATGACGCGAACACCGAAGGGGGCAAGCTCGATTCGGAGGCTCTCTGTCAAACTGGTAGCTGCTGCTTTTGAAGCCGCATACGCTCCCTGGAAGGGAATCCCTGCGCCAAGAAGGCCAGATCCAGAGGTGTTGTTGATAAGTAGGGCACCATGTTCGGACTTGAGGAGTAAAGGTACGAAAGCTCGCGTGACTCTAATAATGGAGAAGACATTGAGTTCGAAAAGTTCGTGACTCTTGTCTATGTCGAGGTGGATAATGGGCATGCTATATCCGGTGCCAGCGTTGTTGATCAAGGCGTCCAATGAGCCTCCTGTGAGCTCCTTGACTTGTTCTACGGCCGTTGATATAGATTCATCCGACCCAACATCCATCTGGATACATTCAATGCCAGCGGCTTTGACATTTTTCAACTTTGCAAGATTGCGTGCCGAGGCGAGCACGCGCCAACCTTTGTCTTTCAAAGCAATGGCGAGAGAGGAACCAAGACTGCCATCGGAGCAGCCCGTGATCAGGATGGTTCTGTTCTGAGACATGCCGAAGGGATACTGGTGTTGTTCTGTTGTTCAAGAAAGGGTGGGTTGCAAAAGATGAAAAGGCAAATCAATTTGTTTCGAGGATAGTTAATTGCAACCAGTTAGATGATTTGATGACTTGCTCATTGGATAGCTAGTCATCAGGATACAGCAATATTGAGAGCTTTATATTTATCTAATTTTTTGTTTCAAATTACAAATCGGCAATTCTTGATGCTCTCATGAGTTGATTCGGACGGCACCAATCATTGGCAACTAAAAAGTTCTTGATATTTTCATGAGTCGGCCGATAATTGGCCCGTCACTAGTCGAGCCTATCCTGACGTCTGGGCCATTTACCATTCCTACACAAATGCATCGAGAGCTTTCGTAAAACAAGCGGATAGTCTCTTGTGCTCAGTCGGCACAATAATTGCTCCGGACGTCAAAGCCCCATAAAAAGGCATCTTAATAAGAAGTTCAACCAATCAGATTTGCTTCTTTTTATGGAGGCTTTGTAGCGGAGTTGCGGACTTATTGTTACGTCAGCAGTAAGCGGAATTTCAAGCCAGGTCTTCACTTACTCTCTACTCTCTAGTCTCTGCCCATAGCATGTTCAATCTCCCTCAGGGCAGCAAGCACCTTCTCATCATATTGTCTTCGCCCAACGACCTGCAGACTAACAGGCATATCGGCAAATTTCTCGGGGGTGTACAAGTCGTACACAAACTTGTCTTGGTCGTTCTTCGGGACGTAGGCGACATCTTTGGCATCTTTGAATGGATCGACTTTCGTCACAGGGAAGACTGCAGCTGGGTAGTCGAGTAGATTCCAGTGCGAGGTGTATCCCCAATACCGTGACTGATCATGGGGCGTCGCTGCGCCAAAAGAAGGCGGGCAAAGAATCACATCGACTTCATGTCCGTCCTTGTTACCCGTATACGTCCAGGCTCGAGCATATGCGGCCCTATAGTCGTCTCGCTTGGTGCAAAGCTTGATAAAACGTCAGGACTGTCTGGTTATAGTATCATCAGATGGGACTCACCTCCCAAAGCTCATGCTGGGTCAAGTTCTTGACACTCGGCTGTTCTTGGATGATGAACTTTGTTAATGGAAGAACAGGCTCCCCACTTGCTTCCATAAGCTTGAGGGCTTCCTCGCCACCATCAGGCCAATACAACGATGAGAGTATCTCCCATCCTTTGCCATGATCCAAAGGCTCACAGTCCCAATCCACAACTTCCATGCCTGCTTGGCGACAAGCTTCTGCCACCTCTTTCAGAGCCCTTGTCATTGGCGGATGGGGCTGCACGACACCGTCCCACCATTGAATAGCGACTTTGAGTGGCCTGTCAAACTTGTAGGGAGTCCATTCTTTGACTGTCAAAGATGGGTCAATCAGCCATGGTTTTGATGCCAAAGCCACTTTCATGAACAATTCGAGGGACTCGCGATCGACTGCCATAGGGCCTGGCGTGGAGGAAACGGTCTCTTTGCCGACCATGATTGCTCGTGAGCCCATGACTGAGATTCGCTTAAGGGTTGGCCTATCAAGCCTCGTCAGTACTTATGCACTTGTTCGTGTGAGATAGGAACCCTTACTTGAAGGCGTAGATTCCGTTGTGAGCTGCTGGGCAACGGACACTACCGCCAATGTCACCACCAACACCCTATCTGTGTGAGCCTCGGGATTAGAAGTAGCCGATGCAAACTGAACTCACTAGGATGCTTCCACGGAAACCGATCAAGGCTCCTTCGCCTCCACTACTACCACCAGCGGTCAAGTCGCGGTTGTACGGGTTAACTGTTCGTCCATAGATGACGCTGTTGGTCTCTAGATGCATAATAGTCTGCGGCTGGGTGGTTCGTACATAGAAGACGCAGCCCTCATCATATAAGTTGTCATACAGCAGATTAGACCCGTGAGCTTTACCTATCCATGCGACGAATGAAGCATGGGTCGTGACTTTCTCGCCCACCATGCCGTGGTGTTCTTTGGCGGAGATTGGCAGACCAAAAAGCATTCCTTTGGGCTCAGGTAGTGAATCGAGGTATTTGGCACGCTCAATAGCCTGATCCCACATCAGGTCAACCAGGCAGTTTGTCTGTGCATGTTGGTCAATAGGATATTCTTTGTATGTGATTGGCGCAACTTACAGCAGCTTGAGCCAATGCAGCCCGTCGTAAGAATGCACGAGTGACCTCTTCGACCTTGATCTCCCTATTGCGAAGCAAAGCAAGCAGTTCAATAACAGAATATTCCTCAGTAATCTCGATCTCACGTGGAGTCAAGACCGTAGCAGGTAAGCCTTGGGAACTGAGAGGAAGCTCATCGGGAATGCCTTGTAGCTGAGGTTCGACCTTAGCAAGGCCGGCATCACGCAGGTTTCTTGCCGAAGAAACCGTTGCTTGATAAGTTGTCATTGTAGTATTGAAGCTTATTGGTCGGCGGTGGTCTTGAAAAGGGTTGCCGTGCCGTTCTGAACAATGGTTGGTAGCTGGAGAGTCTGACTTTGCGCAGAGGGTGTCAAGACGTTATTGATCTGGGCAGGGATGAAAGAATGGTAACATGATCAAAATGATCTCCAAAAGTCCGGGAGGCTAGTCATTCAAGCGGGGTTCAGTCACTGATTGACCGCGGCTTACCATATTCGAAGCCGAGCCGATGATATCCAACCGTAACCCCGCACTCAGACGGCTCAAGTCAAGGTTAGAACTTAGCTAAGCCCCAAGATAATGATGTCGCAAGATAAGATAGCACAAGATAGCAGAATACACCGATCGGCGACTGCGAGATCCGCAGAGGCAAGCGCAGCGCAACAATGGAGGCTCAAATATTAAGATACGCATTTGTCGTGGACTTCCAAAGGACTCTAATGCTTCGCCGATGGATACTTCAAGTTATAGCAGGGATTGAAGCCGAGATCCGCGTCCGTTTGAGGTCGTGATGCGTGGTCTGCTTTCCCGTTAGAGCTACCTACTACTAATTCAGGAAATATCAATTTCAGTTATGCGGAACCATATCATAGTGCTGTGTCGTGGAATGGTAGCTGGAACTGTTGTTGGTCATTTATGTGCAAACCTAGAATATAGAATAGGTGAGTCCTCTGCGTCTTTTCTACATGCTCCAAATACTCATCATCCTCTCATCCTACCGGTACTCTTATCTATCTACTATCATCCATTGCCTAAAAGCTTGTATATTCCACAAGCTAGCTCGACTGATTCATGATATAGGCAAGCCCTGCCATGGTTGATAGACCTCTTTACTCGCAATGAAACTTCTACCAACCGCGGTCTTTGCCCTCTCCCTCTTCAGTGCTGCCGATGGCGCCAAAATTCAGGTCCTAAGAACAACTGGGCCAGGACTTCTCCCCTACGGCATAACCACCTACATCGGTGATGATGGTCAACACCATGCCAATTAATGTGAATTATGTATCTTGGCGCGTTGCCACGCGCCCTATCTCTCTTTCTCTTGTATTACTTGGGACCTAAGCAAATTACTTCTTCTACAAAGTCCAAAGTATATCACTCAGAAAATACTTGGAAGATCTTCTTAACGTCATTTAAACCTTCATACACCCGTATCTATATCTTCTCGCTAGCAAGCTTATTGATCTCAATAAATCGCAAATTACTATTGAGTTCCAGAGATATCGTGTGGTGGCTTCAAAGGTGATGAGCTTTTGGTAAACGTATCACATTCACAGTGAAACAAATAATGTTTTTGAAAGCAAAGGCTCTATTCATTGATATGGTATCCGCAACGAATGTATTAAAACTAATTATCTGAGCGCGCATCTCCCTGGAAGCCTGCTAATATCCAACTCCATCCAATCTGAACCTAAATGTCGTAACGGGAAAGCGATATCTGGTGGTTTGTGGCCATCGTAATAGTCGAAGGGGAGGTGTGGTACTCCTAAGCCTTGCTAGGAGCAACAACCGCAGGCTCAACGTTGATGACGTTGGCATCTGCGTCAACCTCGAAGACCTTCTTCTGCCTGGATGTCTTGACAGGGCTGGCAGACGAGAAAATGTGGTCGAGTTCCTCGAGCTGGGAATTTTCAGTCAGCAGAGTTTCATGATGAAGCAGAGTTCGGTAACTTACAGTTCGGTTCTTGGTCTCGGGGACAAGGAAGTAGAGAATGCCGGACTGAATGACACACCACACGCAGAAGACAATGTAGGTCTTCCAGGCAATGTTCTTCATAGCGACGGGCATACCGAACTGCATAACAAGCATGGCTGTGGAGCATTAGCATCATATAAGTCTTGCTAGCGGGGATAGAATAACATACCAGCGCTGGTGAAGAGAGAGCTGAAAGCCATACCCTTGGCTCGAATCTCGTAGCTGAGAACCTCGACGGGGTAGAGAGCCTGTAGGGGAGTCCAACCAATGGAATAGCAGATCTGGAAGATGTAGACCCAAGCCAAGACAGCCTTGCTGACTGAACCAGAGACGGCGTCAATCTGTGCTTCGTCTTTGGTATCGGTAATGTTGGCTATCGACGCAGGGACGGTAACACCGACCCAGCAAAGAGCACAGGCGAGGTTGACTATGAGGAGCATCGGACGACGACCCATGGTATCGGTGAGAGTGGCACCAATGGCGGCGAAGACGATTTGGACGGCGTTCATGCCCATGGCGATGTTGGTCTGACTAACTCCCTCCTTGATACCGGCAATGTCGAGGAAAGCACTGAGGTAGTATGAGACGACGTCTGTCATGTTAAGTAAGCAACTAGGTTTCATGGCTGATAAGGAATAACATACTGTTTCCAGCCCACTGTCCGAAGAGGGAGACGAGACAGTTGCAAGTGAGTCGGTACATAGAAGCACGGTTTCGGAACAGAGCGCGGTAGTCCCACCACTTCTTGTCAGTACCGTCCATCTCGAGATGCTCCTCGTACTCAATCAGCTGAAGCTTGACCCATTCGCTGTCTGGGTTGCCATGGCCGTGAATTCTGATGAGGTTCCTCTTAGCGTGCTCCTTGTGTCCACGGGTGTACAACCATCGAGGGGACTCGGGAAGCCACATGGCTCCGAGGGCGATGATGGAAGGGAAAAGGAGCTGAAGTCCGAGGGGGATCATCCAAGAGGTGTTAGTACCCTCGTAGTTAAAGCCACCACGAACGGCACTACTAGCGACAAGGGCTCCAACTGGCCACATGACATTGTAGAGACCGGTGATGACACCACGGTGAGCGGGGTGAGAGACTTCGACGACGTAGGTAGGACCGGCAGCAGCGGCAATAGCGACACCGAAACCGAGGAAGAACCGACCAGCCATAAATTGGTCAACACTTTGGTTGGAATAGCAGGCGAGCTGGAGAATTACACCGAGGATGATGATGGAGGCGCCGATAGTCATACCAGCACGTCGACCCCAAGTATCGATACCAGGGCCGACGAAGGGGATGGCACAAACGGAACCGATCTGGTACATAGAGGTGACGATACCTAGAGTGGATTGTCAATGCCGGGATTACAGCATAGAAGGTCAAACCAATCGCTCAAAGACCTACCTGTTTCAAGACCCACGTTGTCCACAGCAAAGAACTCCTTGAAATCTTTGTTGGAGAGAAGGGTTCCAAAAAGGGAACCATCGTAACCGTTCGCGGTAGAGCAGCAGAAAGCGACTGCACTGGCGATGATGAGAATAGGAGCTGCTATCTTGGGCGGGGGCTCCTTGATCATGGCCTGCTGGAAGGCTTCATCTCCAATGGCAGTCTTGACGACGGCGACCTCGTGCTTCACCTGGTGTTGGAACAAATTAGTCAATGCGCAATTGTATTTGCTTGAGAATACGCGGTACGCACATCCTTCTCATCGTGCCTGTCGCTGTGGAGGGAATCGGACCCCATGATGATGGTGTTTCAGCGCTGAAGCTGTTGATTGTCGATCTGAATGTTTGTTTTGATGGGTGAGATTGCTGATGGTCTGAGCGAAAAGAAAAGAGTCCACAATTGAAGATGGAACATGGGAATATATATAATTCTAGTCTCGGTTATAAAATGCTGGGGTGATGGTGGTTTTGGGGTCGTGTATCGTAACGTATCCCGTGCCACTGCAGAATGGAACACGGTCTGCAGATCCGATGGAACCACCAAGATCTCAAAAGGCTGATTGCTCGTGGCGAGCAACAAGTCGCTTTGCTCTGTCTAGGATGACGGATCGACGGCCAACCTTCCGATAGCTAAAGGCAGTGGCCGATCCCATGCTACACTGTTAAGGCCTAGACTAATCTGACAAGAACGGCCAAGTCCTATCCCTGGGCGAAGGAGCCGGGGCACCACAGTCTGCCGTGTCGCTTGGGGAATGGGGAATCGAAAATTCGGTCTTGGCTTCCAGGGAACATGGGACGGTGCAACCGTGTTTGGCGGGAACCAGACGGAGTCGGACGAGATGAGGAGTAGAGCTCGTGATTCGTTGTTGGAGGCACAGTCATGTGCATTAGACAGGACCAACTCTGTGTTTGCGGCGCTTAGCTCTCTCTACATGAATACAGTAAGTAGGCTACTCGGCTCTGTGGTCCGCCATGCAGTTTCTGTCTCTGGTGGGAAGCTCATCGGCTCACTATGCGACCAGCCGGGATGGCTCAGGCGATGCTTGGAAGAGGCTGCTGTTTAGGCGCGGCCGCCAAATTTGCTGCTACCTCGTGGTGTGCTGCTTTGGGCGAGGTAAGGGGGAGTTTTGTTGGCCGGCCCGCACAACCGTGGAACGATTGGATGCGACCCCTGCGTGTACCGTGTGTGAACAAAAGTTCCTACGTATTGTGCCCAAATGAGACAGTTAATAGGACGAGACAACATTGACAAACAACAGCAATATTGTTCGAAGAGACTATCGTCAACGTGGAGATGGATTCATAAACACATAACTTGTTTACACTGGTTCCCTTCAACTAGACTCAACAGCAAGATCAAATCTCCTCTTGACTCGATAAACAGTTAATTAAGTTCATGCAAACATGGCGCGTTTCAAGACTAGACATCCCCTTAAAGGTTTAACCAAGCTTACTCCCCCGCATTCCACCCTCATTTCTCCACGAATGATAACCTCGGTTCCGGATCATCACTCCGTTTTCTCCGACCCCATGGCACTCGTCCAAATTAAGAAAAGGACTGTGCGGCAAAAGCGGGATTGCTTGTCTTGCCAACCCTACCGATCTGGGGTAACTTGTTCTCCAGTCTGCCAAGTGCAGTACCGACCACGGAAGCCACCGCATATGTATGATATGTATGTAGGTGTATGGATGCTGTGGCAGGATCCAAAAAGACGATCGAACCAATCTTCGAGATTTCACGAGCCGCACTGCCGATAAATTGACATGTTTTGGTCTGAATAGGGCTACTCTGCCTGCGGCTGAGGAAGCAAGGCTTGTTTGACAGATCATGGCGGCAGCGCCTTCAACCAACAGTACTTGTGAGGCGTTATTGATTTGCTCAAGACGAGTCATTAATCGGCTTAATGGAATCTGATTCCGACTTTTTTACTGTAAATAGATAATACTCTCAAAGAACAGCAACTCAATACTACCATCGGTCGGTCCGCTCCGAATGGTTTGTCTTGTTCGTGGGTTAGGGTTGATGACCCAGCACTACGGCCGCCCATGCCTCCCAGACCTGGCCCGATATCCCGTCAAGTATGCCTCTTCTTGGCCGGCTTGGCTAGTTCTAGATCGTGCAGCAGTGGATCAATTTCGAGCAGTGGTATCATTCGTGTCAGCAGGCTCTTGACATCTACCCATTGGGCAATTGGCTCTGCCATCCCATGCTTTTCAATCATTCGATGATATGATTTCTTGGGCTCCTGACGATGAAAAATTTCTTTCTGGCTATTTCTTATTGCGATTCCAAACTCCTCGCTAAATTCTAAATTGGCCTTCAATTTTCGGTAGTCGCCGATTTATTCGGGAATTTACCATTGATATTTCTAATCTCATGCCTCTGCCTCTGATCTCCGAACTGCCACGTTTCGACACTGTCCAGCCTCGCGAATTCGCACGTCGACATATCATGAAGATTAATTTCCCCATTAAATTGCCATAAACAACGATGCGATGCATTGCTGATCCGGCCGGACGAGAAAACAACCATAACGGATGGATCAGGTAGGGACTCGAGATGGGGGCTTGGCTGAGAGCGAAGCCTGTCTTTTTCGGCTTGGCCGCGTTGATCTCAGAAGTGGCAATACTCGAACAGGACGATACATGGCGATCCATCATTAGATTGGTCAAGAAGGCTTACAAGTGTAGAAGAAATGTAACGCGCTTGTTATGTCCGAGGTAAGATCTTGGCACGCAGCTTGTTCGATGAGACCGTGTCTTTGCCACTTTATAATTGCTATCATCAGAATATGGGAAACATCCGGGTGTTCTCGAAAAATGTCAGGTGGCCTGGGGGCAAATCTGATTTGCTGCCTTTTGGGTCTGGTGATGGGTCGATGATACTATCGTGGTTAGTAGACTTGCTGCTAACACTCGACGACCTCCCAACACAACCTATCTCTTAGAAAGTGCCACGAAGTTGATATGATTCAAAGACATAGAAACATCAGAAAGAATGGTTATTGAGGTCCCCAGAGCAGTTTCAGGCCTACCATGGTTGCCTAGCTAGTACATCGCTTTTTGAAGGGAGCGTCCTCAAACGGCGTCATTCCAATGAGAGCTCCTCTAAGTAATAGACACATTTGAGTTATATATGGCACCTTGAGATTATCATGGTGCCTATAGCGTAGGAATAAGTAGAGGACCAAGTTGTCTGGAGTTGCGCATGCTGGCTGGCAATTATCACCACAATGTCAATCTATCTTGGCACTGCAGACTTCCACCACATCAATTAAGAGAGTCTGGGAGGATGGTTATTTTGGCTGAGGTAAAAAGTATTTAAGTTTTTTATACAAGCAGTAAATATCGAATATACTCCATTGCCTCAGTGACAAAAGACTTAGACCTGGAATTCTTTTGAGTTGTTATAACTTTAACAGATCTGGCTTAATATAGCACATGAACATCTCATATCTGTTAGCAGAACATCTTGTTTTCAGGTAGCTTTTGAATCAGCTCTACAAGAACATAAGAGCAATGCATACGTATTTATAGATACCCATATCAATTAAATCAAGATATAGTAGCCGTAGCCTTTAAAATGATTAGATGATGTTCAGGGTAGATGTCGAGAGATCTTACACTCCCTTCTGGCCATTAAGTGCTGATGTAAGATTGTGTCTGCTGAATAAGCCTTCATTTGACTGCGAGCCACATGTGCACCGGGGCCGGTGTAAATAAGATCCGCTGTGAGCCACGCTGTCGCGTTGGGCTGATGTGGCTAAAAGTGGCTTTGTGACCACCCTGGCTTTAATTGGCTAGGTATTTCACGGTTCCCTACCTATCGGAATTTATTTCGACCGCTTCCGGTGCAACTATGAATCGCCCTGGGCCATTTGGCGCCCAGCATCTCCACTCAAGCGAGACATGTCGAATTACGACAGGGAAAAGCATGCAGCAGCTGTCCCTGTCGCTGTCGCTCAGAAGACGAGGGCTTCACCTGAAATCACTCAATCGATTGTACAAACAGCGTGCTATTGTCTCATTCCACTCTTGTCAGCCCTTGGCTCAAAGTCCGCCTGACTATGGCAACAAGCGATCCCGCCATGCTTCACTCTACGCCTACCGGCCCTTGCTTCACCCACGAGATACTCGCGTCGCGGTTCTTGAACCCGCAGATGGCTTCAACGACACTCTACGATTGTCACTAAAGCGCGTCTCGCTCAACAGCCTGGGGCGTACGCGCTACGAAGCTTTGTCCTACGTTTGGGGGCCAATCACCGGAGATCGGCGAGTTCACTGCGATGGCAAGCTTCTTTATGTCACCCCAAACTGCGAATCCGCGTTACGATATCTTCGCCTGAAGAAAAGGCCAAGAATTCTTTGGATTGATGCACTCTGTATCAACCAGAGCTCCAATGCAGAAAAGAGCAGACAGGTTCCCTTGATGGGAGATATCTACGAATCTGCTTCGCGAGTTCTCATATGGCTTGGACCTGGCAGTAAGGACATTTTTGGCGTTTTCCAACGGGCAGGCTATATGTATCCCTTCGTCTCATCGCCCTTATACGCGTTGCGGTCGTTTGGACCCAGGGTGGGGGATCAAGTTCGCAAATGGAACCTATTGTACTCCCTCACCAACTGGCTCTGGCACCGATTCGGTAAGTTCAAACTTGATGAACATCTGGTCTCGATCTGACTCAAAGAACAGTCCCTCAAAGCCGTCATGATGCAGAGGTCATGAGTGTCATCAGCCGTAATGAATGGTTTTCTCGTATGTGGACTCTTCAGGAACATCTGCTTGCCAAGAATTCTGTTCTTGTCGCTGGGCATACATATTGTTCCTGGACGGCATTCTCGTCTTACTGGATGTGGAGCATCCGAGCGATTCAATCTCTGAGAGAGACTTCATTGCCAGCGTCCCTCCGCATTGCTATCTGGATCGCGTTCAAAAATGCTGCAGCAGCTCGACAAGGCCAGAGTATTTCATCCGCACCGTTTGACATCTTTTCCGGGTTTGTCGAGTGTGCACGTACACATCGATCGAGAGATCCTCGCGATAAAGTCTTTGCCTTTTTACCACTGATACAAAAGCTCGAGCCTGGGATCACTCCGTTACCCGTTAACTACTCCCTCTCTCCGTCCCGGGTTTACGAGGACTTTGCGCGTTACACCATCAAACTTTCTGCATCGCTCAAATATCTGGAGAGTCTTCCACCCCTTCGACGACGGAGCACATTGCCTTCGTGGGTGATGGATCTTCAAGTACCTGCAAAGTTCCCGATGCGAAGATGGGCGGCCAGTCAACTCCACGCTAGAGCGACTGGCAACAGCAAAGTTGATCTTGAGCTATTGGAGTGCTCCAGATCCCGCGAGCTGTTGCTCAAAGGCCGCACTATTTCACACATCACGACACTGTCAACCTCAGGCCCACTGAAGCCCAGACAGGCAGATGAACTAAAATATTGGTTCTTCGGCTGGATCAGACAGATAGGGAGATCTGTCCACAAGGGCGAGGTCCCTTGGGCATACTTTAGCGTCGAGTCTGGATTGCAAGAGTTTATCGACGGGGTCATCCGCTTTGATCCCTTCCTTGGCGGCAGCATAATGTTCCTCACGTTGTCCGGCCATGTGGGTATGTCGAATTTTGACCTTCAAGTCGGAGACCAGGTCGTTCTTCTCGCTGGCTGCTCACTCCCGGTGATCCTTCGGCCTTCGGTAAACCATCCTGGAAAGGCGCACTTTCTTGGTGTTGCCTATGTCGCAGGCATCAGTCATGGCGAAGAATGGAACCTAGACATGGGCAACCATGATTATACGACGGCTGCCCCCGAGGTCTTCATACTTATATAAAAACGAGGTAAGACTTGCTGTGACCTCGAGATTAATCGTAATATCGTACAGTATCTATAGACTATGGCATAGCGATGTTCACGTCCTTGTTCACTCCTGTCTCGACATCCTCCTTGATTCGTAATAACGAGCTCATAACGTACTCGTAACTCAGCATGGTAACCGTCGCCGCAGGTATACTCCGCGCCGTATTAACTCCCATCCCGTTGTACAGAGCCCTCCACCCCTCCTCGCGGAGTATTATCCTGAATGTATCGACAACGCCTCGATACTTGGGTTGTAATAAGATACTGCCTGAGGTGGATCCTCGATGACCATTAATCCCTCCCAGACCCTCGAGAAACTCAGCGCCCGGGATTGGGCGTCTTTGAGTATGGAGCCTCGTTCTAATCACTTCATGCGGATAGGTGACGCTGCTCGCAACTACCTTGGACAGGATCGATGCAAATAACATACCCAGCCATTCACTCTTCCGATCCAGAGCAGCGCCCAATTCGTTGCCAGTAAATCTCTTCTTTAGGTACTCATATGTCGGGAACTGGATCGCCACATGCGAGAGACCAAGTAGACCGGCCCCGAAACCCGAGTAAAATGCCCCCAGGCCTTCAGTTGTGTACATTTTGTATGCGGCATCCAGTGTCGAGTGATAATGCCAATGTGGTCTATAGACCCGTTTTTTGCGAAAGAAACGTCGCCTACAGGGTCGATAGGCTTGGGACATCAGTCTGACTTTGACTGCCCAGATTGGAGTTGTGACTAACGTCGCTGCACTACCAGCTGCAATAGAAGATAAAACATTGACCATATTGGGTCTTGAAGTGAGTTGGGCTGTAACTTCATGTCAGTAACCTTCAGTGTCACCAATCCTTCTGATGGTTTCTTCGACTCTACGACTTACGATGCGCTTGAGGTAATCTAACTTTGGCCTGCTGATAGACAGTGAAATAAATCCCCCACGTCGGAAGATACCCCAACAGCAGCGGCCCCATACCTCGATACATGCCACGTACACCCTCTTTTCTCCATATAACACGTGCTGTATGGATCAAACCCTTGTACAGTTCATGATGTGCACGAGATCTTCTCGCCAAGCGGAATGGGTTGAGGCGAAAAGGGCCAAGGCGGACAGGGACAAGGCTCCCTTGAGCCTGCAACCGTATCTTGATAACGTCGAGTGGACAAGTAACGATCCCAGACGCGAATCCCCCAGCTGCCCCGGACACGGCATTCAACTGCCCTTGAGTGGCACCAGTTACCCACTGCTCAAGTGGCGAATGCTTGGCTGGTCTGGGCGGCATTGCATGACACTTGGAGGAAGCGGTGTGTGATGTTGCTACACCAGAGGTATCATGGAGCTGTAGGTATCATGACGAGTTGAACTGAGCTGACCGTGTGATGTGTGCCCTCCGTCGGTCTTCAAATCGATTACTGATTATCTTTTTGAGGCTGAGCATCTGACGCGATTTTGCTTCTCACGACGGGGATGCCGTTAGCGCGGTCAGCCTTGTGCCAGTCTATCATTGGTTAATCTGGAGAGTCGGTTATCCACAACTGATGCCTCTAGCTACCCTACAGCAAATTAGAAACAGTACCTGGTATGCAATCTGAGAAAAACTCGAGATGTAAAAGGAGATTATATTTAGGTTTCAAACTTTAGTAAAATAAATAACAAATACAAAAACTATCTTAAGATTGAAATAGCTCTGAGATATTTTATTTAAATTTTCAATTAATTCAAGCTAGAATTTACAAAACCTCTCTGATATCTTAACTAAAGTTTACCTCGAGATTCAGGCAGACCACGTGTTCGGGTAGCACGTTTAAGGGTTCAATCTCTTGAACTGACTCTAATTAGAATACTAGTAGAATCCCTTAGCAAAGTATTACTTTATCATGGGATGATATTCTACCACCACATGGGCTGGGCCATAATCCCGTCGGAGATAAAGATAGATAGATCAGTTGTTCTATAACAAGATGCGGGTCTGTCTTATAACTACTATATCTTCCTACTGCCATTCGAGGATAATACTATCCCAAAGGAAGCCTCTCCACTTGGTATAACGAGTAACCGTGAAGCCAACCGTGTTCAAACCCTCCTTTAACGTCTCAGCCTCAATCTTATACTGAAAGAAGCGCCACTCTCCACTGATCTTTCCAGATCGGTACAAGGCAGGATCACTCTGCAAGTTGTCTTTACTCAGTGAGTCAATCACGTTGCCGTTGACGTCAATATCCAGAGCTGCGCTTTGAGAGTATCCAGCGAGCGACACACTCAGCAACGCAGTCTTGTTGGCTGCGATATCTTCCTTGGAGATGTCGAACTCGACGGTCCATGTACCAAGGGCAGATGACGCGTAGTACCAATCCGAATCCTTGGACTTGCCCACCTCAAAGGTCAAGTTGGCGGGACTCTTCTCTGCAACACCGTGTTGATATGGCACTCCGCCATTCTTGAACCCTCTGGCCGTCTTGTCGAAGGCTCCAATCTGCCAGATTCGGTTTGTCTTGTCACTCACTTTCCAAGACAACTGGCCCAAGTTGGAAGTCTTATCCTTGGTTATCTGAATGTCTGACTTGGTGTAATTGGTGTAAACGTCGGCAAGCTTGCCACCGTTGGACCAAGCATAGAGACCGTACGAGCCAGTCCGGACATCTTTGAACGAGAATCGACCCTTGTCATTGGTGTAAGTGGTGTAATAGTAGTTGCTTCCTTGAACAGATGGGCGAATCTCGGTGTCACTATCACCTAGGTAGACGGCTGCGTTAGAGGCAGGGCGACCATCCGACAGACGAAGCGTTCCCTGTAGACCTCCTCTTGTGGCGTAAGCTTTGTTATCAAACCAGTTGTACGGGAATTGTCTGAGCTCCTTCTGGCGTCTTTGCTCAACATCTTCTTTGCTTCCATCATTCTGCCGAAGTTAGTCTCCTTTACATTGGAACCGCGATTAATCAGGGTCTTACCAGATACCACAGCCAAGGACCCCAAATCTTCCCAGCTGGCTGAGGTGTCTTCTGACCAACACGGAAATGAGAGGTATCTTGCACGACATTGAGTTGCACCGCATCTCCAGTCTTACTCTCCCGGTGCACGGTCAAGGTCTGGCTCAGGTGATCGCTGTTGTAGTACTCGGTCGAGGGATGAATCCACCAAGAACCGACTTTGGAGCCGTAAACTCCATAGAAGTCACGATCTCTCACCGCGTTTGACCAGTCATACTTGGTGATGTACGAACCATCCGGAAGTTGCCAAGTCTCGTCCTGGACGTTAGTGCCAGTAGAGTAGAGATCGAAATCCGGAAGAGGTTCATCCTTCAGATGGGTTCGACCGTGAGTGAAATACTCTGGAGCGAGCCTCCATAGCGTTCGAAGAATGCTGATGTCCGGCAAGGCGCGATTGACAAAGTATTGGTATGATCCAGAGAGGTCATCAAAGATGACCCAGTGAAAGTCTCCAGCAGATGACTGGAAGCTAACGTCAATGAAGTGAGTTCCCTTGGCCGCAATCGTAGCGTTGGTGAACTTGAAGTTGTTCTCTCCATCTGGGATTAGGTCAGTAAAAGGAGCTTTCTGCTAATGGGTAGTCATACCATATCCTATATAGTGACCCGAAGCAGACCCAACCAAATCAGCACCAGGAACGCCCTTCCAGTAGAGGTTCTTGGCGTAGACGGATCCTTGGGTTACATTCCACAGATCATTGCCGATGACCCACGAGCCGTCACCGTTGTCTTCTAGAAATGGACCCCTGCTGGCACTAACGGCCTGGCCAAGAAGTGGTAGAAGAGAAAGCGACAGATAGCGCATGATTCGAATATTGTCTTGCACCAGACTGTGAAGAGATTGTCTTGTCAGTGATAGCGATGCAACCGCAAAGGTGGTTTACACAATATATATCTCTTCACCGAAAGCTTGAAGTCACGTCAACGCATGCCGCCATTTGATTGACAATTCGATTGACACCGTTAAGAATGACGATATCCGGAATAATTTCATCTGTACTTTCGCCATATTTTTACCGCGCCAATACCTGCCGCTTGCAGCTCGGTCTTGATTCCAGAAGGAGGAAATTCCCTATCCAAATACTGACCCAGTCGATCGCGCCATTGAAACAGGGGTTGTAGTTGGCCAAATGCCTTATCGTACAGAGTTTCGCCATAGCATCAAGTCTTGCATCATTCAAATACCCTGAGGTTTTCGGTGGTATTACTGAAGATTGTCAAATAACCCCGACCTTCCATGCCGAGATCCGAAGTTGAATTGTCCTGTTGACTAGGGATTGATGCTGACGCTCAGCTCGCGCACATTACTTCTGCAGAGCATTTGGCCAACTAATACCTTCAAGCCAGATAGAGAAAGCAGAGCTTATACTAAGAGAATGGACTGTGAAAGAGAAAAAGTCTGTTGAAATGGTGATTAAGAACCAACCTAAGATCTCTCAATTGCTGATAAAATGTGCACCTAAGCCTCAAGCGAAGTCAGAGATTTCTAGGGGAAAAGTGCACTAAGTTCACCAAGTTTTAGGCGAGGCTGACAGCGGATCGCCGCATTTAGCGCGTCGCGTCACGCCTTAAGCGGCCTAAGCGGCTGCTGACGGGACACGATGACACGTAAACACTGGCATCACATCTCAATTACCACCCATCAACATCGACATCTGTGGTAGTTTATGGAAGCGAAGAAATGGCGCATTCTGATCCCAAACTCCCGGCTTGGTACTATCGCGTTTCTGTCGCCGTGAAGAAGAGAAACGGCGTGATACTCTGGGACTTTGATCAAGACATTTCAGATCTCGACGAATCGAATCAAGACGGCGAGACTCAATTGTACGACGGACCTGATGCTGCATATTACTACGAACTCAGAGAAAAAAGAGAAGAGCGGAAGAGAGAGTTGCACCAGCGCAAGGAGCACCTCCGAAAACTCAAAGAGGATGCAAGAAAAGCTGAGCTGGAAAAGCAACAAGAGGTGCAGACAGCCTATGAAGCCTTTGAGATCACCATATCGAATGGAGGCAAAGCTTATCTCGGTCCTTTGGACAGCCAGTTTGATCTCTTTTGTATCGACTACTTTGAACGTTTCTACAACCCCAGTCCGCATGGCTACCAGAGAAAGTACATCAAGTTCCAATATCCGGAGGACCAACAGGAAGAGGGGCCAAACCTTCCACTCAATTGCCGACTTTGGCTTAATCCCAATGTTGACTATGAACTCGGTCCATTCAGCCCGCCCGAGCAAGCAAGTTTGGACCATTTCAAGGTTAAAACCATTGATGGCAGATTTACGCTCGTCCTCCAATTCCTGGATAAGGATCACTTGATTCTCCGGGTAAGCCGGGATCTTGTCTTTATGGACAAACCGCAAGATGCAAGCGGACCAGAAACCTTTAACTTTATGGGTGTCCGTAACGACTTTGGGAAGCTATTACAGACATTCGGTAAAGCGTTCGCACAGATAAGAGAGGCTTCACACAATGAACCCAGATGAGGCGAATTTGGCGTGAGCATCACGTGCCTCACTTGATCATCAGGCAACCAAGCTGGTAGTGCCACTGCGCCTCATTCTCCCAAGGCATAAAGGGCAGATATATGTACAGAGCAGATCTTCTCACCAAGAACAGTGATAGCTATTCTTTTCAACCAGCGGCCAACATGTCAGCTCCAGAATCATCATTTACCACTGACAATACGCCACCAAAGTTCCTCTCCCTCCAAGATGGGACGCTCTGCAATTGGTGCCACGACGGCTTGCAACGCGTTTCAAAAGACGGCGAGCCATTTCGAACCCGGGCTCTCTCAGATCTTCTGGAAGCATCAACCCACTGTAGATATTGTGCAATATGGGCTAAGGCCTTGCGACAGTCAGAGCGCGATTTGAAAGATGAAGGTCAAGAAACGGCACTGAAGCAACATCCACTAGCACAGGACATTGTTGAACCCAAAGACGTGAAGCTTCAGTTTGTGAGCCTTCACGATTGGGACACTCATAATTTCCAGCACCGTATTGCTTGGCCGCACTTGGGCCCTCAATGGGCGGCTCTTGATTTCGTCAAAGCTGACGGTAAGTCTTGACGTGATGGGGTTTGGGCAGACACCGGAAAGCTGACTGTACTGGGCAGATGCAAAGACTATCAATACAAAACCATTGCCTGTTTCTGATCAAGATGACGCAGCGTGGCAGTCGGTTACAGAATGGCTGGCTCGCTGCGAACAATACCATCCCTTTTGTAAACACACAAAGGATCCAGCTTGGAAGCCCTCTCGGCTGTTGTGCCTCAGTCCTCAATCCGAACCCTTGCAAGTTCGTCTAGTTGAAGGTGCAGATGTACCCGATCAAGTCGAGTACCTCACACTCAGTCATCGTTGGGGTGGTACAAACCCTTTGCAGCTCACTAGGGATACTCTCGAGCCGTTCAAGTCATCGATATCCGTCAACGCTTTGTCTCGCACTTTTGTCGACGCATGTAACACAGTGAGGAAGCTAGGACATGCATACCTCTGGATTGACTCTCTTTGCATCATCCAAAATGACGCTGAAGATTGGGCGCTTGAGGCAGGTCGCATGTCATCTGTCTATGGCAACTCATGGTTGAACATATGTGCTGCCGGGGCTTCTACTGGCAAGAACGGGCTGTTCTACCCAAAAGAAAAAAGAGATGTTAATGCATGGCTTCCTGTGTGGGTACGGCGTGAATGGGGCGGCCCTTTTTCTGGTGATTATTGCGTTTCCGACCATCACAATTGGTGGATGCGTGTCACAGACTCGCCCCTCAACCGACGAGCCTGGGTGCTTCAAGAGCGTGTCCTGGCGCCACGGGTGCTTTATCTTGGTCTCGAACAAGTTGCATTTGAGTGCTGTTCTACCAGCGTGTGTGAGCGACTCCCGTATGGCGACCCTACCACCAGAGGTGGCCATGCTCTGATGAGCCTGATCAAGCAGTTTGTGCTTGGCGTGCGGAACAATGACCTGGACCAACTTACACTGGAAGGAGTGTTCCGGGATTGGAACCAGGTTGTTCGAGGCTATGCACAGGGACAGCTTACAGTGGAAACGGATCGTCTTGTGGCTTTGGCAGGCCTTGTCGACGCCTTCTACCCAGTATTTGAGTCCATGGCAGAGACTGATATCCTTGAAGACAATGATGAGAAAGGCGACAATAAAAAAGAACCTGAAGCCGGGATACGCGATCGGCCTGGTGAGACTTCGGATCAAGTTGCCAGCAAGCAAACAACCCAAGATATTTTCCTTGCCGGTCTGTGGAAGCCATATGCAAGGATGCAGTTAGCATGGCGGGCAACATCGAGAATCCAGCGATATCAAATGAGCGGCAATGCACCCGCGGCACCTGGAAAACGTCACGATCAATACATCGCTCCAACGTGGTCTTGGTGCTCTCTCAAAGACGCCGTCGTTGAACCACAGGAAGTGCGATCAATTGATACATACTTCGTAACAGTTCTTGACACGAAAGTTAAACCCAATCCCGAATATGACCCCGAGAACACTCTAAGCGGTCTGAGATACTGCTGCGCTCCAGGCTCTTCTCTTCGTCTTCAATGCTCTATCCTTCCAATTGCGGGATTAGGCAGTCATGACGGCATGCAATTTTTCAATTTCGATGCTATGGAAGACAGCGAGGATTCAGAACGTCAGACTATCACCGTTGAGAGTAAGAACTATTATGATGTGGCGTTTCATCAAGAGGCTATCCACAGCGAGATGCCTTGTGCAGTTCCTGTCTTCGCTGATAGAACAAGGATCACGGAGCCATTACATTGCCTTATTTTAGACGCGCGAAAAGATGAACAAGGGAATCGTTACTTTGTTCGTCTGGGGGTGCTTGTACTTAATGAGTCAAGTGATGTGAAAGCGTTCTGGAACGGGATAGATGCGTTTGATAGGATTGATCCTGGCCAGGCTAAGAGGTATGATGGTCTGTATAGGCTGGCTCGTACGGAGACAAAGCCCCATTACGAACAAATGGATGGGGTTTTGCAGCGGGTGATCGAGATTCGATGAGGCGATGGTAGGAAGACAACTCTATCTATGCTCTAGCGTTTAGTCGGGCAACAAAGCTTCAGTGCATACTAAGAATGGAAGTCAGCCATGTTGATAGCTTGTAAGTTCCCAGTGGTAATTCGCCGCCTGTTGGCGACATATTTATACACCAATCCAGATCAAGCACAACGCCAATTACTGCCTCTGTCCCTTGGCGCTTTGCATATACTTTCATCGTCAAGGAAAGTCAGCGAGGAATCACTGAATCATAAAACAGTCAATTGAAGTTACATGGCCATGAATATGTATTCTGCATATGCTGATCTACCCGCGATAGCATATATAAAGGACAAAAATGAAATCGTTACACTATTTCCTTCACAAAACTTAAATGACTTCTGAGAAGGTTTACTCGTCGGCGTAAGGGTCGAAGCCCTGAACGCCATCACCAGCAGCAGCCTTGAGCGAATCACCAAACTCATCATCAAGCTTAGGACCAACACCACCGCTCCAGTTCTTAAGCATGCTGTCCTTGAGCTCCTGGCTGGGCCAGTTGTCCCAGCCAACAAGGGGAGCCTTGAAAAAGGAACCGGTAGGGTTCTCAGGTTCGTTCCGGTCGTCGTCGTTGGCGAAACGGAAGCAGTGAGTACCAGCACCATCCTTGTGGTAGACCGCAAGAGGGCTTGTACCGTCAATGGGGAATTCGTTCTTTGCATTGTCGTATTTGCCGTGGCATGATGGGGCAACGCGGACAACGGTGTCGCCCTGGGCAAAAACTACCTGTGAAGAGTTATTATCGTTGTTCTCCGGGGGTGATTTAGCTATACGTACGATGTTCTCCCAGTCGTGGCGGTGGCCACCTGCAAAGCTACCCAGAGCACCTTGGTCCTTCTCGAAATAGTACTCATACCTGTAGGGTCCAATATTAACAGCTGCTCTCTATCTGGTTGGAAAAGTTTGGCACTGGGCCTGATCGACACCACCCGCCGGTGAATGGGTAACTTACATAATGGCACAGAAACCGTTGTTACAGCGCTTGCGAGAATAGGTGTTGCTGTTGTCCAGTTGAGGAGGATCGCGGCAGTCTCCTTCAGGAGTACCAGTCGCGTCATGGCCTGGGTTCAAGTTGCCATCAGGGTCAATTGCAGCCGTCTGGTAGCAGCCGTCGCCATCAAAATCAAGAGAAGGCTGGAACTTGAGCTCCACGTCATCCGCGCCCCCGGGAAGAGCTGTGAGGACGTCTCGCTTGATGGGCTTAGAGATGCGAGCAGGTGATGCCTGGACTGATGCCACAGCACCAAGAAGGGCAGCAGTTGTGAGGAACTTGGTCTGCATGGTGAACTTTGTGTAGAAGGGATTGGAAGTAAAGTGTGAAGGTGTTGAGAGTGATGAGTTGATCAGAAGACAATATTGCGATACCGTGGTTGGGTCTTTATACTCGATTGAAGCTTTGTTAACTGTCCATAGAACTACTCAACAGTTATGGGTCAGTGTAACGGCGAATCACGATTAACTAGGTTCGTTTCTTAGACCACTCAGCTCCAAAGGTTCATGTCAGGCAATTACGTCGCACCCCTGCTGATCACAATCTTGGCTCAACAACCTCAACCCGCTCATAATACGAGTTCTACAGCCTCAGAAGAAACATATGCTCTTTTTCGGATTGCACCGCACAAGATCATCCATTGTCAGCGCTAAGGAATAGGATTTGTGGAGGTGTTACATTGAGCGAATCCTTCAACTGCACGTGCCGGGTCCAATGGCGGTAGGATCCCGTCAAAGGATTGTATCAGCCTCATGTCGTGTGAAACAGTTGAGAAAGTCTTTGCATCATAGGTTTCTCTCCTTGAAGGAGATAATTATCGTAGAGTGAGGGGAAGAGGGGAAAAAACTCGCCAAGAATGATCGACGCAGCACGCTTGGATTCAAGGCACACACGTGGGTCAATCCAGACGATTTCTAAGGTTGGGATGAACATTGGACATAGATTCACTACTACGTTATTCAGCTGGAGCTGATGGCCAAAATTTAAGAATTAATGGGAAAATATATAATGCAATTAGACTTGTCATACTAGATGTTGGTTCAATAAGCTTATTCTCGTAGCTTTGTTATTTCATGAACAACCAACGGCTCTGCCCTGAAAGAATAAGGGGCATTCTCAAACAGTGTGTGCCTTATGAGACGAAGCTTGACGTCACGACTGAAATGCTTCTTCCAATTAGGCAAGTCGTGTCTTATTCGCGCTCCACTCTCTCGGGCTGATCAGAAGCCTTATAAATGTCACTAGACAGGGAACCCATTTGTTTCGTTTCCATCTATGGGTCACTGCAAGGGTTATGAGTAATTTATGCATAACAGCGGAACGGCAGTTAATTAATTCCCGACGTCAGAGCCAAGTTTATTGCATAGCAGTAGGATTCCGATGAAACCACACAAAATCATCATCACGTCGCTTATTGATGATCATCATCTGCTGTACACAGCCTTGTGGACCAATCTTGATGATCGACAAACTTGATCTCGGGACCGAGCGCTGAGCGGCCGCCCTGAGCAAGGGATAAGACCTGATTACAACCACTCAGCTTCGAATTAGGGTAGTATGTAGAATAAACTTGATCGAGATGCTTCGACTAGTTCTGTGTAGTATCCATTGACGTCCATCCGGGTTCCTTGATTAGAGCTGAGGTTTAGCCTAGGCACCAGCCATATACCCTACTCAAGCTGTGCCTCGAACGGAATTGATAGACGGCTTTCGTGTCTTAGATATTAAGCCTATGCTAGCATTGTCCTTTGGTATACCAGAAAAAGGCTAGTGTCGTCGATCAGAGCATATACTTACGCCGACTATTTTCCGTGGCATCAAAAGGCAACTCGTGTAAAATTCATCCCTCAACCATTTAATAGTGGAGTCGAGGGAAATCTTTTTGAATTCGAAGGCATGTATAGTGAACAATTAGCAGCTAAGGCAGCCGGAAAATCTAAAAACGCTAGAACCTGAAGCAGAAACACATCTATCCCGTAACTGCAAATAACCTATCCAAACAAGTATAAACAGTCTTAGCATACCAAAATATCGCAGTATCCCTGAGCGTTAAGACCTCTTAGTACAAACTCATTCTTCCGCACCAGGCAATGCCCGATCGACTTTCTCCTCAGCATCGATAACCGCTTGCTCCAAGGAATTCTTGTTAGCTTTGCACACAGTGCCAACTTCGGGAAGCTCGCCCGTCTCAAAGTATTTCCGGACGGCATTGAATGTACAATCAGATGGGCTGTTTTGGAAACCGTGCTGTATAGTGTCAGTCTTGTAGCTTGAGTGGTTGGGCATTTCAACTTACACCAGCGCCTTCGTGGACCACTAGTCTGCTTCCGTTGAAGCGCGAAGATACATCCCAGGCACCACTCAGAGGCGTAATAGGGTCAAATCTTCCGTTGACGAGCAAAACTGGATTCTTGGTGGTAATATGATCAAAACCACCATCGTAGGATTCGGCAGCAGTAAAAGGCCACTGAGCACAGACCGAGAACTTTAGGTCGACGGCGTCGGAGAACGAACCCTGCGTGAGTTGGGATTGAATCACCGCGTACAGGTCCTCAGGCTTCTTGGCTCTAAACTTAGAGTCGGAACATGCAATCGCATGGAAAGCGTCCGCACCTTGTTGCCAAGGCATTCCGTCCTCCTTGAGCTTCTTTGGTGCCTCTTTAGCTGCCTGAGCCTGCATTTCAATAGCTTCAGGGCCGGTAAAACTGCTATAGTTCCTGGCAAATACGACGGAGAGAAGTTGGGTAAGATTCAGGTACTTGGCGGGACTATAGAGATTGCCGTGGATCAAGCTCTTGATGAAGAGGCCCAAATCCCACTTTCCGGGGGAAAACCAGAAAATCTGTGCGGGTTGAAACTCCACTGGTACCGTCTTGGGATCCTCCTTGAGTTCTTGGAGAACTTTGGACAATTCGCTCATCAGGCTCTTGGCTGTGGTGTTGGGGCCGGTAAGGTTGACTAAGGGACAGATTTCTGGGCCAATTTCGATACACTCTTCGAAGTAGTGAGATAGTGCAAATTCCGAGTCGCGTGTAGCAGTGTTCCAAGTGCCGCGGTAGTAACTATCGGGCTCAACAACAGAATCCAAGACCAAGCGGCCGACGCGGTCGGGAAACATGGCCGCAAAGGTCTGTCCGAGAATGGTACTGTAAGAACGGCCCCAGAATCTCAAGAGGCCATCCTCATTCACGGCTTCGGCGATGGCGCGCAAATCCCGAGCGATAAATGTAGTTGAGTAGAAACTTCCAGTGTCTTTGTAGTTATTTGAGCAGCCCTTGAAATACTTTTCGGCGCCGGGCCAGGACTGTTCTTTGAGAATACTGTAGACGTCTAGTTGAGGGGGCAGGTCGGAGTAGGGGTTTCGACGGGAGAGACTGCTTGAGTTTGACCCCGAAGCATTATCCTCGACTGCGCAGCTAAAGGGAATTGTACGTCCTGTGCCTCTGGACTTTTATAAGCTTATTACATATCTGACTAAGAGGACAGAACTTACCGTGTATCAAATCCAATAATGTTGAAGCTGCCTCCCAGAATACTGCAGTTGTTAGAATTGTGGATTACGGTGAAATATATAGGTAACTTACTCGCGAAACATCGGTCCAAGAACTGAGACCTCTTCAACACCAGGAGATCCGGGACCACCGGGGTTGAAGATAACACTGGCCTTGGCGGGTTGCTTTGTCGCATTGACCTTGACCAACTGGAGATCAATTTTCTCGGACTTGGGGTTCGTCCAATCGAGCGGAACTTTGAGTGTCGCACAGTCAACGGGTTCTTTGATCTGTTCTTGTCGAGACTTGGGGAAGTCCAAGTCGCAAGGCTTCCAGTCTAGATTGGTGACATTGTCGGTGCGTGGTAGCACGCTGGCTAGACTGGGTGACAGGAGTAGAAGGTAGCTTATGGCAGTGAGCTTAAACATGATGAAAAGATTCTGACACCCCAGTACTGGAGATGGTTGCTTTGGATAAAGAATATTGATGGATGGAAGAACTCACGACCTCTTTTATCTTCATTTCTAAACTCACTGCGTATGCACAGCCCAGCTTGAGCAACCACGGGAATAGACTTGGCAGCACGGGAATGACGCAGCATCGTTGCTCACTTGCCAATATCATCGAAGGATTTGCCCTGATCTGGTAACACAATAACTTGGAATTCATCGCATAGTAACGTTTTGATTGAGGCGGTGATGTTTAAATTATTCGCACCGCATTCGCATCGCGCTTGATTTCACTGAATTTGGCAAGTAAATCGACGATCGCGGGTATGGTTATTCCTGCTGGCCAATGAGATACCATGTGTAAGATCCATATGTTTGCCTCGCTGTGCTGAGACGTGGCTCTGCTAGACTATACCACTTTTGTGACAAACGCGCCGCTCTTCTCCAATCATGGCAGGAAACTCATGCAGTAATAGTAAGATCCTCAGCTCTTAGCCATCATGTCACGAAATCAGACAAGA
This sequence comes from Fusarium sp. MBC 119, assembly GCA_030411635.1. Classification (NCBI taxonomy): domain Eukaryota; kingdom Fungi; phylum Ascomycota; class Sordariomycetes; order Hypocreales; family Nectriaceae; genus Fusarium; species Fusarium sp. MBC 119. Next base: position 278,093 of record JAPERM010000133.1, read on the forward strand.
TCCTCATCCTGAGCGCCCGGTACGCCTATGGCTCATCTCGTGAGCGTCTGATCAGCATCAATCTTCCAAGGAAGCAGAAGATAGAAGACACGGTTAAAGTCATGCTTGGCAACAGCTTAATGCACTCCATTGACCTTGGAGTACTTCGCCCTTGGCTTCTTCTATGCAATACCAATATCTTGTTTATAGATTTGTTGAGCGAAGCGACATTCCCATTTTGTTTGTGGCTTATGGTTGCTTAAGTCGAAAATCTCAGTTGTCTTTCCTTGCGTCTTGAGGCCAAGAGATAGTTTCTCCAAGTCCGTAGGTCTATCAGCGCCTTTCTGCAGCTGCGGAATGTCGGAGATTGGCTTACGCACCCGATCCATGCGTCGGCAGGAAGATTTGTTAAAGCAAAGTCCCCAGTTTCCTCAGCTAGCTTGTCCATATAAGCTTGCCCTTACCAAGTAACATACGAAATTGCAGCGTCCATAGCCGTGGTTTACTAAGTGATTGCTGGTGGTAAACCGAAGGAATAATCGTGTTTCAGTCTTCGACAGCTATTCACTACAATCTGATGGTTTAAAGCCGACCGTATCATATTTGAGAGATTTGAGAAATATAATGAAAAGACACGACCATTGAAGAAACGCTATGTTTATGCCAGAGATTCACAGCTCTTTCATAACAGCTTGTCCAGGGATGCAGATGTGATCATTGTGATGGCGTGAGTCTGTAGACTATTACCCAAGCACCAAATAATTTCTGTTCCTAAAATCTCAACTGCATATCTTTTTAGTTCAGTGGTGCTCCAGAAGCAGCCAGGGTAGCGTAGAACAGTTTGGTTCTTCCCATGATAACCATGCGTCCTTGTCCAGCGAACTGAAAGTTAGCTGCGTTGATGCCAGTATAAATCTTTCCGATGAGCTTTCCGGAACGGTTCCAAACGTGCACACCATCTCCACAGCCCGCGTAAACATTCCCTTTGGAGTCACAATGTATTCCTGGAAGAAGACAGGAGTCAGCAGATGCCTAATTGTGGCTGAGGCACAGGGATCTCGTAGAGTCTTATGCGGTTGTGAAAGTAGTGTTGTGGTAAACTTACCGTCGGGTAGACGCGCTGCTACGTATGCAAACGTCTTGCGATTCTCCCATGTGCCATCCTCTTGGACGTCGAAACGGTAGCTGAGATGGCAGTTAGATGGCGTGCCACAGTTCTTTTACATGGTAACTTGCATGGAGGCCGGACGAGTGAAGTTCAACCCAAACAGTGCATTGCTGACACCAGTATCTGTGACATATGCATGCATACCGTCAGGGGAGAAGGTGAGACCTGTCGCCAGACTGTTAGCCATTGTCTTACGAGCGTACCTGTTTGGGGAGGTTTCTTAGCCAACTCACCATTCGGGGCGACGAACCCGTCAGCAACAACGGTCAAAGCTCCGGTCTCTGGGTCTAAGCGATAGACTTGATTTTGCAGCCCTGGCTGTGGTCGGAAATATTGCCAGTAACCGTACATAGTGTCTGTAAAATAGATGTCGCCGTTTCGAGGGTTGATAGAGACATCGTTAATTGAGTTGAACTGTCTACCAAAGTAGTTGTTCACAAGAGCTGCAATATCCTTATCAGTGGCGCATTCAGGTACATGGTATTGACACATCTTACTTGTTGTGTTATAGGGCTTTTCAGGGTTCATGAGGTAGAGGGCAGATGGAATGTTATCTCCCTGCCCTTCGCCCGCAAAGATGATCTGGCCCTTGTAATTGGTACCACCTATTGAACACTTAGTATTGGTCAACATAATTAACTAGAGGGCATACCGTTGGGGTTAATGACTTGCGGTGCAGAGTCCACAATAGTTATCTCAACTTGGCTCTGCGTATGCGTGCCATTCTTCAAAGCTTCGGCTTCATCCAAGGAGATTTTCTGAATGACAGATGATTTGGCCAGACCGGTCCCAGCAGCGGGATCACCGGCATTCTGAACGAAGAATACTTCTTCCGTAGGGGGATACCTGTGCAGTGATGTGTCAGTATCTAGTCTTCAAGAAGTAGGGTTTTCAAGGATTTACGAACCATACGACAGCTTCGTGGAAGATGGGGTCGGTATCTGATGTAGCCAGTAAAGTCAAAGTCGGATTATTTCCAATAATCTCTAGGAATTCGGGATCATAGACATGGAACGGTTTCTCGGTGAGGGATTCGTATGTGACTCCAGGCCAGAGGAATCTCTATATCTAGGTGAGCGCGTAGCCATTGGCTTTTGTCTTGATAACATACTGTTGTAGCGTTGGCCTCACTTGACGGTGGAACATGCTCCAAAACATTGAAGCTCTTTTGATCGATAATCTGAGCTGTGTCTGGTAGCTTTGTTATATCCTTGAGAGAGGTTTTGGCTTGAACGTCGTTGAAGAACACAGAGCTCAAGGGAATCAAGACCCCGAGGGCAAGCACTCCAATAGCCATAATGAAAGGATCCCAAGATTGACTATGCGATGTTTTGGTCTGGCTGGTCTTGTCTTGAGGGTCATCTCGACTCTTTAACGTGGTCGTACCCCGCTTCGGAGGCATTTTTGCTACCTTCTCTTGAGGGGTCAGTGAGTGGTACTCGGAAAAGCGACCCAAGTTTGTGTAACCTTGAGCTATGAGGGATCAATTGAGGTCCAGGATAGATGTGCTTTTCCGTTGTTCTAGTGACTGCCGATTCGAGGATTTTTCCCTCAACGGGGTTGCTATTGCCGATATAGAATAGCGTGGGTTATCTTTAAAGCCGAGGTTTCGTCAAAAGTTGGAAGCTATTGACAAAGTGCGGGGAAGCATCGTGGAGTGAAGCAAGGCCAATCTGGGGTATGCAGTTCAGTCGCGACATTTGCGATATTGTAATAGTCTGGAAATCTTCTGGAAATGTATGCATGATATTTTGATAACTAATAAGCCAGTAATTGACCTTTGTATGGGTTCAACTTCCCAGAACGCTCCCAGTCCTCATACTGAAAACTCCGTCATCGGACTCTGATCGGCGTTATATTTACCTATTCGGGATACCACTCACTGGCACTCAGCAACATCGGCGTTGCAGGGCTTACTTTCTAGATGTCATTCTGCACGATCAGTACTCAGCATGGTACTCACAAACTCAGCTGAAACGAGTCCGGAGGATAACATTATCTTAAGGGCTTCAGGTGAAATCTATCATGAGCATCTCATCGATTGAGTCTCGGACACCCAGCTATGACGAGTGTGGTTACGTAGGAGGATCGGGCGTAAGCAATTAGCAAGCTTACTTCCTGCAAGCTAAGCACCGCCACCAATCGATGTCTGATTTCAAGAGAACTACCGCATTCACTCATGTGTTCCCTATGGGTCCTTATTTCATAGTTCTCCATCTATGATTGGCATGGATAGTAATAGGAATCTAACATCTACTCGAGAGGCAAGCCACCAGCGGAAGAGACCAGCTGTTGACTGCTTGGAGGGTCCACAGGGCGCAGTGAATCCTATCAGCAGGTATAATACAGTAGGCGTGGCGGATGCCCTATCGATGGCCGGCCTCAGATTTAAATATGGGTTGGCAAGTATAAGAAGTAGCTCAAGAATTTTAAGACATGTAGAACAAACCCCACATCATCATCAACTTGGCAATCTTCAAGACCTGAAGAAAGCGCATATCATCCATTTCGCTAACAATGAGCCCTCCAGTCAAAGTTGCTCCCTGGCAGCAACGCCCAAATGACGGCTTCTAGAGCCGTCCATTGATAGGACCTGAGAGGATATTTGATCAATGGCTGGAGATTAACGCCTGGACCGAATGGACGAGTGCTGTTGTCTTTACCATCGCACCATCTCTTTCATCCAAACTAAACTCTCATTCTGGCATCGAAACTTCGTTTACCTTCCGCTCACATCGGACGATGACCTTGCTGAGAGGATCGCACGACAAACCACTATTCTTCATACCAATGAATCGGTCCGAGATGGTCTCAAGACATTAACGGATGACTTTTACTCGGATCCCGAGAGACGAATCAGCCTCGAGCTTGGGGAGCATTTGATACACACATCGCTTGTCATCTCATCGGCAGAGCCTGGCAGCTTCGGCCTTGCGATTCGTTGCAATCATGCATTGAACGATATATGGAGTGGTATAGCTATCCTGAATGATATTCTCGGTAAGCTTGCAGATGGCCTGGCTACAAGCGCGCCCTGGCCTTTATACAAAATTGCATCCCCGTCTTCCCTACATCCTTGCTATCTCGACATCCTCCAGAAGCCAATCGGGGATAATCCCTTGGACCAGGAGTCTCAGGAAAAGGCAAAGCAACTTCTTGGCGCCAACCTCGATAACATCACGTTCTGTCCTGTCTCGCAGGAGCCTGCAAAAGACCTGCCAGACACCGACTATAGCTTTCGAAGACGAGTCTTTTCACAGGAACAGACGGAAAGGATTGTACAGGTTTGCAAAGCCCAAGGGGTTACTGTGACGGCGTTACTTACTGCACTGCAAATATTTGCTCTTCTCGAAATGTTTCCACCAGATGACGCTTCACGCTCCACGGCGGCGCCCATCTGCGTGAGCAACCGGCTACGGCACACCTCTTTAGCATACGACAAGGAAAGCTCTTCTCAAGTCTCACTTCACCAGGTTGCTAAAGAAGCAGCTGCTTCTGGACCTATTATGGCAACCACCTTTTTAGTCTCACCTTTTGATGTTAGTCCATATTTGCAGCATAAGAACAAATCCAACGGTAGCCAGAATCGGCGCAAGAATATCTAGGAAGTTGCAAGAAACGCGGGCCGAGCAACCAATGAGGCGATAAAAAGCAACATCAGTGAGCATGTTGACTGGACCCAGGGTCCGGCTGCATTTGGGGGTGTCGCTCACGCATTGGAGGCTATGAAACCAGGCCTTGCACCTTTGTGGGTATACATGACACTTGTTTACTAAAGCAGCCTGACTGACAACTGCCGTCTGATGGCATCTTTTGACAGACCACCAGGTATTCTGACACCTCTTTCATCAATCGGCCTCTTGGACGGAATCCATATTCAAGAGGCCTATGGCGATGATAATCAAGGCGGAAATCCTGCATTGAAACTTGACGACTTTTCGTTTTACTCGCGGGTTAACAACTTGTTCGGTCGTAAGTCTCCTAGAATTCTTTTCTCGCTCTCAGTTCTGCAATATTATGCTGTTGTCGTGAGGAATTTTGAGGGCAGTTGGCTGACTTGCTGGACTGGTGTTTACAGCCCAGGTTTGGGGGTAGACAGCTTTAGGAAAATTGAACACTATAATGGTGATGCCGGATCTACGTATACGATCGGTTCCGAACATTGAATGGTGGGATTTGTTCAGCGACATGATCGTTAAAATAGCGACTGAGGACGCAGATGGCATCCAGAGGTAGTGGGTTCTGCTGCGAGCCATAGACATATTAGGATGGTAAATTGATGATGATGAACTTAAGTAGGAACAGCATAAGATTTCAGGGCATGTCTTGGCTTAGACATGGGGCGGTCCAAAGATGCTTTATTCTTCTAGTCAATCTAGCGCCACGATCAACGCAGTCAACGATGCAAGGTCTCTGCCACCTTAATATGAACCCGAATAGTGTTTACTGTCATCAAAATATCTCGTTTATCCGCTTACACGGTATGGATGAGTTAGTGCCGAGAATCGGGCGCGTAACTGACTCGAACTACGTTGATGACTCAAAGAAGAGAGGGGGGCGTGGGGAAGTTGTCATTCACTCGACCCCATCCTGCGCCCTTCAATTGTCATTGTCAGGGACAAGCTTGCGACCTAAGAATCGGCTGTCAGCATCGAGCCTTAAATGGCACGGCAGTTCCCGATCTAGATTTCGATTATACCTAATGCAGTTCAATGCTAAGGCCACAATGGACTCTTTAGACTTTCCCGATCGTAACGCTGAGCTGGAATCCATAAGCTCGTCTTTTCAAGCAATTTTCGATCGACTTTTGAAGACTACCCATGATGTTCACCAAGATCCTATTCTGCGAGTAGCACAAGCAACAGAAATTCCTCGCCTCAAAGATATCAGTACTCCTGGTGATGCTCATGACGTGTCGCATGCGATTGAAGATGCATTCGCCATCTCCGAGTTTCGTTATCGGATGAATCATCCTCGGTGCTTCAGTTTCGTCCCGTCCCCGGTATCACCACTGTCTTGGATAGGCGACTGCCTCTCAAGCGCCTTCAATTCCTTTGCTGGGTCTAAGCTGCAAGGCTCTGGCGTAGCCATCGTCGAACAGACTCTGCTACAGTGGTTGGCATCCAAGGTTGGGCTTCCAGATACTGCTGGCGGCGTCTTTGTTTCAGGAGGATCCATGGCAAATATGACCGCCATGGTCTTGGCAAGGGAATGCATACTAAAGCCCGGCACTGAGAATCTGGGCGTTGCATATCTTTCTGACCAGACACATCACTCGGTCGCTAAAGCACTTCGGATCATTGGCATCAAACGCAACCAAATGCGAATTATTCCTACGAACGCGTTTTTTGAGATGGATGTAATGGCTCTCAGGGGCGCTATAAAAGCCGACCGAGACGCAGGGTTATTGCCGTTTGTCATTGTAGGCACCTGCGGGACAACAAATACCGGCAGCATTGATCCATTGGCTACCCTTGCTCAAGTACGAGATGAGGAAATGATATGGCTTCATGTTGATGGAGCTTTTGGCGCCTCTGCTTCACTCGCTGCTACGCGTAGTCCAGTGACAAGTGGGCTTGAGCTTGCAGACAGTATCTCCTGGGATGCGCACAAGTGGCTATTCCAGACATACAGTTGCAGTCTCATTCTCGTGAGAAACAAAATCAATCTTGCCAAAGTCTTCACCAACGATGGTGACTATCTTCGCGATGCTCTTGAAGACGAGGAAATACCCAACTTTTGGAATTTTGGCATGGAGTTGACACGACCTTCGCGTGCTATGAAGCTGTGGTTCACATTGCGGGTTCTTGGTGTGGAGAGGATCGGAAGCATGATTGACCGTGGCTTCTTCCTTGCAGAGGTTGCTGAAGCTCAGGTTCGCAAAATGCCGGACTGGGAGATCACTAGCCTCGCGAGTATGGCGATAGTGACTTTTCGATACGCACCATCAGGAAAGTCTGAGGAGGAGCTGGATGAGTTGAATGCCGCTATCTCAAGGCATTTGATGGAGAACAATATCGCGGGGATCCTAACAACAAAATTACGAGGCAGGGTAGTTCTCAGAATATGTTCAATCAATCCTTGGTTGAGCGGCGCAGAGATGGTAGAGGTTGTTGAGCAGATTAGCCGTGCTGCGAGCCAAGTGGCGAAAGGATAGGGTTGGTAATCGATTCAAGCTCTCTTGCCCAACATTGGAGCTCGGCATCTTGGCAAATTCCGAATAGCGGGCACCGCAGTCCGTTGGGGCATTCAAACCAAGAATTGAAGCAAAGCATGCGGCTTAACTGGGTCAAATCGAATTTGTGTTATGGCTGAATTGTGTTTATAATTGATGACCAATGCATTATCTATGTTTGCCTCTGCTGACTATTGTCGCTGACTGTCCAATTATTAAGTTGAGGATTTCGCCATGGCACAATCGCGCGCGGTATTTGGAGAAAAGTGGAACAACAGTGCCTCGCGATGTCTTAGATCAAGCTTCTCTCACTCCCACCGAGGTTTAAGCGGATGGTGTATTTAGAGTTAATGGCCCATCTCGTGGTGTTCACTCGTCTAGCTCATACCCATGCCCCTCTCCATATCTTAATCGGTTGTGAAGATAGCATAATGTCGACCGCTAAGCCCATCCTTATCGCAGGCTCCGGCCTCGCATCTCTTCTGCTCGCACAGTCTCTCAAACTGTCCAAGATACCTTTTAAGATCTTTGAGCGCGACGCATCCTTTGTATTTCGCGCGCAAGGGTACAGACTCCGCCTCTCCAGTGAGGGTCTCGACGCCGTCGAGTCCGTTCTTGACACCCAGACATGGAACCACTTCTGGGACAAGTGCGGACAAACTGCCGGCGCTGGGTACACAGCTTACAATGCTGTCTCTGGTGAAGAGACGGAGCATATTGTACCCGAGAATCTCTCATCGCGAGATGGCAAGATTGTGGGAATTGCTCGTGGAGACATGCGAAAGGTCTTTGCTGAGAATTGCGAACCATACATTGAGTGGTCCAAGAACGTGACAGGCTACGAATTGACCGATGACGGTGTCCGGGCCGTTTTCTCTGATGGAAGCAAATCCATTGAAGGCTCTTTGCTTGTCGGTGGTGAGGGCATCTACTCTAAGATTGCAAAGCAACTCTCGGGTGGAAAGCTCAAGGTCTACGACACGGGAGCCAAGGGTATCCATGGTCAAGCACCTACCACAGCTTTCAAGCAGCTGGGCGAGGGCGTTTTCCGACTTCGTGATTCTTCACGCCCGGACGGTTCCGTCTTTATTATCACCAATGTTCGCTCTGGAGACATGGACAACCCTGATGTCAAGTTCGGCTGGACCATGGGAGGTCAACCAGGCGTGATCCGCGCTCCCAACGATGACTACTCGATTGTAGGCAAACCAGCCGCTGACCTCGCGAAATCAATCACCAGAGACTGGCACCCGCGATTCAGACCTCTTTTCGAGAACATGGATGAGTCTGAGGCTGCTTTCTGGAAGATCACATGCTCGACACCATCAGGTGTACCAGAGTGGAAGAATGAGCCCCGCGTAACCGTCATTGGCGATGCGGCTCATTCAATGACGCCTGCGGGAGGACTCGGCGCTAACACTGCTTGTCAAGACTCCGCATTGCTTGGAAAACTGCTGCGCGAAGCTGGCGGCTACGGTCCTGGCGTCACGGCTGCTTACGAAAAGGGAATGAGGGTTTATGCCAGCAAGGCTGTCAATGAGAGCTATACATTGGCCAAAACGGCTTTTGGTATTAATATTGATGAGGAGAATACCCCGACTGTCTAGAATATGGTAATGAATATATGTTTGGTGATACTGAAGATCTATTTTTAATGAGCGGTTATCGGTATGTGGAGGCTGTGCCGCATCCGAATTTGACCATCCACCAATTACGCCAGCTTGGGAGGATGCAGGATTGCGTAATGTAATACGAGTCACGTGATTGTGATGTTTGATGAGCAGGTAACACCTCATCTCATTTCCTTTTACCTGGCCGTCAGCAAAGCTTCAACATTTCCATCGGCTCTATACAGCGCTTTATGTCGCCATAAACAAGTCGGGGCAATTGCATAAAGCATGTTCAACACCACATGATTCACGCGACCGGGCTGTCTATCAATTTCCTTGCGCCAAGCCTTTCACGAGCTTGAGACAAAAACCTCAAACCCTCCACTCACCAATCGACTGGCTCTTTAATTGGACGACAAAAGGCGGCGCGCCCATGGGAATTGGACTGCAAACTTTCCGACGATATTACCATTAGCCATGAGCAACAATAATCGCTTCGGGACACGCCATAATACAACAAGGTTCAGCAGGGACCAAGGTTTTTGATTCATACCAGATCGACGCCAGTGTCTACCGCTTGTCACTCGTTTTATTCAAAAAGCAAAGATCTCGAGGTACTCTGCACTGGTTTTTTCTTTCACACGCAGATTTCACCATGCTGCGATCCTTGCGAGACAATGTCTCAAAAGGCGCCACATGGGCCAGCTTCTTGACTACGCGCCAACACACCATCAGAATCATAGGAGTATTCATCTGTTTTCTCTGTCTCCTCACACTCTGGGAATTCTGGTCGGACCTTTCTTTCGCATATCAGAGAGTCACTTCCTCGAGTGTGACGCACCCAGAAGAGGATTCTCTTCCCATTCCTTCACCCACCTTGAAGAACACACCAACTACCAGCTCTGCTCCAAACAAGCCACAACTCACTGGCCCGACTTCTGAGACAACCGAGTTTTGGTCACTTCTAGTCGAGAAACTTTACGCGGCTGAACCTGAGGGTGAAAAGGTCGAACCTGAGAGTAAACTCTCACGCGACAAATTCGATCCTCATGGCAAGACTCCTCAGACAGACACGGATCGGTTGGAAATATCAGACGAAGATCTTAAATCCTTAACAGAGAATCACGAAACCTTTGTGCAAAGTATTCGACACCTAGCGCCCAAGCTCCCATTCGAGCGCAAAACCAAAGGAATAGTCATCACATCCAAAGGTGACAAGTTCGGGATCGCAGTCACGGCCATATTAATGCTACGGCATGTCGGATCACGTCTTCCCGTTCAGCTATTCTTGGACTCAGCAAGCGAGGAGGACCATCAAAAATGCAATGATACACTAACCGCACTGCAAGTACAGTGCTTGAACATGGACAATTTCCTCCAACTTCCAGAGAATTCATCCATGGAACAACTAGAGATAGTTTCGTACCAGTACAAGGTCTTATCTATCATCTTCTCCAGCTTTCAAGACATCCTATTTCTCGACGCCGACGCATTCCCCATCCGAAACCCTGATCACCTCTTCGACACGGAACCGTACAAAACCCATGGCTTGGTGACATGGCCAGACTTTTGGCTTCCCACCATATCTCCTCTGTTTTACCAGATTGCCGGCGCCAAAAAGCCAAAAGTGACGCTCGACTCAAGAAGCTCCGAGTCTGGAGTGATGCTTTACAACAAAGCGAGGCACGCCGATAGTCTGATGTTGGCGGCATACTACAACTTTTACGGTCCAAAATTCTACTACCAACTCCATTCCCAGGGCGCTTGGGGGTCAGGCGACAAGGAAACATTCATGCAAAGCGCCTTGGTACTTGGAAACCCTTTCTGGCAAGTCACCAAGCCACCAGAGTTGGTCACTTTTGAAGATATCAACTATGGCAGTGGCATATGGCAGGCCGATCCAGAACAAGACTGGAAGATGCAACAACAACGGGCCCAAAACAAAACTACAACCTCTACAAAAAGATCTAAGCAAAGAATCAAAGAAGACGAGGCCAATATCACGAGTACCATGTTCGCCCACCTGAACAGGGTCAAGTTTGATACCACCCATCTGACTGAGATGTGGGAGGAGCTGGTACCTGGAACCATGGATGGGAAGCCGTCACGTATGTGGGGCGACAACGTAGAGAAGATCACAGATGTTGCGGGGTTTGACCTTGAAAAGGTCATTTGGGAGGAAGCCATCAAGGCTAATTGCGGCCGGTCAATGGTGGAGGAATGTGAGACCATACGGAACTACTACGAGGCAACTTTTAGAAAGGATGAGTGAACATTCACATTGCGCTATTAGATGTATTTATAGAATTCTTTTACTTCAACGTCATACTATATAATCGCAGTGTTGATTATTTTGCTACATAGAAAAGCGGTGATATGGATTGTACCTAGTTCTTAGGCGCATACTTGATACCGCTGTCGGGGCAAGAGCTCTTGCTTCCATCGGGTTCAGAGGCGACGAACTGGCCCTCTTGAAGTGAACCCTTGACGTTGAAATGATACCAAACTTCACTCAAAGAACTACCGGAACAGCCGATGGTAACGCGGGCTCCATGCTGTGCCTCAAGCGCATCCTCAATCTCACTTGCGCTGTACGTCTTGGATGACGATGGTTCGATGCCAGCCTCGGCAAGCCACTTGTATGTGGGCAAAGTTTTGAACAGGGAAATGGTCTTCTTGACGTAGTCGGCTGCCTCTGCGCCGGTTTCGTAGTTGGTGTAGCAGTCGGGTTCGAGGGTGCTGATACATGTGCCATGCTTGTCCCATTCGTGCTGCCACAAGGACTCGTCATTGCCGTCTTGGCTGACCCAATAGGTGTTCATATAGGACAGAGTGGCGTTGCCGAGGAACTTGGACACGATACTCTTGATGTTGGTGTATTCACGTTTGGTGTCGCAGAATTGCGGGTATGTGCCATCGCAGTAGTCAGGCCAGAGACCATGGATGGTCCAAGAATCTGAAGGCATTTAGCATAGTCCTCGCGTTAGCCATAGCTTCACTCACCTGAAGGACCTCCAGCAGGGTCTGAATCCCAGAATTGGGTTTGGAGCAGCTGGCCAGCGGGGATGAAACAGCAAGTGTCAGCAACACTGGTTGTGTTATGACAAGAAAGAGGCAGGTCATTCGGGCATGAAGCGCTCGAAGCAGCTTGCGCGCCTGAAAGAAGCAGCGCCAGCGGAATCAGGGCCTTGTTGAGCGACATTTTGAACTGTGAATCACCAAGACGATGCACGGAATTATCAGGGATTGAAGATCTTGAGAATTGATTCTACGAGGAGGATAATCAATTATTTAAGCATCTTCTCGAAAAAAAACACGTGGTGCGCAACGGAAAGCTTCACGTTCCTAGGGTCGGACGAAGTCGACAGATGAAGCAGGCGGCTCGGAGGAGACCAGGTTTGTATCTCAAAAGCTGCCATCTGTATCGTCCAAAAACCCACGTGCTATCTACGATAGATATTATCAGGACCTTTTGTCCCCAGGCTCTACAGCCAATGAGGGGACGCGATAACCCGTCGCGGGCTTTGATCGACATAATAGCGGAACTTTTGGGTCACCGACATGTCGCGAGTGGCGGACGACTCAAGCCAATGCGCTTTGAGAGACTCAATGGCATGAACAACTTGTTGGTTATAATAATCTCGATTTATGCCAATGAGACTTTTGGAGAGTCGCAGCTGGATTAATATGTAGCACGGGTGGTAGACGACAAGATTTGTGAGGGGTTACATTAACCCCTTGCAGATCAATGCCGAGTTACCCGCGAGATGTCAACGGTGCCTTGTTTCATCGGTACAAAATAGGGAGAGGGGGCTGCGGCATTTTTGATGTGTCTCCTACCTATCAAGGTAAGTCTCTACTGTATTGCGCTGCACGAGGAGGATTCTCATGATAGTCACTGTATACACACACATGATGCTATCCCCTGATGACTTGAGATCGAATCGCCAGTGAGTACCGGTATCTTCATGAGCTTTAGTCGCACGTGACTAAAGCTCTTGATAGCCAAAATTTTGGCGGAAATAATCAAGAAAGAAGCAACAATAGATTGATTGGTACTGAAAAGCAGAAACTGATGCAACTAGTCGGAACCTCCCCAAGAGACATTGCCGTTTAAGTGACAATGGTGTGGTTCCCTTTCGTGGCTCTGGAACTATGATAAAATGCCAGCTGCGGAATACTAAGCTAACAGGAAGGCTCATATTTAGGAAATCATTGGGAAATCTTTGACCTTGAATGAGGATGCATGGGGATTCCTGCGGCAGACATGGTCATGAATCATAGACTCGCTATCAACAATACTCGACGAAGCTTTCTCAACTCCAAAGTGACATCTTACAAACCCATACAAGACAATGAGATAGTCGACGCAAGACTTTTAACATTGTGGTCACTTGATGTTTAACACATCCATGGGTTCCGATACCAGGCCATTCTTTATATTTTCCTTATCGACTCTAGACTTGTGTTTTTGGTCCGTTGGTGACCACCTCACCTCGCAATCGTCGCTGTGGTCGCTACCCAGTATCATATTGTCATATTATCACATTTTTGATTATTCCTGCGAACGCAAGTATCATCAGTCTCAACTCCGTGGAAGATTTCTCAAGCCTTTTTTTTTTTTTTTTTTTTTTTTTTCGGAACCCCTTCCTTTAGAAAAACCCTTTATGCTAAGATACAGCGAGCTTGGAAGCCCAGTATCAGCTCTGTAGCCAGCGATAAAGATATGATAAGATAAGCTTCGATAAGATAAGAGAGAAGTTGGTTAGTGGCCCCTAAGCGAAAACCCCAGCCCCCACCATAAAACTCTCCGATCAGATTTCCATTCCATCTTACCGAGGTATCCGAGCTGTCGCCTCCGTGAATAGCAGGGATTGTTTATCAGACGTTAAAAGCCGCCGTACGTAGATCAACGGACACTAGCAAAAGAGCTGCTATTTTGAAGGACAAGGTTACGAGAATGAGTGTTGGCCTTGTTGAATGAGAGCACAAGTGTTTGCGACAAGATTGTGTTGTATGCTCCTTGGCTGTAGACTTTCTTACTGATGAAGTACACAGAGGTAGGAAGACAGTTAGCCTGTTGCTTTTAATTACATCAGCTCCTGATACTCTTATTTGTAGTGAAGCTGAGTTGATTCGTGAACCTACAGACATCCAGTGTTCTCAACTGATAATCAGAACATCATCCACCATCAACATCGTGAACGCCGACTCTAAGCATAATTAACCAATTCTGTGTCAATAATTTCTATCGCTGATATATTTGTCTCATGTTTTCACACGTATTTACCCATAGCATTGATGTGTTTTGACGATAACCGCGGTGGCAAATTGTGCTTTAGGGTAGCCAATGTGGATCGATGAAAGGATCGATAGCCGCGTTTCGCAGGATCATACAGGATCCATTTTTCCAGGAAGTTCCAAGCCAAAGCTTACTGGACGGGGAACGATGTCGCTTTGACACTGCCAAGTACGATAACCAAAATGGCTAGCTTTACTGTTATTGTCGACCAAATCGTAGCATGTTTTACCATTCAGGTGAATGAGCTGGAGTCATCCTTGTCATGAGCTGATGGTCGCCAAGGGTTGCTTGACATGATTCTGTGGCTGCGGGCCGTAAACTGACCAAGGCGCTGTCACTATTTTTTGTTTCAATCCTTTCTGGGCAATCCTCCGATAAAACAATTAAAATGCGACGGATCGGCCGGGTGGGGAGCCACTTTTTGTCGATCCGGCATTGGTGTTGAAAGGGCTAGCTCAGGTGGTGGCTTTTCTGCTTTAAATTGCGGATGGGACTGTCTTAACTATCTATAGAAGAAAATGACCTGAAACGACTCTTTCTGGAACCAAAACTGAAACTAACTATACCGAGAACATGTTGGATTTGCGCCTTGACCTTGCGCCTGGACATAACGCCATACCTAGACGAGTTGATGGGTGAGTCTAGCTTGGTCGTTGATTGATCGCCTTATCCCTGGGCTGAAGATGCTTGTTGTAGCTGACTTGGAGAGTGCCATCAAGAATGGAGAAACCATATGCAAGCAACATAAACGGTAACTATCTTGTTCATAGATCTTTGCCTTGTCAAAGTAACAACTGTTACATGCGCAATCTTATTCTTTAATGTGCAATACCACACTGCAGTAGTGTTCTCTCAACGCCAAACTACTGACCATCAACTGACTCGAACCCCTGCCACCTAAATTTGGAAGAAACAAAACACATGTCCAAGCACTTCACCGTCAACACTAAGTTCCGGTAGAAGCTCATGAAACGTCTGAGCGGCGATCGGATTGACACTAGGTCATGGCGAACGACCCCTGGCCTGACATGACTGAACCGTCCATCGGAGCGCCGTTGCCGACCTCCATAGCCGTTGACATGAGCCAAGACTTGAGCTTCATCAGCTTAAAAGGACACTCATGGCCAGCTTCAATTCTCTTGTTTGTTCAGCATCAACAATCGTTCTATCTCTGTTTTCCTATCATCTCTCTTTTCTTTTTTCCTTTACTCTGTCGTTTCCTCAGTTTTCTTAACTCGATTTCATTATTACACTCGCTATCTTACAACAACAACACACTTAAACTTATTACCACTTTCGTTTAACGCCATGCGTTTCTCTGGATTCCTCCCTGCTTTGGGAGCCCTTGCTTCGCTGGGCGAAGCAACTCCTACTTTCCTCCGTGGTGGAGCCTCTGGTGAAGCTGGAGCCGAGCTTTCTGGCGGTGCTGGCGCTCACCTTGGTGCTGGAGCTGGTGGAAGTGCCGGCGGTAGTGCTGGTGGTTCTCTCGGTGGTCACCTCAGCGGTGGTGCTTCTGGCGAAGCCGGTGCTGGAGCTGATGGTAAAGCCGGAGCAGGAGCCGGTGCTGGTGCTGGTGCAAGTGCTGGTGGATCTGCTGGAGGCTCTGCTGGAGTCCATCTTGGAGCCGGAGCTGGTGGAAAGGCTGGCGGTTCTGCTGGTGGCAGCGCAGGTGGAAGTGCCGGTGGCCACCTCGGAGCTGGAGCTGGCGGCTCTGCCGGTGGAAAGGCCGGTGGTTCTGCTGGAGGCTCTGCTGGAGTCCATCTTGGAGCCGGAGCTGGTGGAAAGGCTGGCGGAAAGGCCGGTGGTTCTGCCGGTGGTCACCTT
This sequence comes from Fusarium sp. MBC 119, assembly GCA_030411635.1. Classification (NCBI taxonomy): domain Eukaryota; kingdom Fungi; phylum Ascomycota; class Sordariomycetes; order Hypocreales; family Nectriaceae; genus Fusarium; species Fusarium sp. MBC 119. The sequence goes on from JAPERM010000133.1 coordinate 294,151, forward strand.
GGCGGCGGTGCCAAGGGTGGTCTCGGAGGCAAGGTCGGTGCTGGAGCCGGCGTCGGAGCTGGCGTTGGAGCCGGTGCCGGTCTTGGACTCGGTGGTCACCTCGGAGGCGGCGCTTCTGGTGAATTCCACAAGGGCTCCTCTTGCAGCATCGGCAACTCTTGGAAGAACCACGTCCTCTTCCAGGGCATTTGCGCCCCTGAGACTGACACCTCTGCTGCTGTTTCTCTGGGTCTCAACCTCCCCAGCTGCCAGATTCTGGGAGACATTGACTTCGCTTGCGGAGCTGACTTCCTTTCCACCCCCAACGTTCGAGTCGGCCTCGGCGGTATCTCCGCTTATGTCGAGATCGATCTCTCTGCCTCTGCTGCCGTTCATCAGTCCGTCGAGCTCTTTGCTGCTCCCAAGCTTGAGATTGCCATCCCTGGCCTGGACGCTGAACTGAGCGCTGCCATTGAAGCTGCCATTGCCCTGGATCTTGTCGTCGGTTGTGGCAAGGCCATCGATCTCTCTGCTGGTGTCTACATCAAGTTCCCCGAATCTGCCTACGTCGATATCTCCCTGCTTACCAAGAAGGTTATTAATGCTTCTCTCGAAGGTCTCGTTACCAAAGCTCTCCCTGTTGGCGTCGGTGCTGATGTCGAACTCGGTGCCGGTATCGACCTTCAGCTTGGCCTTCGTCTTCGATCTGAGCTCAGCATTGGCGGCGACCTTGAGATTCCTGTTCTTGGACTTGGTGGCTCGGCCGGTGGCTCTGCTGGCCTTGGCTTTGGTGCTGGTATCTGGTTCAGTCTCGTCGATTACTCTGCTACTATTGGAGCTGGTGCCGGTGCTGGCGGTAGCGCTGGTATCGATGTTACTGGAGAGTTCGGCTGCAACCTGGGTCTCGCTGTTGATAAGAAGTTCGATCTCAGCGGTGGTCTTTTCGGCATCATTCCCGAGCTCTCTGTCGGCCTCGCTAAGGGTATCAAGTCTACCTTCTCCCAGAAGACCCGTGGCACTTGCGGTAGCTTCATTGGCCACTTCAAGCACGGTGGTCACATCGGAGGTCCTACTATCTCTGCTTCTGGTCAGATCACTGCCACTGGTGGCGCCGGTGGAGATGTCACTATTCCCGCTGGTGTTACTGCTTCTGCCGGCTTCTCTGGTTCCATTGGCTTCCCTGATGCCTCTGCTTCTGTTGACTTCCCTGGCGCTTCCGCCTCTGGTGATTTCACGGTCTCTGGCGAGCTCCCCAATGCCACCGGTTCTATCGATATCCCTGGTGCCTCTGGCTCTGGCGACGTCACAGTCTCTGGCGACATTCCTTACAACACTGCTTCTGTCGATATCCCCGCCGGCTCTGCTTCTGGCGATGTCACTGGCTCTGCTGAGCTTCCTAACGCCACTGGTTCCATTGACATTCCCGGCGGTTCTGCTTCCGTTGAGATCCCTGGTGGCTCTGCTTCTGGCGACGTTACCGTCTCTGGCGACATCCCCTACAACACCGCTTCTGTCGATATCCCCGGTGGTTCTGCCTCCGGTGATGTCACTGGCTCCGCTGAGCTTCCCAATGCTACCGGTTCCATCGAAGTCCCTGCTGGTTCTGCCTCTGGCGATCTGACCGCCTCTGCCGATATTCCGAACGGACCTAGCGGCGTTCCTGAGCACACCATCTCTGAGGGTGGCGATGTCACTGCTATCTTCGGAACTCACCCTGGTGACAGCGGAAACGGTGAGCACACTGACAGCGCTGGCGTCATCGTCACTGTCTCTGGCTCTGAGGGTTTCACTACTGTTGTCTCTGGCAGCTACTCTATCACCACTGGTGGATCTGGCGACTACGACACTCCTCCCAAGCCTTCCGTCCCTGGCGGTGGCGACTCTGATGCCACCTCTGCTGGTAACACTGTTGTTGAATCTGGGAGCCTTCCTGCCAGCACTGGAGGATCTGGTGACTACGAGAGCCCATCCAAGCCTGCTGTCACCACTGGTGCTGGATCTGATGCTGATGCTACCTCAGCTGCCGCTTCCGTCACTGAGGCCCCTGATGCTTCTGGCATGATCACCAGCACTATCCGCGAGACCCACGTCTACACCATCACCTCGTGTGCTGCCTCTGTCATCAACTGCCCTGCTTCTTACACTCAAAAGATTGTCACCCAGACCGTCATTGAGCGAACCACTGTTTGCCCTGCTACTGCCACTGCTGTTCCTCAAACCCCTGACAACGGTTCTGGTAACGGTTCTAACAACGGAGGTGACTCCAAGCCCGGCTCCGGATCTGACAACGGCAACGGTTCCAGCTCTGGAGGTGACTCCAAGCCTAGCTCTGGATCTGACAACGGTAACGGCAATGGTTCTGGCAATGGTTCCAACTATGGTAACGGCAACGGCAACGGATCCGACTCTGGCAGCTCTCCTGTCACCACCTCGGCCCCTGATGCTGCCCAGACCACCATTGACCTTGTCACCATCACCCAGGACGTCACCACCATTGTCCCCTGCACCGAGTTCATCACCAGCACCTTCACTGCTCCTACCAGCGTCCACGTCCCTACCGTCCCCACTGTCACCATCATTGAGGGCCACACTGGTAAGGGCGCTGAGCAGACTGCCACTCAGAAGCCTGGTGCCTTCACCACACTCTCTCGAGTTCAGGCCTCTGCCACCGACTCCGGTGACTACGCCTCCCCTACTGAGGGCTCTGAGCAGCCTGCCAACCCTCAGGCCCCTGGCTACGCTGGACCTGGTGCCCAGCCTACCTACAAGGTTCCCTCCAACGGAACTACCTCTGGTGAGAAGCCTTCCAGCACTGACAGCGTTCCCGTTGTCGCTGGTGCTTCTCTCATGAGCGCCGGAAGCATGCTTCTTGCTCTCCCTCTGGCTCTTGCCTTCATCATGTAAATATAATAATGCTCAAAGCCATAGGCTTTAGACACATAGAACGATCATAATTCATGTCTCTTTTACATAACTTATATCTGATTTTGTGATTAATTGTTCCCTCTTATGCCACGCCTTGACCTGAAGTCGCTTGTAAATGTCCTTTATCTACCTAGATAGTTGACTGCACACACAGTAATGGTGTTTCTTATTAAACCTCGCACATCACACTGTCATGCTTTGGGTCACGCTGAATAATAGAAACTTTTGAGTAAGCTGAATAGGAAAGCTAAGCAATTGTATTTACATCCTAAAAGAACCCTTGACAAGTCAATTTTTATTTGTTGGGGGTGCTGTGTGTGCGTCACAGGGCGAGTGAATTGCTGAGGTTTAACCGAGCCTCAAACATGCACAAGAAACGAAAACAAGCGACAGCAAGTATGGATGGAAGAACGGCTCTTTGGCGAGACAGGGGATGGGACTAGTTAGGATCTTAATTGTATACTAGCCTGTTATTATGGCCCAGACCGGACGGTCATCCACTTCACAGGTGCCAAGCTTGTTCATACAGTGTCTCTTAAAGACCAGCTCAAAACACTGTAAAGAACATACCTTTACCAAGATTAGTAGGTATGCATTCATGCCCTTTCTGATGACTAAAGTAACATGCTATCAAGGAAAGCATGTCTTGAACCGCATGTAACCGCCCTAAGTGCAGGTCTTTATTTATGTTCTTTGAGGTGAATATTACAGAAATAGGTGATTATTCAATTAAGTGCGCTAATCATGAACCGGAACGCCTCCTATCCAATCATGCAATTAAATCTCTGTTCATCGCGACATCCTGGCTTTGGATACATGGACGACTGTCTCGTTTCTAACCATGATACCTTCAACACCCGAAAAGTCACGAGACTCGATAGGGCTGGTTGGACCAGTCACAGTAGCAATATTTCCATGACGTGTATCCGCTTCGGTCTCGAACTCGGAAGAAAAAGACTCGCTACCGCTCGGCTCCGGCCTGGCGAGTTCATGTGTGGAACTCGTTTCATCTTTGGGTAGCGTTGCGAGACGAATCGAGTGTTTTGTTTGGCCTCGACCGTAATTTCGGCTGAAGGCATTTGAACTGGAACCGACCGACGAGACAGGATTCGTGCAAGTCAATAGATATAGGCAAGCGGGCCGAATCGTTGGGAGACAGGCTAAGTAAGGGCTTCGTTAGTAAAACAGACATATGGCTGTGCAGCTGAGGGTAACGTACTAGAAATAGTCACCAAGTTAACCTCAACCGAGGCCCATATAATGACAGGTGCAAGTTGCCACGTCATATCAGTCGATTTGTTGTCAAAGGTTGTAGATACACTGACAATGACTAAACCAGCAATGCACACCCTAGGACCGCCCCATCAGCATCGACAACTTGTTCGAGTCGCAAGGGAAGTCAAACTTACAAGATGCCAAACATGAACATCAGAATGATAGCAACTTTTTGCAATACAGGGAGCTGGAGCTTCTGGATCTGTACGATGGGCAAGATCAAGATACCGACGTCGATAATGACATGCGCAAGAACAGTTCCGAAGAAGAAGTCGCTACTCTTGATGGCACAGGTGTAGTCCTTAATATTCGGGTTCCAGAATGCTTGTACTGGATAACAGTGGAAAGTGGTTAGGAATATCTGAGGTCTTAAGTCAGTCTCGGTATTGCGGTCCGATAGGACTACTTACTCGGACGAGGATCCAAAGTACGGAGCAAACTACCAGGAAAGAGACCGCGATCTGGATGTTTGCGACACGAAACATGCGCCAATAGAAGGACAAGATGCTGATCTTGGCAAAGAAAAGTGTAAAGGCGTAGAGGTGTTCTATGATGAAAAGATATTTCTTAGTAGTGTAGTTGGCCTGCACGATGCTCATTCCTTCAACGTCTTCAGCATGCAAGCCGAAGCCAAGGTCGATCCCTAAGAGAGTAAGTACAACGGCTTTCGACGATAAATAGAAAGCATACATATAGGCAGCACAATCGCCCAAGCAACTGCTGTCACCTGTCATCGATTAGAAACGCGCCCGGTCCCAAGAAAGCATAAAAAACATACATAGCAGAGGCATGCAAAATAGTCATCCCACCAAAAGTTTATTTTCGTGATTTTTCGACTGACGATGCGTAGAAGTAGGAAGATAGTGGCAGCTGGGAAGGTGACGAACTCGGCTGCCCAAAGATCAGGCTGCCTTGACTCCATTTTGGTATATCATATGCAGCCGGAAAGAAAAAGCAATGTGATGTTTGTCAGATTAGCGACCGAGATGTGGGACTTCCAGGGTGATATACATCCGACTACCATGTCGAAGAGGATGGTCGATAGTTTCATGCGGATAGGGTTCCCTGACAGCGTAGTGTCCCCAGAAGGGAAACGGTCCAGGGGTTCATTGTTACGGGTTAAGCCGAGAAGGGATGAGATGAAGTCATAGAAGGAAGTGGTTCCTGGATTTTGAACAAGTGTTGAATTAGCAGTCATCAAACAGGGTATAGCCGATTAAGCAGAGGAACCACAAGCCGTTTGATGCGACTGCTGATCGAAGTAGCTGCAAGCCTCTCAGTCTAATGGGAAGCCACAAGGGATCACAAGCTGTCTGTAAATTACGCTACATGGGCTGTCTCTCGGTAGTGGCCAAATATGGCCTTGCACTGTAACGATGGCTGTAGGGCTAGATGACAAGACAGTGAGTTTTCTTCATTAGATCAAACCAGGGACATCTGTTTCACCTTGCTCAGCCTTAATTGAGCCCGGAGCAACCGAACGAGTGTTGGTTGTTGGTTAATTAAATGCCGGGCTGAGCTTGAAGAACGGGGTCAAAGCGTACACTACAAGGAAGCACTAGCCATCAGCCCCGAGTTCCAGAACAAGGGCGTTCCATGTTCTACAGCTTTGTCATCTTTCCAGGCACGATCTCATTTGACATCGGCTCCATGGCGCATAGCCCCGTGTGGAGCGGATGATGCGATCCGGCGTTTAGCTTTGAACTCTATTGACGAACTGGAGTTTGAGCCTTGGAAGTAAGAACTATTTACTGCCCGTAGATTGTTTCATCTTGATGCCTGTCATTTTATGTAGATCTCAAATACATCGCGTGATCTCGACGTTACTGACTGGTCCGTCATTCTCGGCCTGGTCTCAACCGTCAAGCTAGAGAATGGAATGCGACCCTGTCCATCTTGTAGGTTTACTAGTTCCAGCCCAGACCAACATGGGGTTTAGGCGAACAGTTGGGCGATTTCAGGGCGAGCACGCTTGGAGCAACGCCGTAGTCCAATTAACTGAAAGCCTTGAAGAAATTATACCGTGAGACCCGAGTGTCTTGCTTGGCAAGGAGGCCTGATTGTACTTTTGAAATCTGATGCTATGGTAAGTCCCATCACAACACGCTGATGTGAATTTTCAAGTCCTCAAAATAGTTAGGCCCTGCATATGCCGTACCTGCCCGAGCCTCATTAGTCAGAGGACTCCATAGCAATTACCCGAGTAAAGCAGAGCAATGAAAGTCTGTTTAGTTCCAAATGTCAGCATATTTTGTGAGTCCAAGACCCGATGGATGCCGGCCTAGTTTCAAGGATGATGCTGGAAGTTGAAGATTCCCGTAAGGGTCCGGTTCCCGGCAGCGACATCCCGAAGCGCGAGCCAGTTACTAATTAATTATTAAAGGAAGATCTTCTTCTGTTCAGCCAACGAATGCTACATGCTCGAATCAACAAGCGTTGTACTACCTGCTAGTCCCCGAAACTTTCTTCGGGGATTAGACAAGCCGGAGAATTGATGCTACCATCCCTCGAAAATTGAAGCCAAGTGTATTCTCAGTTTGAATTAAAATAAATGCACGGCTTTACATAGCGACCCTAGCTACCGTGGGGCGGAGAGGTCTAGCTTACTCCACCACGCATTGGCCATGGGTCTATTAAAAGCTGAGTTGAGGTTCTGCATCTACGATCGAGACGTGGAAATAGGTAGACATGCTACATATGTGGAACGTTGACGACAGTTTGAGACAAAAAAATCTTTCTGGACACATAGAAGTTTCCGATTGAGGCAAATTGCTTGAAGTCCCAATAAATGACTCGATAGACTTTGTCGAGTCATTTCAACCTTTTGTTGCAGGACGATGTGTCAAGAATTGGTTATTGCAATTGATCGTCTTGGTCAGGCCGCAAGATCTCCCTTACTTACCAGCCGTTGATAGGCCGTTCAGCCATAACCCCAGCGCATAATAAGGCATCCAGGGTCTGAGAATGCGTGTCGAACCCCATATTCTCTTTTCGATTGGACGCTACTGTATTTTCAACCCATGGCCTGCCTGGGGTTACAAAAGAAATTAACCACAAAAGCTGGTTGGTCTCAGAGCTGAAAGGCTGACAGCTGGGCTTAATTGAGCCTGCCCTTAGTCAGAAATTACAAAACTTCGGCTCCCAATAGATAGATTACTTTTCCCCGCGTTGCAGTTGCATTAGGCATCAACCCAGAAGCCTGTCAACTCTATTCTAGCCATCGTCGTCCAAAGCGCATCAAACGTCAGAACAGCGCGGCTTTTCATTACGAGACTGGTCACATAACTAAAGAGACATGAGACGTGAAGCGTCTACAATGGCAAAGTTATGCAAGTATTGTTCTATTATTGTCTCATTGCAGTCTAGCCCGTCAGCTTCAAACCAGGACTCTTCAGAATCTTTTGACAACGACCATCCCATTGAGCACTATTCTAATGTGGAGAAACTTATCGAATCTGCCAATGAGTGCAGCTTTTGTAACGTGATTCGGAAATTTTGGACACTTCAACATTTGCTCGAGCGCTATCCCGACATCAAGCAGGATAAGTTCGGGCTACTCAAGCTTTCTCTCCAACTTATCAAAATTGGCTCCTGTGACCCTGAAGTTTCTTGCGTTCTTCTTCATGGGGAAATTGAAGTACCATGGCATGCCTTTGTGGGTAGCTTCACAGTGTCAATCACGATTTGTTCTATTGGCAGTATGATCTCAACTGGCTCTACCGCGTGTGTGACTTACTGATAATCCATTCAGGTAAAGCAAGCCAGACCTCACTATGGAAAGGCCACGATTCATCAATTAAGGAAAAAATTGAGCTTATAAAGTCATGGTATACAGATTGCGTATCCCATCATGCCGAATGTGCACCGCCCATCCAGCAATACCCGACACGTCTCGTTGAGATAGGGGCGGAGACAAGTGAGCTCCGCTTAGTGGATACAACCAATGAAGCTACAGAGAGGTCCGTATATGCCACCTTGAGCTACTGTTGGGGACCTTTTCGGCCATTTACCGCCATTAAGAGCAATTTGAATTCCCTCTTCGGGCACATACCAGCAGAATCTCTTCCACGGACGTTTCGTGAAGCTATCAGAATAGCATGGGGACTAGGGATCCGCTATATCTGGATAGATAGTCTCTGCATTATTCAAGACGATCTGGATGATTGGAGAAGTGAAGCAGCTCGCATGAAAGATGTATACGCAGGCAGCTCTATCACCATATCGGCATCAGATGCAAAGAACAGCATGCAGGGTTGTTTTGTCGACAACATTCCGGAAATACACAACAATCCTGAAATCCAAGTCGCTCCGATCATGAAGGTCTCTTCTGGTAGCAGTGACCTTCTGATAAGGCTTCACCAGGGAGACATTAGACACCGTACTATGATTCCAGCCCTCAGTACAAGAGGCTGGAGCATGCAGGAACAGTTACTATCTCACCGGGTAGTACATTGTATGCGACCAGAAATACACTGGAACTGCCATCGAAACTATCATACCGAGTCAAAGACTTCTTTTAACGGGAATGAGACCAAGAGTCGCGCGCCCAAATTCTTACCAAATTACGCAACTACAACTGAACTGCGCGAGCTGTGGTGGAAGTGGATGAGAGATTATTCTTCGAGGAACCTCACCATCACGAATGACAGGCTCAGCGCTCTGACAGGCATAGTGCAGCACTATGGTGACAGGACTGGGTTCAGACACATACTAGGGTGCTGGGAGGAAACCCTGGTTACTGACCTATTATGGATGCGAGTAGGCGACCCAGCTGATGCCTCGATGGCCCTCCCTGGGATTCCCTCCTGGTCATGGCTGTCTCGCACTAGAGATACCAACTTCGACTTTTGGAGTCGAGCTACATGTGCAGACCAACAGTGTACTGTCGATGATCACGTAAACATCGTGGAAGCAAGCGTCACTTGGACAGGAGAGCCCATGGTTTCAGACATCGCAGCTACGAAGTTGATCATAGAAGGCCCAGTCAAAAAAATCAGGCTTCGTGCAGATCCGAAGGGCGCAACATTCGGGCCGCCCTATATGAATGTTGGCGATGAAGAGCCTGATTTCAGTAGGGATCTTCTCCCTTGGCGTTGTGCAGCCCAGTTCGACCTTGAGAAAACCAGGCAAGACGGCATATACACATGCCTTCTTGTGCGTTCAGTTACCTCGCCAGAGGAACCTACCAGACACAAAGTGAGGGGGACATTTCTCCTACTCTTACCGGCGCCGGGTTCGGACGGCATGACTTATCAAAGAATCGGGATTGCTGCGATTCGTGGCGTTGAGACTGGGTTTAATTCCGCAGAAAGAAAGATAATCAACTTCATTTAGCAAGATAAATTGGCGTTGTTAATATTCAACTATGACTAGAATAGAACATCCTTACTGCAATTAATATGTCTTCTTCTGTAAGCATCGGTGCGATGACGTGACTTGCTGACTCACTGACAACTGTCCTACATATTGCTACTAATTATGAGTCACTCCTGTTATTCCATTCGATCTGTTGACTTCACCACTCAAGATGCCAACGATGTCTCTAGATGACACGCAAGTTGACGAACGAACACAATCGCTTATCCAAATACTCGAAGGGACTCCATACAACTGCTCTTCGTTGGAAGAATTGAGCGGTGGGAGCGCCAACTACGTGTATCGTGGCGTTCTCATTCATCCTTTACCTTCTCGAGATGGATCCCTCTCTGCCAAAACCGTCATTGTTAAATACTCCCTGAGTCATATACCAGGAAATACTGAGTTTGCAATTGATTTGTCACGCTGCGTATGAACTCCCCTATTATGTTCTATTACCTTTTGTCTTAGGCTTGGATGCGAACATGGAACAGCCGGCAGAATTTCCAAGAACATTTGATAATTAATTCTACAAGCAAACAGGCCGTCGAAACGTCTATGCTCAACCGCCTGAACGAGTCGTCGATAGCATCCAAGTCAGTCATAGTGCCAAATACTTACCATGCCCACAGGGAGACACAAGAAAGCGTTCAAGTTCAGGAAGACTTCCCACAATCACATGATGTAGCATCGCTCATGCGCTCATCAGAACTTGATGGTCTCTTGACTCAAGCAACAGCAATATCAGTGAGCCGAGAAGTTGGGGCTTGGCTTCGGTCATTCCATGAGTGGGCATCAGCAAGCCAACAAGCAAGTTTTCGACGAGAGATTGGCTGCAACGAACCAATGCAGAAACTCAAGCACCAAGTAACTTATGGTACTCTGCTGAGTATCTTGAAGAACTTCCCCGACGTTCTGGAAGACAATATTGAAGTCTTGAGAAAAGTCAAGCAACGAGCAGAAAGCGAGCTCGAAGACTTTACCAGTGGCAAAGAGGGAGAATACCGCGGGATCATCCACGGGGACTGCTGGATGGGAAAGTAAGCCGCCTATTATCCTTGTTGTTCACTCTTATGACCATGGTTTAAAGAGGATGTATTGACCCGCATTTCTTCGTGCTAATCATCCCGTTACCAGCGTTCTGCTGTCCAACATCCCACCGGAAGAAAACGTCCCTTCAGCAAGTACCGACATCATCCTCATTGACTGGGAACTGGCCCAGTTTGGCCACCGAGCTTACGACTTGGGACATATGATCGGCGACCTATATGAGACGTATCACTTCCACAACTCCGAGAGCGCTTTATTGTCAATTCAAAGCTTCATGGATGGCTACGGGGGGATTGATGATGAAATGGCTTTTCGAACTGCGATTCATGCTGGTGTCCAATTGCTGGGCTGGTACAATCGTCGTGCGCCACACTCGCCGGTGAAAGGAACTCCGGAACAAATCAGAAGTGCAGCAAAAATATCCACGGATTTCATCGTGAAAGGCTGGGAGAAAAATGGATCATGGTTTCAACGTACAGCATTGGCGCCGTTGTTTAAGTTTTCTTGTTAGAATCCCACCAGGAGGTTGTTGTCTCCTCGATTTCTCACTAAGCGCCATTCAATGGCCTCGAACATTTTTTAATACGAACGGTCGCGACCTCACTCGCGGTAGATGTCTGATATTGCCTGCTAATTCCGCAGATTGTAGAATAAGATTTGGTGTGAGCCATAAGCCCAAGCTGCCAGAATAACAAAACGACATTCCAGACGGAATGTCCCAAGGCCAAGATCGGATATTTACTACACTAAAAATATATCAAAAATAAACCGAAGTAAATGACATTTGATCGGGAGAAATAGTGCATTTGAAAGAGTTTGCATGGTTGTTGAGACTCCTGTTTTGAGCTGCTGGTCACGACGCCGAGTGGGTCAGCTCGACACGGGCGATTTTGATGAATATTTAATCATCTTGAAAGCCAATGCACCCAACAGCTGGTATGCTGGCGCAATGGTAGCGCGTAGTCCTCCTAAGACTAAGGCTCAGGGTTCGAGTCCCTGGTGTATCGCGAATAAGGTTGGTCGGTTCAGAAAAGACCCTCCGCCAAGTGGAACTTTTTGTGGTCTTGTCGAATCCCATTTTTGCGTTTCTGCGTTGGCGAGTCTTTCTGAAGAGGTGCTTTTTGCTCCCTTGCGCTATTCTTTATCCTTTGAATCTTTTTAGCAAGCTTGGTACCTTTCGCTCCTAGTATCAGAAAAATTAATCACGACACTATCGTTTTCGATCTTTGTAGACAGAGAGGGCCTGACGGCGAAAGGATTGCCGATTGGCCAGCACGTAGGCCTGCTTTTTATTGTGCTTGCAGATCTCTAATATCAAATCTTCATCTGGGCCATAGTCTCTTCCGCCTCCTGCTTCCACTCCTCGCGCCATCGAGACAACGGCGGCCGTCTCTGAACAACATCACCCATCGTCCACGTCATGCGCTTCCTATCCGTCTCCTCTGACACATCGTTATCAGGGCAGATGATATAGAACTCGTCTTTACCCATCTTCTCATATAGATACTCTGCAACCTGTTCTGGTTCCCAAGCACCCGCTGCCTTCTCATTTGACGAGCCTGCGCCAGCCTGTAACATTATGAGCGCTGTATTCTACACAAGAGGGTTTCTGCTTACCAATTTGGTCCAAGTCCAGCCAGGAACAAGAAGATGCACGCTTGTGTTAGTGTTCTTGAGGTCCCAGCTCAGATGCTCGGCCAGTGTCTTGACTGCAGCCTTGGAAGCATTGTATGCTGCATTACCAGGGGGGTTGGTGATGCCCTGCTTACTGCCGGTGATGACAATACTCGTCGGCTTGGACCTGGCGGCATCCTGGACCACAGGGAGAAATGTGTTTATGCCATGAATAACGCCAAACAAGTTGGTTTCCAAAGTCTTGTTTGTTAGCTGCTATTCGATGGTCTCTGTCTGGTTCACTTACATCTCGGAAGTAGTCATCATCACCCCAGGTGCCCTTTAAGCCGCGACCGGCGTTCAAGACCAAGAGCTCAATGCTTCCAAATTTATCAAGCGCAAGTTGTTTAAGAGCACCCCAATCCGAGGTCACAGAGACGTCAACCTTGGATGTGACAACATCGGAGTCATCTGGGAAGTGTTTCTTCTTTAGAGCATCGAGAGCCTCGTCATTGTTGTCAACGAGCAAGGCGCGCATGCCTTTGCTGCGACATGTCTTTGCGATGGCTAGGCCGATGCCTGATCCGGCTCCAGTGATCAATGCGGTCGAGCCCGCGCTGAAGACATCGGTAGGAGACATAATTACGAGGCCGAATGGCGTGCTATCGCTTGGACAAGTTGTAATGTGGGCGGTCACGTCTTTTGATAGTTGATCAGTGATCGTCAAGTAAAACTTCCAGAACAAGTGGTTATATCATCGCTTCGGACTTAACGGACCCGGCACATAATCCACCGGCATAAGCTCCGAAACTTTGTGGAGCATCTGAAAAGATACGTACTGCTAAAACATACAAAAAGAGGGGTAAAATGTACCAGATCTAAAACACAAATTCGCCATGAAGTAAGGTATCTGATCTTGGGATGGACGTATTTTTTAGCAGACTGCATCAGAGCTGTTAAATTCACAGAGACAGTGGAATACGTTCTGGACCAGGAGGTTATTCAAAACGAGCAGCCTTTGACATGACAGTAGCTTATCAATTTATATTGCAACAAGACTACCGACGGCGAATCTCTTTCGAACGCCAGTCCGTGGATTTTGTATTCCCTCGTGAGCTCAGTAAGCGGCTCGTGTTTCTTGTCGGCATTTCTCTAGTGCAGCCTCTCTATCGGTCGAATCTCAACCACACCATTAATACATGTATTTGTCTTGACGTTCTAGTACGTTTCTCTGTATCTTTATTCTGTCTACTCTCGTCCGCCATATATTGATCTAAGTATCAATGGCGATATTCGAGAAGATTTCTCCGTCTTTTGCAAGCTTATATAAGCAGTGAGCAGTTCGGTTGAGTTCCCTTTCGCTATTATATTCTAAAAGATTGCTACTTAATAGCACATCATAAAACCACTCGTCGTTGGAATGTGAGTTGCTAACAAGATGCGGGTACAGAAAATTCCGGTCAGGTGGTCAGACCAAATATGACTGTTATTCTGCGAGGACTATCTAATTGTGTCGCACTCTATCCTCGAACTTCCACATGAAGGTTAAGTCTATCGTTATGCATATCGTCAACGTCTGGACACAACTCAAGTCTTAAGCCTCCTTGGCTTTGGTCAATTATAGTATCGGTACTACCGTAGTTACCATCAGTAATGCGAGAATCATGGATTACTAAACCCTGACTTGATAGCGTTGAAGCACGCCATACTGCCCCCATCACGCGCTACTCGGAAGCTTGTTTCCTTTCCCGCTGCAGCCAAGATTGTTTATTCTCCGAGCCTACATGGAACGGCAATTTGTTCCGTCTTTGATCAATCGGAACAGAGCATACCACGTTAACGGTCATGTTAGATCTCTCGATGTTGGCTGGCTTGCTGATCGTCGTGGCGTGGCCCACAGCACGTATTATTTCTGATAAGCACGCCATGTGAACGGCTAACGTCTGCGGCTTTTAGACCGTTCCTTTACTTATTCGGGGACTCATTTCCTCTAAAAGTAGTAAATATGCGGAGTCAAGCCGACGCCTGCCCTGCACATTACCAGGAACTACGAGACCATAGTGATGTTTCCTAGCCAGACATAGCACGCCTTGTGAACATCTTCAAACGCCACTTCAGGCTAGGCATTTCCAGCCATCCAGGGATCTTTGAGCCTTTAACTACCCCACTACTTATAGTGTATCGTTTCATCAATGCTGGATCATGAATGCAAGTAACCAATCGAGGCGACTGTTGCAATACTAGAGGGGCCCACGCCTGTTCAGGCCGTGGTAGATACTTGCTTCTTAAGATTATCATACTTAGATCTGCCACTTGCCTGAACTTGCAGAAAGCGAAAAGTTTGTTTGAGTTGAGAAACACTGTTTTGCTCACCCATTGGTCCCTTGGTTCAAATCTGGCAAACCTTGACCTGCAGGTTCGAAAAAATGACCATAGAGAACGAAAGACCGAGGACTCCGTGGGCTCTCTTCAAAGAGATCTTCAACTGGTATCCTTCACACTATCCTTTGGAGGAGAGAAAGTAGGATCAATGACAGCGTCTAGCATGGGCTTGACTGATGGTTCTTCAGGCTTCTATTCAAGCTAGATATTTCGATCCTGGTTTTTGCATGTCTATGCTGTAAGTACTCGTTTATCCCGCCATAAGTCAATTCCCACTAATCGAAATAGTCTTTGTCAAGTTCCTTGGTAAGTTCGAACCCGGGACACGTGTGGACTTATTTAATATATGCAAGACCAAACAAACATCAGCAATGCATACGTCAGTGGCCTCAAGGAAGACTTTGGTCTTTATGGAAACGAGCTCAACTACTTCAACGTCTGCTATTATACGGCTTATGTCGTCTTCCAAGTTCCAGGCATGCTTTTGATGTCCCGGCCGTCCTTGTATGATTGGATTTCCACACCATTATGCCCACGTCTAACCTTGCCTAGGGCACGATGGCTTCTTCCAACTCTGGAAATACTCTGGGGGATTGTTACTTTCGCCCAATCTCGTGTCACCAATGTTCACCAATTATACGCTGCTCGTTTCCTGGTTGGCATGCTTGAAGCTCCAGTATTTGCGGGAACGCATTTCATCTTAGGTAGGTTGCCGCTCAAACACCTTGTCAAGTACTCGGTTATTGACTCTTAACAAGGCTCCTGGTATAGCGGTCCTGAGCTGTTCAAACGAGCTGGAACATGGTTCGTCTGCAATCCGCTTGGATCTATGGTCAGCGGCTACCTTCAAGCAGCTGCCTACACAAACTTGTCTGGAGTTGGTGGAATGCCCGGCTGGAAATGGCTCTTCATCATCGATGGCATTTTTACAATTCCTGTTGCATTGATCGGATTTGTCATTTTCCCTGGCATACCTGATTCCCCAAGACCCTTTTATTTGACCGAGGGCGAGGTTGATCTGGCCAAGAAGCGACTTGAGAAGGCTCGCATTCGCCGGCCTGGCAAGCTCGATCTCAATGTGTTCAAGCGAACTCTGAGAAGGTGGCATATTTGGGTCTTTGTCTTTTGTTATATGTAAGTGCTTTCAGGATAAACTCTGTGCATGATAGACAGCTAACAAGGTGTTTAGCTGCATGATCATCTCATCCTATCCGTCAAGTTACATGAACCTCTGGCTGAAGGAGGAGGGATACTCTGTACAGCAGATAAACACCCTCCCCACCGTTAGCAACGCGATACAGATTGTTGCATCCTGGCTAGGCACTACTTTGGCCTCTATATACGCGCCTTGGGCTATATATACAAGCGTGGAGTTTTCCTGCATGTTTGCAGCAATCTGCATGATCGTCTGGAAGATTCCAACAGGGTTAAAGTATGCTCCCAACCCCTCTCCCCTCGTGAAGAGTTGCTACAGACCTCTGGATACTCGGTGTGATACATCTGTGCTAACATATACATCCAGGTTCTTTGCCTGGTATCTATTCGGTGTATCAGGTTGTGCAAGTCCTATACTGTATTCAACGGTCAACACTATTGTCAAGGACGATTCTGAAGAGCGTGCGGTAATTATGGTAAGCAGTCTATCCTGTCTTCCACAAATTGATCAAGCTACCACTATTCAATCCTCTGTGTAACAATCTAACTCGAAACAGGGTTCAATGATGACATTCGGCTACTCATTCTACATCTGGGTCCCTCTCCTGCTGTTTCCCACGGCTGGACCAGATGGTGCTCCCAGATGGAGGAAAGGTTGGCCAGTTACTCTTGTCTTCTATTTCCTGCTATGGGCGGGGTTCATCACTGCGGTTATTCTGGGCAAAAGAGGGTGAGTCAACACAAGCATTCCAGCGGGACGTACTCTAACATTTTCGGTAGGCGCAAGAAGGATGAGAGACATCTGCCGACTGAGGACAGTGGTTCAACTGACGACAACTCGCCCGACCGAGAGCCTATTTACGTTCACCATGATCCCGATGCTAAATGATAAGTTCAATGCAGTGGATTGATTCCATTTGATGGATACGAGACGACGGCATGCAGAAAGATTGAAGCAACATTCTGTAGCTGTATTATATAACATTATAGCTACTTCAATTAGCTTCATTTTAAAGAAATAATTTATATAACTAAATAAAGGGTACAAAAATCCATTTGCCTGCCTATTTTATAAATCTTTCTTCAACTTTTACTATCTTGGTTGTTAGCTAACCAGCTAAACGCGTATAAATCAACCTCCACTCATCAGTCGTTTTGCCAAGCTTTGGCGCCTTGCAAGTCGACTTACCAAGGTACCCCTGTATTGATAAGCTGACTGCAGTTGCAGCCAAGACATCGACCACGAGCAGCCCCAATCCGATGCCTGCTTCCCGCAAGGACCTTTAACCAACCTAGGCCAACCGACCTAAGCGACACAGCTAGGGCTTACGGGACCTTGCCGGACACATGCAAGAAACCCTCTTTAGTTCGCTTGCGGCAACTACCGACAAAAAGACTGGCCGCAAGCTACGAGATATGACAGAGAGGTTGAGGGACGTAAGACTACCGTATGTACTCATGAAATCCCTACACCCAGGCGAAGACTGAACAGGGACCTTTTACTATGATGTACTTAGCGTTACTATACTCAGTGAAACACTGCGGGGACAGTGTTCTACCTAAGTGTCGAGCTTTTATGATTGTATCTGAGACCTAGGAACGACGAGACAAAGGTCGAGCTCGCGATCTTCAGGTGCGAGATGAAAAAGGTTAAATGATAAAATTGACATTCTCTAATATAGCTATAGACCTTACAACTACCTCTGTAAAAGTAAGGGCAGATCTATTATTTACTCACCGGGTATAATGTCTGCGCTTAATTACATGTATGATGCTAGACGCGGAGTACATTATATAATTTCGGTGACTAATTATGCCCGAAGTCTTTCGGCGCTTATGATGCGTGCACTAGCTTAGGTTTGACGCGGGGTATATTATATAACCGTTCGGCTACCAAGTATGCCCGACTTCACCTGTGTATATATCCTAGAGGGTTCCTTTAGAAAAATTTTCTTTTTGCCAGTTCCAAGTCCGCGTCCTTCGAAAAAGCCGTCTTGTACTGTAAACGATATTATTCCAGAAGCTTGACGCAGAACCTGTCTACTTCTAGATAGTAGAACAATCCTCACCACTCCCAAACCTCATCCTGCACGACTCCCCTTCCAGCAGCACATCGACGCACCATGGCTTCTAAAGCTCAAGGACGTAAAATCGCGATTATCGGCGCCAGTGGCAATGTTGGAGCCCCAACACTCAAGGCTCTTCTTGCACAGGGCGTCCACACTATCACTGCCGTTCAACGACCCGAAGCAACCAGCACATTTCCTTCTGAAGTCATTGTCAAAACAGGCAATTTGGAGGATGAGTCCTTTCTAGCCAGCACCTTTCAAGGTCAAGATGCTGTTGTATTCATGCCGCCTCTTCCGTACATAATCAGCGTTCAAGAGCCCGCAGTCCGTGCAGCCGCCAAGGCCGGAGTGCCCTATATCCTGCCATCTGAGTTTGGCCCAGATCCACTGGCCAAATCGCTTGTAGAGCAGAACCAGCTCCTCCAAAACAAGAAGAAGATCCGCGACCTGATCGAAGAGCTCGGTGTGAGTAGTTGGATCTCCATTACTGTCGGTGCGTTTCTCGACGCGAACATCAGGGCTGGGTTTTGGAGTATCGACGCCGAGCATAAAAAAGCAACGATTTATAGCGGCGCCAACGGCAAATTAAGCACTTCCAGTGTTACGCACACCGGCCAGGCGACCGCAGCAGTCCTCGGTCTTCCCGAAGATGACTTGGCCAAGTACAAGAACAAGCCCTTCTACGTGCCGTCTTTCCATTTGACGCAGCGAGAAGTCCTGAAAGCAGTTCAGGAAGCGACAAGGACGACAGATGAGGATTGGAAAATTGATGTTCAGGATATCAAAGATGCGTTTAAAGATTGCAACGCAAAGATTCAGCAGGGAGATGCCCTAGCTGGATATTTCAAGTTCTTCCTGACTCATTATCAAGATGACAACGGAGCGGATTTTGAACACAAGGTCGTGGCCAGCGAGGTGGAGAAATTACATGCGCTAGGGCTACAAAAGGAGTCTCTTGAAGATGTTATCAAGAACTCTGTGTAACTGCTATCATCATTTAGATCTGACAGGAAGAGAAGAGAGTACATAGGCAGCTGCGTGTCTGGGGAACAGAGAATCGCACTTTATGAATACGAAAACACTTATTGGTTCTTTATTGCATAGAACGTCATTGCCATCCTTTTTACCAATCATTCAACATCTATCCTCCACCCAAAGCAAAGAGCTGGCAAGGATGCCGGCCTACTTGCTGACTGGAAAGCGTTGCTGAGTCAGAAGATTGGGCTGCCGAAGCCAAGAGCATGCTATGCCCCGTTTTCTCCTCATTTCCACAAAATATCTTCAAGCGTCCATATACTCCAAAGATGAGCGAAAATCGGTTCCAGTTCGTCGATAATGCTGCCATTGATCGTCAATCTCGTCGTTCAATTCGTAGCCATGTTATGAGGGGTAAGAACGTTGGCAAGAAGCGAGTTCCTAGACGACAGCCAGCTGCTTCGAACTCCAGCAACAGCATCATGACAGTACCTCATATACAAGAAAACACTAGCTCAACATTACACAGTCACTCTATATCATCAGGGCAAGAGTTGAATTCAAGTGAGCTTTTCTCGCCCAGAGTGTTGTTTAATGTTGGCGACGAACTTGGAAGAATCACGTCTCCATACTATGTATCTGGTCAAGATAGGAAAGATATCTCACGGTGTAAGTCTACGGCAGCCAGTTATACGGTGGGACTATATAATCTGACAAGCTGAGTCCTTCTTCGTTTCTCTGAAATGGTATATCCACCTCTATTCACCCTTGGAGCGAGAAGGTCAAAAACCGTCTTCATTGAGTACCTTTTCCTGGATGAAGCTTGTGAGTCTAACTAGCATTAAACATTCCTATCTCATTATTAATATCGTCAGATTTTCACAGTTTTCTTGCCATGTCGGCAGCTTGCTTTAACTACATTACAAGCAGACAAAACGTCAACAGGTCTGAAATACACCACCAATGCAATGCGTTGCGACTTCTCAATGAAAAGTTGGCTGGTCAACATGCACTTTCTGACATTGCTATAACGAGCGTCATTGCAATGTGTCTACAGGCTTATTTCAGGCAAGATGCTAATAAAATGAGGGTTCATTTTGAGGGCTTGATCAGGATGATTGAGCTCAGAGGTGGAGTCGGCTCGTTAGTAGCTTATCCAGCACTCATGGACAAAATCAGACGGTAAGCAAAGCTTTCTTGGAATGCGGAAAGGTTAACACAAAGTTGACTAAACAATCTAAGGCTCGACGTTGATGTTGCGATGCAGCTTGGCATTCCACTGCACTTGGAGTTTGTTCCACTGTTTCCACAAGCAACCTTAACACCATTCTTCCCGTCAGGTTTCGACCTCCCAGATCCTTTCAGACAAACTCTTGAAGGCTCAAACGCACAACTCTACTCGATAGCACGTGATATCACCAGACTAGCGCAGTTCATGTCAAGAGTTACTGCCACCCCGGACTTGAGGCCGGGGGTTCTTCAAGAAACATTGATGTCTCTGTTCTATCGACTATTGAGTATCGATACTGTTGGTGGGCAGTACTTCATAGACCCTATTACTCAAGCGACGCACGTTGTTCTGATAGCTTTTTTGACTCTGACGTTGCTTCGTTTCGATCAACAACGTCGCAAACAATATCGTCTCGTTTCACGCCAGTGTGCGTCTCGACTCAAATCCTCTGGCTTCATCCAGGCCATGGTTAGTTATCCCGAGACACGCTTCTGGATGCTGATGGCTGCTGGGGGCACCATCTTGGAGGACCATGACTATCACTGGCTTATTCCACAGCTGAAAGAGACGGTGAATACACTCGGCCTTTCAACATGGTCGCAGGCCATATTCATCTTGAAGAGATATCCATGGATACCTGGGCTTCAGGACGAGTCATCCCATCGACTATGGGTGGTGTGTTTTGAGAAGTAGGTTTCTTGGCGGAGGTAAGGGGAGATGTTTACTTCCTACAACTTGAGAGATGAATGCAGATTGGACTCGTCCATGCCAAATCTCGCGGACTTTATCATTACTATCTCCGTAGCAGAGTTTGACTCAAACGACAAATAATAATTTGACTTATGCCTTAAAGCCGCGTCAGTCTTTTACCTGCAGAATCATTGAGCCAATCTGGAATTGGTTGCCGTTTTGGGAAGCTAATTCCTGATTGGCCTGTTCCACGATAAGCCCCTTGGGCTGACCAATTAGGAGCAGTCGTACCCTTGGCGAACGTCTTGATGCGTTCCTGGCTTCACGACAAGCGAGGTCTGACAGTGTCTCGAGGCTGATGCTATGCTCCAACGTACATGAGGCATGCCATCCGTCAGCTACCTTATGCTCGTATATTCCTATGAACTGGCCAATAAGCAGCCGTGCTAGAGGCTGACACCCCATAAAAAATTAGAAACCATCACCAAGCAATGTCTTTCTGATCTATATAAGAGTGCCATCAGGACCGCTTTTGTGTTTGTATCATTTCTCCTCCCATATCCTCCCAGATTTATCTCTATCCTTGTATCTATCACCATGTCTTCAAAGAAAACTTCTGAGACCGCACTGAGTAATGTATTTCGGTATCAGTACAGCTCCCTCCCCATCACTCTCACCTCTACCGACTGCGCCGGTAAGGTCTTCATTGTCACCGGAGCCAATAGCGGCCTTGGTTTCGAATGTGTCAAGCATCTCGTTACTCTCGGCTGCAAGAAAGCTGTCATGGCCGTACGCTCTCGTCAAAGAGGCCTAGATGCTCTGGCCCTCGTTGAGAGTGAAACGGGTGTCAAAGGCGTCGCAGAGATATGGGATCTTGACGTGAGCAACTTTGACTCGGTCAAGACGTTCGTGGCAAAAGTTGAGAAGGACTTGGAGAGAGTGGATGGTCTCGTCAACAACGCTGCGGCAGCTAACGGAACCTGGAGCGTCGCCGAGGGCCTGGAAAGTACCATTGCTGTCAACGTAGTCGGGACAATCCTCCTCACGATGCTAATGATGCCTTACCTTCGAAACTGTGTCAAACAATTCGGCTGCACACCCAGAGTCAGTTTTCTTCAAAGCGGTCTGGCATGGGGCCGCATAGATGATTTGAGCAATATTGACAAGAATCGTGGCATCCTCAACGACGTAAGTGACTCGTCAAAATGGAGTATAGATGGTGTCAACAGGTACTACCCTCTTCGAAGCACTCAACATTCTTCTTTCTAATACGGACAGATATTCTCTATCGAAATTGCTACAAATCCTCGCCATCCGACGGTTTGTGAAGCTAGCCCCTGTTGAAGAAACCGGCGTCGTTGTCAATTTTGTCAACCCTGGTCTTTGCAACACCGGCCTTGTCAGATATCTCACCTTGTCCACGAAGCTTCTCGTCACGGTCTTACGCCTAGTTATTGGCCGCAGTGCTGAATGGGGTAGCCGATCGCTTTTGTTTGGTGTGGCAGCTGGTAAGGAGAGCCATGGCAGGTATTTATCCTACTGTGAGGATACAGAGTAACCAATTGCCTATGGTTGTGTTTGGGTAACCCGTGCTAACAATGTCTCAGGGAATGGGTTCCTGAATGGGTTTCCAACTCAGAGGGTGAAGAGTGGGCTGTCGCAATCTGGGATGAAGTCGCCCGTCATTTGGAGAAGATTCAACCTGGTTGTGTCGGCAAAGCATTGGATGCTTGAACCATCATAGTTGTTTGCGTGGTAATTCCATGGGTTTTGTGGGTTTTTAATTTTCTGACTGTTGAGCGCATTTCTTCACCACTCTTATCATCCATGTTTCGGGCAGTGTAGTTGTCCAGGCGTGGGGAATTTATGGTCTTGGTATGTCAACATCTGTTTTGATTATACTTGTTCAAGATGAATCATGACACGCTGTCTCTGGGTTGATGAAACGACACTGTTCTGTCCTGCATATTATATGATGAAATCTTGCTTGCTCACACAAATTACTAGTGTGCCTATACCACACCAGACTATGAAGTCTCTTGAATATTCATGCCGCCGTATGTCTCAACGAGATTTGTCAATATGTGGGAGTCCAAGTCCTCCTGTTTCTTGACAACGCTTACTGGCCAGTGACTCCTCACTGCAACAGCCATTTCCGGTTCAGCGTCAATCTCATCTTTTTCCAGAGCCATTGAGCTTTTCAACAAGCTAACCTCCTGCGGGCGCATCCTCCCTCGGATGACTCGGAATAGCGCCTGTGCCAAGTAATGATTTTGGCGCTGGTTGTAAAGACCGTGAGCAATAAGAATAAGTGTTGATCGCAAGGTTTCGAGCTCTGCCTCGGGCATGTTCTCTTGGATAGCGTCCAGGCAATCATATCCAGTGAGCATAAGCGGTATGACGATAAAAAGGTCCATTGCTTCAAATCCGTGCCGGAGGAAGTAAAGTTTAACAAGAGTCTGAAGATGTTTCTTAGCATCAGCTACAACTCGCTGTGGAGAGGGCTCCTGTTTCGTTGCTATGTCGAGGAGGGGTTCAAAGATCGTGAGTAGTAGGTGATGGTAGTACATACTGTCGCCCGTTGTCAGAAAATCCTGCCAAAGTCATAAGGAGCAAGAGAGATCTCAGTCTAGGTCTACTAGCGAAAGCTTTCTCGTGGGGGACTTACTGTAGTTGAAGGTGTCCGGGCAGAGCGATTCTTTTTGGAATCAGCGGCTCTGGTAGGTTGTCGTACCAACTCTGTAGCCGCTCACGAAACTCGTAAGCTTGTTCAGGGTCTACCTTGGAATTTTTTGAGTAGGCCGCATCGCAATACTCGTTCATGATGACCCGGAATTGGCTTCTTGCTCGAAAGACTTGACCGAAGTAGGACGGTGAAAGGCCGTGGTTTAACGGATACTTAACCCATATCTCGCCGTACCATGAGGGGTCATCTGAAGGACCTGGTAGTGGCCATTTGGGAGGCTTCTTGATGAGCGGAGAGAGCATGAACGAAAAAGCGGAGAGGCTTTAGAGATTAGTTAATAGTCGAATATTTAGGAAGAGTGTACTCACGATTCCCAGTTGTATAAAGCCCATGCAGTGTATTTCCAGCCCCTTTGCAACCGTTCGCAATGCCCTTCTCTGGTAGTGTCGAAAATACGAAGTTGATGGGCCAAGGCGACCGCCTGAATCCTGTAGGCTTGTCCAATCTCATCTAGGCCGCATAGGTTGTGGAATACAGCAAATAGAATGCCCGCCTGGATGGTTGTGATCCGTGGCACAGTGGCTTCCAGTTCCCACAAGCGTTTAGCCTCTGCCATAAAGCGGTATACTAGGTTGTTCGGGTTCCAATATTCAACACGATTGGAGAATCGCGGATAACAGACCTGAGAGCATGTCAGCCAGGTCAATCTTGAAGACTTGAGTGTCATCTTACACAAGCATATGCAAGAAGTGCGTTGACGAGAAGCGACGAGCAAAAGTCTTTACGTAGGGCTGCCATATCTTCTAAGAACAAATCTTTATGAAAGGCTGCAGTAAAATGGTATTCGCAACGAAACAACACATTGAGCAGATCTCTCATTAGCTCATCATCATCACAAACGTTGGTCCACAACGACATTCTGACATCGGAGAGCAAAGGCTCAACGACTTGTGCGGCATGAAAAGGCTTCAAATACAAACTTCTGTATTCCTCGGGGCCCAGATTGACGAGAAGGCGGGAATCGGTGCGCTCCGACGAGTTGTCGTTTGAGTAGAGCGACGCTGCTTCATGGATCAAGGAGTTTAGGTAGGGGTTGTTCAGGTCGTGTTCTCTAAGCATCTCAGGTCGATATGGAAACTCATATCGAAATCGTGTTTCGGGAACAACGGCCATTTGAAGCAAAATGTCTCCCATCTTAACATGGTTGAGAACCGAATCAAGGTTAGTCCCGGATCTAATTCTCCGTAGAACATCCTGGGCGTCCTGGTCGGGTAAGTTCTTGAGAAGCCCGATGAGTTCTTCGTAAATCGTGGAATCAAGACCCGAGTCGCTCGTACTTCGTTGGAGTGCCTGTGATCTTGTTTCGCCTGGTTTCGCAATATAGAGGCATGGGATGTGGCGTTGAAGGCACCGCCGACAGGTCGGTCGGTCACCAGAGCACTACCAGTAGCAGTTAATTCCTGCCCAGTGCGGTTCTACATGAGATTTGTTTACCTTGACTTTGTGTTTACGACATGCTTCACAAGCTGCGATTACAGGGTTTAGTCGTGGCCTGGAAAGTTTAGGCGTTGAAGGCGGCGGTGGTCTATCGTGTGCTGGTAATAGACGGCGTTGCTTAGCTCTGGCAGCTGCTGATGCTGGCGTTAATGCGCGAGAGTCGGACATTGATCACCAACGTCGGATTCTGTGCTTGAGACGCGGGGTTTCGACAGCAAAAGAGGCTTGAAGTTTGCCGCTGTTCTTTGGTCAGAAAACCTGAAGTGAATGTTACGGACAATAAGATACAGCCTCGAACGGATGGTTTGACAATAGTGGATCAACATATTATTATAAGCAAGCTAAGTTATCCCGTTTCGTGAATACCCCTGGTATCTGCTTACAGGCGCCATCCGTGGCCAATGGCATCGATCGGGAGTCATCGCCGGGCGAGACGTAGCTATGACATCATTTCCTCCTAATGAAATAAGTGTGTGGTATACAATCCGTCATACCTTAAGCAATTCACTTTCAGGTGGGAACTGTATTCACGTAAGACTTCTCATCGCCACTACCTGCAGGCTTGTCGACGTAATCTTTGAATCACCTAACCATAGGCTTCATTCGGTTTCACCCGGTTTTCAGGCGGCACCAGACCACGAGTCGCGCGAAGTCTGAGCGTGTTTCCATCTGCTGTGATACAAAAGCTCTCCTTCATGATGTCCGGGCTCCCCATGTCCGAGGACTTTGTGCCTTCTCCCGATTGTCTGTCTACAAGAGCAAGAGCGAGGAGGTCTGGAACAGATTCCCATGAAGACGAGGTAACCCCCGACGCGATAGACCAGATCGAGTAGGCTATCACGAGCAGTGCATAGACATAGAAGACAGCCATAGCTCCGCGCATAGTCAAACTGTTGTCAGCAAATGCAAAGCCTGTTACCCAAGTCTCCATCTCCGTCTTGAAAAAACGCTCTTTGTCCTCATTGGATACAGCATAGGGACTTCCACCAGCGCCAAATACCTTGCCGTCCTGAGGCATGAAGCTTTTCCACCATTCGCCATCTGGATCAGCCAGAGTCGTAATAGCAGTGATGTTAGGGGCGGCTCGTCCCAGGCCGTTGGCTGTCAACCCTCCGAGAATTGCCTCCACGTGCTCTGGAGTTCTCGAGCCTTTACCGTCCGATGTCCAAACGCCGCTGTTGAGAAGCATTTCGTGAATGATAGTTCGATTGGTCCTTGTGTCTACGGGGTTCAGGTACTTGGCGAAGCTGGGTGCAATGTGAACACGCTGGCCATAACCATCGTTGGCGATCCAAGAGCCTCCGAGTCGAGTCGCGATAGCACCCGAGAATGGTGGGTAACCCTTGCTAACCATCGCAACTGCATCCCCACTCAATTCTGTAGTAATCCATCGAGCATCAACCATGCATCCGTAAATATCAGCTGCCTCCTTGGACTTGTTGGAGGGCACTGCCACTACCACGCCGACAGAAGTCTTGGCGATAATCGGTGCAGAATCGAACCAAAGTACCTCGGGCTTCTTCAAGTCCGGCAGCATATCTGACAACCAATCGCTTACAACATTCTTTGTAACGTTCAGTGTCGTGGGAGGAAACGCCACAAAATCGGGGAACAATATGGTCTTTGCTTTGGCGTTGTATACGGATGTCAGCTCACACCTAGTATTGGTGATGGGCATGGGTGCACTGAGCTTGTGTTCAAGCTTCTGAACATTATTGAATCGAGTTTGTCCTCTCTTGGCTGAGTCATCCGCAGCTTGCTCCCAGTGCAATGAACTTATAACGCAAGCTCCGGCTGGTCCAAGGTGTGGCATCTTGGCCACTGTGTGATTCGGTGAGTTGAGGTTGAACCACTTCTCTCTGATATCAATCACAAGATTTACTAGTGTCGAAGAAGTTCCAGAGACAAGGATCTCGTTAGGAGGTCGCCTGACGAACAAACCGTTGTCCACCTCACCAGACATCGGAAGCTTGGAAATGAGTTGGCTGTTTATCACGTCCCACTGCCAAGAGGGGCACAACTCGTTTCCAGTAGCATTGCAGACGGAACCGAGCGTGTGTTCTTCAGTCAGCTCAGCGGGGAATAACTCTTCCTGAGTACCATTGAAGTAAACGAAGCTGCCGCCAGCTCTCCAATCGCCTTCCTGTGGCATCATTGCGACAGCACTAAGAGATGAGGCGCCCAGAGCCATGATTGTGCAGATGAAGACTGTGATTATGAAGGCGATCTTCTTCCATGTCTGAGAGAACTTTCCCTTGACAATACTTAAAAACTCTTCAGACCAGAGGAAGCTAATGTCAGAAATTTGTTGACCGGCCACCAGAGCACCGTAAGGAACGGATTGACCGATGGTAAACTCGTGGCGGATCATGGAAAAGACAATGGCGTTGAGAGACAAGACAATGAACATTTCCATGAGCTTGGACGCGAACTGGATTCCGAGTTTCTTCTCAACGTCGTAACCGGGCTTTCCTTCCAGTTCCTTGCCGATGTAGTAGTTCTTGAAGATATAGAAGCTCAGTGTTATTATACCAGCGATTGCTGGTACATGAACCAAGGCGGTCAGGACTGCGGTGAAGCGGTCTTTGACAATGGGGACCTGGCCTTTGTTCTTCTTCTGAATTGAAGCTTCAAGAGCTTGCATGCGCCATTTCTTCAGTATCGTCTTTAGCCGAAAGCCAGTTGGTTGAGCTTTCGTTGTCTGCTTCTCTAGGTTGTCGGAGGTGAATACGGTAACACTGTCCTTGTTCCGCTCAGCGGAATCCGCATGGAATGGGGTATCATTGTGTCGCGATGGGTGATAAGGGTCGTGTTCATCCGAATTAACGGGCTCGTACTGGGGCTGGCTGCTTGGAGCAGACCTATCGGCCATGGTTACAGAGCCACGACCGAAAATAAATATGCCTTAATCTGAGGAGCTAAGAAGTGGATAGACGGAGTGTTTAAATTGTCGCCAGCCTACTTTCACGCGCAATCACTACCGCGTTGGGGGCCAAAATGTCGACAGGCCACTGGTCGGTCCACAGCCCTAGTAGTCAACCATCTACAAGGGTAAAACACTTGCAGGTTTCATAGGGCGGCTTTGAACAGGGATCCTGTGTTGGTGATAGCGCTTATTTATTGCCAAGTATGATATTAGAAGGCGAGGGGCCGTATGTTGACTGGGCAAAGGCAGGTAATCTACCCATGGCTGCGGGAACGATCATGGATGGGGTTTTACGGATACAGACAAGGTAATATTCGGTCAAGTGCTCATCGGGTCCAGGGCAAGTCCGCCCATGGTCTAATTCCGCACCTTGACTCCAAGCAAGCAGGGATTATATCCATCAATAACCCATTTACTTTTGCTTGTTATGTTTCAGCCTCGACGTTTCGGATGGCAGTATGATCAGACATTGTTACACTCTTTCTAAGCACAGATTATCCTGGGTTGATAGTTGGGGTCCAAGCCTTATCCTTGGCCAAGTTGTGTGGTATTATTTATGAATACTTATGCGCTATGGCACATGCACGGCAGTCGCCTATAGTAGCTAGATAAGAAATTTCCTACCACTATTCCCACTAAGCACTACACTTATCTCAAAGGAACGCATCCACTTAGCGGACTGAGATACAGTGAAGAATCACCAGCATCATCGGAATGTGGGATGTGGGTAACGGGCCATTATTCTTCCGCT
Source organism: Fusarium sp. MBC 119 (assembly GCA_030411635.1). NCBI lineage: Eukaryota > Fungi > Ascomycota > Sordariomycetes > Hypocreales > Nectriaceae > Fusarium > Fusarium sp. MBC 119. The sequence goes on from JAPERM010000133.1 coordinate 322,711, forward strand.
CCGTTCCATTCTGGGCCCCCAACCTCCTCTTTATTTCAACCCTTGCCTTTGCACATCCTTCAAACACTGGGGCCCTCATTTTCTGGGTCAATCCGGACACGGTTTCTTTTCGGGGCGATTTTTGTGTTTCTCCGGTCAAATTGCAAACCTCTACAGGGTAGGCTTAGGATCACAACTCAAACTCGATCCTATCCTGCATTAGTACCAAGCGAGGTGTTTTGTCACAATAGCAATATACAATCTAGTGCTAGGGAAAGTATTGAGTTATTATTTATGAGCATATTTACAATAAAAGTATCATTCATTAACTTGCTCCCGGGACTATGCCCAAGCTGTATTTATCGAGTCTTCTCTTGGTGTTCATCGCCTGTCACCAAAATCAGTGCTAGCAACTGCGACGTGGCTCAAGCGGGTGTTCTCTGATCTCCACAAACCATCAGGTGAGCTAATCATTCGTCATATCATTAGCCAATGTATCCACTTGCGCAAATTGCGACCCACTCTACCTGCCCTTTATCGAGAGCGAGATAAGACATGATAGCACGGACATTGGGTCTGTCTTTGCTATATAAGGTCTCATCGTCCTCGTCCTTTGCTTCTGCTTTTCTTTTCTCTTCATACTTACCTTGCCTGGAACTTTGCCCATGATCAAGAATATGGGAGTTCAGCGTGGAGCATCTGCATTGCACAGCGCGGTATCGCTCCATTCTCTATTACCCTTCGGGGTCGTAGGAGGTGTAATTTTTGATTTATCACATGTTTTCATTGTGTCTTGGGCTTGATGCTCGATCACGAAGAGGACGTTTAGAATGCCATAATGCCATCAAATTGTAGAGCTGTTGTACCCCCCTGCTTCGTTATCCGCCAGACATAGCAACTTGTACATCCTGTTCATCCCTTCCCTTGCAAGTTGTCTGAGCCAGAGATCAGATTGTCATACGGAGTACACGATCTTGATTTTTCTGAACCAACGTTTCATGTCATGCCTGGCACTCAAGACAGGTGCCCCATGTCTCTTATCCCCCGTTTGAGGTCAACATCTCATTACTTCTAACGTCAGCACCTCCACCCTATTGCCTATTGGCAAAAAAACCACTTTCAGATCCTCGGCATGCTTACTGATATCAGTGATACAAACATCCTCTTGCGCAAAGTCAGCGAGACGTGCCAACTCGCGTCGCGCCAGTCCCGACCATCCCAACTACTTCAAGTGGGAACTCTTCAATATCGCATCGTCATATGGTCGCATGGCTTGTCGTGGTTTAGTGAATTACTGGCAATGCCGTCTTAGCCGTGCATCGTTGACACAATCTGTGGCAGAAGTGGTGTATAACGCACCAGCGTCTCAATGTGGCAGGAAAACCGTTGTTTTGCTTTGTTAGCTTGTCTAACGGCAGACCAGAGCGATCGGCACGGAAGGCCCGAAAGCAAGTTTGTATGTTGATCTCTATCCACTCCGAAAACCGACCATCACTAGTCGCAGGAACGACACCCGTTCAGCCATTCAGCACTCTAAGCTGTATGGCTTTCATGGCCTTCTAAATCTTTGAACCTTATTATCTGGGGTTCCGAGGTTAAAACTCATACAACCAGGTACAAGCTACGCGGCAACCCTGTCGAATCAGTGCTGCCCCAGTCCTTGTTAATCAGATCCCTGGCTTGGCGCCAACAACCTACGACAACTTCGACAGGAACATGAGATTCGTGCGGCCCGTTCCCGACAAAGCGAAAAAGGGAAGTTAATCCACGGCATGCCCGCATGTTCCTCCAGGCTGGACATGGTGTATCGTACAACAGCTGTTGGCTGTAACGTTGGATATCCCGCAATGGATCCTCTTTTTATGTAATTCGGCGATGATGTGAAGTTTGAGACGATTGCGACATCAGTCAAGGGGCGAAACATGCTATACAAAAAATTGTGATAAACAAGATATTTATGCCAGATTTCGCAGCGTTTAATTCATTTGTTGGAATGGTTTAGGTGAACGCGGTCATTTACCATTGGTGAGATCAGTACAGCGAAGCCATGGGTAAGTATGCAATGCCCGATTTGCGCAATAACTAGCTAATTGGTACTCAAAAGCATCCTCTGTTGAATCTCAGCAAGCTGGGAACAACTTTTTGAGTCCTCATGCACCACACACGGCAACCGAAACGCCAACAAAAGGCGTAGATATTGACACAGAGGCCAACGTCTTGTCAGTAAAAGATGCGGACTCCGAACAACTACCTCCTACTCCCGAAGAGCAACAAACACTGCGAAAGGTGGCAGGAAGAATTCCATGGGTCTCATATCTGCTGTGCATCGTCGAGCTTGCCGAACGCGCCTCATTCTATGGCGTTAAGACTGTGTTTAACAACTATATCCAGTTCCCGTTGCCCGAGGGAGGTAACGGAGCAGGAGCCGTGGCCAAAGATGATCCCAACGGTCATGCCGGTGCCTTGTAAGTATTTCAGGTAATTGATAGACTCGTCAACTAACCTGGTTAAAAAACAGAAACCGAGGCTTGCAATTCGCCTCGGCTATGGTTCTCCTCTTTAATTTTCTGGCCTACTTCATACCCATCTTCGGTGCATGGCTCGGAGACACCAAGACCGGCCGTTTCAGAGCGATCATGTACGGAGTAATCATCGGTGGCGTGGCACATGTCATTATGGTTGGAGGTGCGGCTCCTTCAGTCCTCAAAGCCGGTAATGGCCTTGCACCATTCATGGTCAGCTTCTTTCTTCTCGCCATCGGAGCTGGTATCTTCAAGCCAAACGTCGTGCCACTCGTCGTGGACCAGTACACCAATCAGACAGAATATGTCAAGACACTCAAGTCTGGCGAAAGGGTGATTGTGGACCCCGAAACGACGATTCAGAGAATCATGTTGATCTTTTACATGTGCATCAATGTCGGGGCCTTCTTCATGATTGCTACAACCTACATCGAGAAATATGTTGGATTTTGGCTGGCTTTCTTACTCCCAGGCATTATTTATATTCTCCTCCCCATACTTCTCATGTGGCGATACAAGAGTCTCATCAAGACACCGCCTCAAGGATCCGATTTGAACAACTTCCTCAAGATTGTCACCACTGCTATCAAAGAAAGCAAAGGCAAGCTGTGGGCCAAGAACTTTTTCGAGGCAGTCAAACCATCTGCCCTTGCTGCCAAGGGTAAGAGTGTTTCTTGGGACGACAAGGCAGTTGAACACGCCCGCCGAACACTCTCTGCATGCCAAATCTTTCTCTATCAACCATTATTCTATATCAACAACGGCGGTGTTGGTACGGTGCTATCAAATCAAGGTGCTTCGATGACAACCAGAGGCGCTCCGAATGATTTGATTCACAACTTCAATCCCCTCACGCTCATGGTCTTTGCACCTATCATGTCATTCGGCCTGTATCCGCTGTTGAACAAATACCACATCAAGTTCGGCCCTATTAGTCGCATGACTGTTGGTTATATATCCGCTGTCATCGGTAGCATTGTCGGTGCTATTGTTCAGTACCGTGTCTACAAAACCTCGCCTTGTGGATACCATGCTTCTGGCTGCGATGCTGTTTCCCCCGTGTCTATCTGGTGGCAGTTACCTATCGTTATGCTTGGTGCTATCGGAGAGCTTTTCTGCGCCGTCACCGCGTATGAGATGGCATACGCTAGATCTCCTGAAGGCATGAAGTCTATCGTTGTTGCCATCAACCTAGCCATGCAGGCTCTGTCAGCTGCACTGGCCCAGATTCTGATTCCCTCTATCAAAGATCCTAGCTTGATTGTAAGTTCTCGATTTCCCAACGGTTCAACCACATACTAACAGTCTTTTACAGTGGGCTTGGGCTGCACCCGGCATTGCTCTCTTTGCGCAAACAATCGTATTCTGGATACGCCATCATCATGTTAACGACGAGAAGTATATGATCCGTGAGTCTCCAGAGGAGAATGACTCTTCCTCAGTGGAGAAGGGTTCTGAGGCATCGAAAGAGGGGAGAACAGGTGGTGTCTAGATGTATACAAATAATGGTTACTCTTAATACCAACATAGGCCTAGCCTTGGACAGCTTTGAAGTTGGGTCACTTGTACTTGAATTCTGTTCAAGCTGACCTCTGCGAGGGTTACAGCACCTTACGATAGTCTGACGGCTAACCCGATAGTGAAACTATCAGTGCGTGCAAGTCAGCTTCCAAGTGATGGACCTAGCTCAATATATATTCAGAAACTAGTAGAACGGATTGACTCAATCTTTTATCTCCCGGGGTATATACCTTTTTCCCTAGCTTAAGCACCTCTAGCTACTTGATCTACCTCTGAGGAAACAATTACTCAAATTGTATTGCAAAAAATAAGAAGTTCACTACCCACGGTATCCACTCAGACTCGCTTCGAATATACACTGTATTTGCCTTTATCATCCAAAGCAAGTCAAACCCTTCTGCACCCCAGAATGCCGGGTTACTTCTCATTTTCGAAATTGCTTCGCTTGTAAAGGATATCATCTCCCATACTTCCGCCTCCCATTGCCATGGATATTTCCTCAATAGCGCAATTATGCTCTTTGTGAAAAGATGTTCCATTATCCTGCACACAAGCATTGTAATAAGGACGAACTTTAACATGAGAGCGCTTTGTATTTCATTAGATTTTGCATGCAAACTGACGAGATATGCACAATAGATCTCTGCTGATCCTCCTCTAGCCACATTCAGGGAAATATTTGAGTGGTTGAGAGAGTATGAGGCATGACCTAGAGGCCGTGGGCCAAATTCGAGGGCAACGAGACCTGAGAAGAGCTCTGGCTCACATAAAATATCATCGTCATCGTCTATCAAACGGACTCGGTCGAGATAAATGTAGTGCGAACTGCCAATTGTAGTAGCTGATAAGAGTAGCCTAATATCGTGCCCATCTATTGAAAGTAGCAGAGAAGCTTCGAAACCAGCACTTGTATCGTTCCGCCGAATTCCATGACGCATCAGCTCGACACTCGCATTTGTTCCGGTAAAGCTGAACAGAATGGTATACATAGTTAATATCTAACCCTTGCAGCATATGGTCTAATTGGTGAATCTCGAGAGAAAGTCTTCAGCTAGTAAGCCACATGCCAGGGTATACTTCAACGAGGCTAAGTGCTTATTGCTCCTATTCGTCTACGTATCATTTTTTTCTAGTCGTAATTGACAGGTCGATTTACAATAACCTAAGGCAAACAGTCGGTGAGTGAGTATTCTACCTTGCAAGGGAGGCAAGGCAAATTTCCCCGTGCTAATATCACGGTAGATGTTGTAGTCAAGGCTTGACTTAATAACTTGTTTATGGTTTTTTCCCCCTTTCGTCTAACAGCGCGCACTTGGCCCTGACAAATCACTAAGCTGTCCTTATTATTTGCTTTCGCTCATAAATTAGACCAGACCATCCAATAAGGATTTTTTACTTGGAAACAAACTTCTTCCAAATAGTCTGTAACGTATCTTATAAGAGGCTGATAATGAATAAAAGCGCTTGAAGAGGACGCATGAGTGGATAAAGCTATTGTTAAGGCTATTATCTTATGGTTGCGTCGTGGCCTGGGTGTCATAATTGAGGGGGCCTGCTAGGCATACTTGACATTGGATCTGAAAAGGAGGGTAATAATTTTGAATACCGGGCTTCGATATGTGTCATATGAAACAGGCGCGGTGGAGATGCCTGGCTAGACTGAGCATTGGGGGAGTTGTTGGGAAGCGTAGCCTGAGCTACCATTTGCTCGGCGATCAGTCATATTGATATTCTAGTAAGACAGTGATGACGTGAACTTCGTGAAGGTGCAACATGTAAGAGAAATGTTCAGCTTGAACTGCTTTGATAATCGGGGTTTACTTTTTACAAGCATCTACCTACCATTTGGGAACGGTTCACACACACACCATCAGTGTTGTCTATACATTCGTGAGTATGTAAACATAGTAATTGCGCTTCTGCTTCCTCTCGGATTCTTAAGCCACTGAGATAAAGCAACATCCTCAACTTGCTCAAAATTTCACATTCAAAGCTGACTACTACGGCAGTAGAAAAGTGAATGAATTGCCATAATACTCCAATTGACCACTACCAGCTTATTCGTATACTGCGTCAGCGGCATAAGCTTGAGCCAAGGAAGGTGGTCAGATCAGCCCTATTCGGCGGTACCGTGTTGGCAAAGCCCAATCAGCAGTGTGCCATCGCGGGCTAAATCTGGCGGCCAAACTTGCTCACTACTTGCCTGATACGGTGTAGCTTTAGAGACTTCAGTACCATCGTGAACTAGGTGTAAGCACTCAGTAAATCGGCCTGTCCAATCTCCTACGGACACGCATAGACTCCTACGGACTTCTGGATTCTATCAAGAGCAATTGCATACTCAAACCTAGATAAAAGCGTAAATGAGCCAATAAAAGTTCATCAAAAACAAGAGAGGGATCTGTGGTTCGAAGTCAGTATCGTAAGAATCCATGCCACTTCGTAGAGCCTAGTAATATAAATACCATGTGTGCCTTGCAGAGAAAGGATCAGTCAAGATCACTATCTCTATGGTCTTTTCATCCGAATTCTTCAACCATGACAGACAAGACCCCATCATTGACTAGTCTCGCTGAAGCCGCTTCCCAAGCAGCGACGGCTCTAGCATCGAAGCTTGAGCAGGGCGGACATGCCGCGCTGTCGTTTGCAGAAGGAGGCCTTGCCGATTACCCCAAGGATCCTGAAGTGCTCGGACTTCGTATGCAGTTGCTTGACGCTACGACTGATCTGTATCGACTTGCACTAGGACCAACAGACACTTTTTTCCTGGGTCCTCTTCTTGTTCGTCAACGCATCCATCAACTTCTCAGGGGCTATATGAGACTAATGCTTTAGTGCAGGCCACTCACGATACATCGATCCTCAACATTCTGAATCAGTTCGACTTCTGGAGTGCTGTACCCTTGGATGGGTCGGCAACTTATGGCGAAATTTCCAACCGGATTAATCTCCCGGAGAGTCTCGTGCGTCGTGTTCTCAAGTATGCTATATCAACCCGGGTTTTTGCCAGCACCCCAGGCAAACCTGATAGCGTTTCCCATACTTCCATCTCCGCTATCCCTACCAGGAACCAGCTATATCAAACCTGGCTTCGTCATTTATGTGAAGAGGCCTGGCCAGGAGCTCTTCACATGGCAGAGTCCTTCAAGAAGTTCAGCAGTGGTAAAGCAGAACCTAGTCAAGAACCTTTGGAAAGTGGCTTTGCCTTGGCCAACGTTGATAAGTTGGATGAGCCACAGTCTTTCTGGGATTATATGAATCGCGAAGTCGAGGGCAAGCCGAAAGGGTGGCGGGCTAACAAATTTGCTGAATGTATGCAAGTTGCAGCGTCAGCTTCGGCTATCAAGACGGATGATCTGCTAAAGTCTGCTTACGACTGGGCTAAACTTGGTGAAGCTACCGTGATCGATGTAAGTGGCAGTCACTTGACCACTGTTAATAGCATACTAACACTTCCTAGGTTGGAGGTTCGAGTGGCCATGACTCCGTTCATATCGCCCAAAATTTTCCCAACCTGCGATTTGTTGTCCAAGACCTTCCAGAAGTCCAAGCCTCTTTTGACGAGCAAGTGCCAGAAGACATCAGGCCCCGAGTCAGTTTCGAGACTCACGATTTCTTGGCCCCTCAAAACACCAAAGGCGACGTGTACATGCTAAAGATGGTCTTGCATGACTGGCCTGATAAGTACGCGGCCAACATTCTCAAGAAGTTGGTACCGCATCTGGAGTCTGGCTCGCGAATCCTTCTCGTCGAGGCTGTAGCGCCACCAGACACGGCTGCACTTCCTTTCGCTACTCTGGGACGAATGATGAATGCCGGCGATTTGCACATGTTGCAATTCTTCAACTCCCAGGAGCGGAGCCTGCAGGATTGGAGTGATTTGCTAGACAAAGTGGATGAGCGGCTGGCTATTACATATGTGTCTCAAGTGCCTGGATCTGTGCACCAGTTCATTGAGATTGAGCTGCAGAAGTAGAAGATAACGAGGTGAAATATCTCTGAGGAGAATAGCTCCGTTGAGGCGTGAGAAGTAAAACGAAGGCAGTTACGACATTTTCTAACATTAAGTAGAGCTTCAGATCGATCATTTCAATTGTTGACTATATCTAAGCCCGCAGTCTACAGCGTAGCTATGGAGTTAGAGTGAGTGTATTGCAAAAAGTGATGATGTGTGTAGACTGTGTTTTCTTAGCAGCAGAGTACAAAATTACGAGTTGCCTAACTTAATAGGACTCGAGACGAATGCGGTTTGTGTGGATCGAACACACGACCTTCAGATATCGGTGATGAAGTTTGGCTTCAGTCTGACGCTCTCCCAACTGAGCTAAACCCGCGCCATTCGATTATGTCAGCCCACATGTAAACAGGCAATATGAATGCGTTGTTGCTAAAACGAACGAGCATATCACTCAAGCAACAGTTTGATAGCTGTGCTTCTAGGAGAGGTGGCATGTGCTTGGCACTTGTATCAGATACTCATAGTAGAATTCGGTATGAACTCGTTCTTTCAGTTATCTAAGCGTTTCGTGTACAGTACCTAGGTGAGACATTTATGGCAATCAAGGCGCATATGCCAGTTATTGGATTTAAGGAACAATTTGCGTATGATACAGATAGGTAGTTTAATAATTAGAAATGATCTAACTAACATACAATTATGCTCTATGTCTTCTTTCCAAAACAGGACATAAATGCTCGCTTCCCAACCAATGCACTGCGTAATATCGTAAAGCTCTTGATCTTATCCGACTTCTTACTCGTTCTCCTTGACGTCGATGACGGTCGACTTGAACTTCCTGGCAGGAACCTTGCGGTTGAACAGGATATCAGTCTCACGGTATGAGCGATCCTTGAGTTCGGGAAGGAAGAAGTAAGCAGAGACGAAGCAGACGACTGCCGTACCTCCCCAGACATAACCACACTTGCCCGCAAGGTTCCATCCTGTAGGGTTGAGCAGCTGCGATGCCAGGTAGATCATGGGGATCTCGGCAACATAGTAAGCGGCACGACCGACACCAGTGCTCAGAGCACGAAGACGCACGGACGATGTCTCGGCAATGATGGTGTAGGAAATCGGTCCGAGGGTTCCGGCGTAGACGAATGAGATTAAGATACCTAGAACAGCCTGGGCGTAGTTGGTTGCGCTGTTCTGGTGGATGGAGGCCACAACACCGAGAAGGAAGAGGAACGTGACGTTGGTGACCGTGCCCCAGAGGTAGATGGTGCGACGTCCGAACCAGCCTGTGACAGGTAGAGAGATGATGTTGGCAACAAACTGGAGGCACGAGTTGATCAGGTTGAGCTGGAACGCACGTTCGGAAGATACTCCGGCCTCTGATACGAGAGTTAATAATGCAGTTCCCAGGTACAGGGTATTAGAAAGGGTCACTCACGTTCAAAGAAGAAGGTAGCCTGGTTGGCAATCAGGTTACCAGCAAAGTTCTGTGAAGCGTAGATCAAGCAAGTGATGATTGTTCGCCTAAGATCAGTGCCCTTGACAAGGTCGATCAGAGAAGGGCTTCCACCCAGCTTCTCTTCGATCTCAACAGTACGCTCCATCATGGCAAGCTTCTGCTGAGAATGCTCCTTGTCACCGCTTCCCAGGCGCTCAATCGAGCGAAGCGCCTCTTCCTTGCGGCCACGTCGGATAAGCCACCAAGGAGATTCGGGGGCGAGGAATACCAGAATCAAGAGAGGGGTCTAAACAAATGACGTTAGTCTACATTCACAAATCTAAGAACATGAGAAGGTAACTAACGGGGAAGAGCCATTGCAGAGCCAAAGGCACGCGCCAAGCCCACTGATCATTCCTCTTGTTATAGGCATAAGTGGCACCAGCAACGATGATGGAACCAATAGACCAACTCATTTGCAGAGTAGCCGTGCAGGCACCTCGAAGAGCGAGAGGAACAATCTCACTGGCATAGGCGGGTGAGTTGGCAATGAAGAAGCCCCATGGCACACCCTCCAGAGCCTGTCCAACCACAAGAAGTTCCAGGGAGTTGGCCTATGATTGGATTCGGTTAGGCGGCCGGCTTGGCGTTGGGGTAACTTAACGACGACTTACAAAGAACGAAATGAAGATAGTAGCGTTCATGAGGACCAAAGCAAAGATGGTAGTCCAGCGATAACCGAAACGATTGGTAATAGGTCCAGCGAGGAAGACACCGACAAAAGCACCACATTGACCGGCTTGGAAGAGAGCACTCTGCCATCGAGTCGGGATGGTCCAGCCTGATCCCTCGACATGGACACCGTAATGTTTTTGGAAGGCCGGAAGTGCGACGAAGTTGCCGTTCAAGAACATGTCGAACGATTCCATAACCTGGGTGGACGATACGTTAGCAGCTATCGAGATCGCTGTTCGTTCGAAGGAAAACTCACAATGGTGAAGCACATGATGAACGCCCAGAAACAGGCCCAGGGATGGCTCTTTGCAGCTGCCCAAACACCCTGCTCGTGCTCACGCTTCTCACCATCAAAAGCATCGTTCATAAGATCGGAGTTGGCTAGAACCTCTGAATGGTCCAGCTCAACATGAGCCAATTCATCCTTTGGCTTGAGGACTCCGGACGACATGCTGAGATAGTTGATTCGCAATTCTATCTTGCCAATGCAATAGATGCCAAGGAGATAATCACGATAGCCAAGAGATGCCCAGGCGGGCCAAGGTAATTATACATAGATAGTCTTTGACATTTCTCTGCATGCTGATCCAGTTTATAGTGTCTAGCTAAAACGTGGAGCCCCAGACCTTGGCACGAGAAAACGGTCTTAGATATTCTCTAACTGCGATAGGTGCGCGTGTCAAATCGGCAACACGGCAAAGACGGCAAGCGGGCAAGTTCCGTAATCAGCCATCTTAAGGCCGAGCTGGGGCCTTCCAGGCTAGTGGAACTTTACATACGGGTCTTTGTGCTTTGGATCGACCAACGATTTGTTTCACTTGAGATTTGGGGATTAGGCTTGAATAACTCCAATCGTGTGATAGACATGACGGGCCGAATAGACTGAGAAACTATGCCTCTGATGGCTAGACTCGCCGTGGAGTGATCGGAGAACCAGTTGTCAATGTTGGGGGAGGATATTGGAGAAGCCCACATCCCCATGGACTTTGGGGTAATACTCCACATGTCCACGCAACGTAGCATCTGGCCATGGGCTCTCCGAAGTCTAGCCCCGGCGGAGGGCAATCTTTGTACAGTCAACCGTGGACAACGCATGAGTTTACTCCTGAAGACTCCACAGCCCCCCATGGGGGACGGGGATGAGGGGCGGGCTCCGTGCGGGGTTGAGGTAAATTACAATGGCTCCATCAGGATTGGGCCTCTTGGGGCGCCTTTCGTCGACTCAATCTCCACAGACAAACCTGCATCTGCTCGGATGAGGTTATCACTGGTGGCTTCTGTCTCAAATACAGATGTTAATATGATCTGATTACATCACCGGTTCTAATATACAATTATCCTGACACTACCTTGTTTTCAGTTCAAAGCCGAAAGAATATACTAAGTTTTATCGGCCTTCGAGGCCCTCCGTCTGGCTCTTCATATTGCTCTTGAAGTCTTTCTTCTGGCTCTTGATATCGCTCTTGACACCCTTGACTAACCCTTTGACTTCCGTTTTAAGCGCTTTCTTTTCCTCCTTGGACAGTTTGCCGCTCTTCTTCGCTGTGTATAGCTCTTGCACGAGTTCTATGATGATGGTGACTGCGGATTGGACAGCACATTTGGCACATTGATCGCCGTGTGTCAAGTTTTGGACAGCAGTAGCGAGCCCTTGCAGTTCGGCTTGGGGGCGAGATTGCAGAATTTTGTCAAGGTGAGGGGTTTCAGAAGTCCCATGGACTGCGCAAAGTGCGGAGTCCCCGGATACCGATGTGATTGAAGTGTGGATCTCATGGGGTGACTTGGATTCCAGTTGGATAGATGTGGCCATTGTGTGAGATGGGATGCTTGTGATGATGATATGATTGATGAGTGGTTTGAAGAAGTAATAATGAGGGAGATGTCAAGGCTATATAAGTCGATTGCTCATGAGGCCACTGACTACGGTCTTTTCAGTATGTTCACGGTGTTTAGGGTGGCAACGGCGGAGTAAGCCTGGACGCGCACCGCCGAAATCACCGGTAGCCCGACCGGACATTTTACTGACCGGCCGGTGTATCGTTCTGACCAACCAAACGTTTCAGCCCTGTCTCTGAGTACGCAATCAATCTCGTCAGAATCTATCACAGGTGTTATGTGACTGATAGATGAAATCTGTAGGTTTAATTAGACATGCCTGTGTGGGCTTTAAATGCGACGACAGGGACGAGGAGCACAATCTTTGGCTCATCGATACTCAAATATTAATATCATATAAATACACTCGAGTATCATATGGCTGTGGAATATATATCAATGCAACTACGACCGTGAAACTCACTATTTGGAGCCTTGGGTTTGGGAGTAGTAAGAAACGAGTTGAGTCAAAGGCCAGATGCAGGCCTGCAACAGCAACAACAAGAAGGTTTCGTTTGCCTAGAAAATGATGAGGTCGACATGTCAACCCACGATGATTTTCTGAGAGGGTAAAAGCTTACTGTTCCGTTATCCGATTTTGTGTGAGGCTATCGTGCCGGATACAGATCTATGACGCAACGGCTCCAAGCTAACTTATCGCGATGTCTTTCACGCACCTGTTTTTGGTCTTGGGGCAATGCTAGTGCTTGGAGCTTTGCATACACTATTGAGCCCAAGGAGATTTAAAATAGTCCGTTATCCGTTACTCAATGTCCATTGTCTGCAATTGGTCGATTTGCTCTCAACGTACAGTTCACGAATCCGTTTATAAGAACTTGAGCACTCGATCAATTACCACAATGTGAACCCAGGCTTCACCTTGCCTATAATGTCAACAAACTCATTAGTCTAGCTATTTTCAGCTGACCCATACAAAATGTCAGGCTTGAGAGTTCTTGTATCAGGGGCATCCATTGCTGGGCCGGCGACAGCCTACTGGCTGGCCAAAGCCGGCGCCAGGGTCACTGTCATTGAGCGATTCCCATCTCTGCGCATCGGTGGACAGGTTGTTGACATCCGCACTGCCGGTGTTTCTGTTATGCGCAAGACGCCAGGAATGGAGGCACAAGTGAGAGCCAAAACGATACAAGAAGAGGGAATCAGCTTTGTCAATGATCAGGGCAAACCCTACGGAATCATTAGGCCTACTGGAAATCCGGACCAACAGTCACTCGTTTCGGAATACGAAATTTTGCGAGGAGATCTGTCGAAGATTCTCGTGGATCTTACCAAGGACAACCAGAACGTAAACTACATCTTTGACGAGCAGATAGCCTCAATGCGCCAGAGCGAAAAGATTGATGGTCCAATAACAGTCACGTTTGCGAATGGAACAAAAACCTCCGACTACGATCTGGTTGTTGCCTGCGATGGCGCGACTTCAAGGACTCGGGCCTTGGGTTTTGGTGGCCACGTTCGAGATCATGTCGTTCCGACTAACTACTGGTCGGCCTATTTCTCCATACCACAAGATGTCCTTGACGGGAGTAAGATTGGATGTGGATACAGCGCTATTGGAGGGCGTTCTATCAGCATTGGGTCAGATCCCGCGGGTTTCAGTCGAGTGTTGCTCATGTGTATGAACCCGCAAGACAAGCCTGAGAGAGCGCTGGCGTTTCGAGAAGCCTCAGTGCAAGGAAACGATGCGCTCAAAAAATATATTGCCCAGCACTACGCAGGTGTGGGATGGAAGAGCGAGTTGGCAATGAAGGAGATGATGAAGTCGCAAGATTTTTACGCCAGCGAAATCGTGCAGGTCAAGACGCCGAACCTGTCTACAGGGCGTTTCGTTCTGGTGGGCGACGCTGGCTACGCGGCAGGGCTCACAGGCGGTGGAACTAGCCTTGCCCTCGCAGGTGCCTATATCCTAGCAGGAGAGCTCGGGAAACATAAGGGAGATGTTGCAGCTGGTCTTCAGGCCTATGAGCAACATATAAGACCTATCATCGGCAAGATGCAAGGGATTCCGCCGCTGGTACCAAGCATCATCGCGCCACAGACGGCTTGGGGCATCTGGCTGCGGAACAGCATTTTTGCGTTCGTTGCATGGACGGGCTTGATCGAGTTTGTTCAGAGATACATTGCTGCTGGCTTTTCTAGTACCAAGGACTTTCCACTTCCAGATTATGAGTGGGAGAATTAAGGAATTGAATGTGGAACGGCTGGAATAATTATCTCCTTACACGCAGCAATAACTTGACTTTTAATGCTATTAATTGATGCGAACAACATCCGCCGGATCATTTTTGATGTTATGGAATACCTTGGAACAATCAACGCTGTGAACGTTTGCCTCGACTTAATCGACCTGATCGGAGTTTTGTCGCACCGAAGAAGAGATAAACCTCAAGCATTCCAGCTTGGAGGAGCAAGCTGTCGCGTGCCCCGCTGCTCAGTGAAAGGCCAATAACCGAGAGCTGTTTCATCAAGGGATAGCAAATTGTGCTGAAGCTTAGACCAGCCAACGATCAAGCCCAGCCCCCTCTATTTTCTGCGTGCAGCACAGCAGTGGTACACTTTTGCACTAACAAATTCCAGCAGAGGCTACGGAGAGCCATAGAAACTCGTGGCGCCATTTGACCAGGGACGTGTAGCACCAGCCCCCTCAATTTCGTGCACTTGTCGCGCTCGCACTAACAATTGCAACCTGCCCTGACACGCGTTCACCCTTTGTTCTGTTGGCTAGTCTCTAACCCGCCACACGCTATAAGCAGCAAGGGGTTCGTAGCCACAACGCGTTCGCTATGCCTTCCCCTGGAGATCTCAAGGTACCAAAAGTCTTCTGCCACACTTTCCTACCGCTGGTATGTATTACCACATTATTACCGGTGAGCCTGGGGCAAAAAGCACAAGGTAAGATGGGGCCGCTAGAGCAGGCCAACACGTCCGCAAAGAGACAGTGAAGCCAGGGTCTGGGGTCCGCTTAATACCCAGTCGCCTCTGCTTGTCAAGCATGCCCAACACAATTTCAAGCCGCACGACGTACTTGTTATTTTCCGATGCAATAGATTCTGCAGTAATGGAGAACACGTTAACATTAAGTTATGTTGATTTCACCAAGAAGAATAGGACAAAAAAATTTAAACACATTAATCGATTCCTGTCTAAGTTGTACTCTAAGTTCTTGCATAAAGAACAATAGCAGCTATGTATTAACTAAGGGAATGGTTTGTGCAACAAGCTGCGTTGCTAACAAAGGAAAATGTTGGGAGTCAAGGAACTCATGTAGATTGTAAACAGATCTTTCAACGCGATAGGAAATTCTCTGTATAATGTCGACTTTTTAGCATAACAGTTTCACTGTTCTACTTAGGAATCAGCGTCGGGGTTGAAGTCGTCGCCGAGTGAGGGGTCGTCGGAGTCAAGAGGCGCATCAGCGGCAGCAGTATCGGCGGCTGCCTGAGTGGTGGTCGAAGAGGCAGTCGAGGAGCTAGCAGAGGCGGAATCGGTTGCTGAGGTTGTTACCGCAGATCCAGAGTCGGTAGCGGTGGTGGTCGCCGCGCTGGATGGGACGCTGGTAGGTCCAGTAGTGGCAGTAGCGGTGGCAGGGGCAGTGGAGTTGTTGCTGGCGAGACAGGCAGTGCGATCCGAAGCACAAGATGACCGGTCGGAGCCAGATTTCCTACGGCAAGTGTAGTAGGCGTAGTTGCACTTTCGTACGCCCTGCTCATGCTTCCACCATGCAGTGAGAGCAGAGAGAGGGACCTGGGGTCGGGCAAAAGAGCGTGAAGGAGCGCTAGTAGTAGTAGATGCCGCGGACTTGGTTCCTGTGGCGGAGCTTGTAGCAGAACCAGTGGCAGAACCAGTGCTAGAAGCACCATTCTTGATGCATGTTGCGTAGTCCGAGGCGCAAGATGCTTGGTTGGACGACTTGGTGATCAGGCAAGAGTTGTAAGTGGTGGCACACTTGTTGGCATTTGAGTCTCTGAATGGCCAGAAAGGCAGGAAGGGCAGAGAAGCCCGGGTAGTAGTGCCTGTAGGAGCGGCGGTAGTGGTAGTAGAAACACCAGTAGTGGTGGTGGTGGTGGGCTTTCCGTTGTTGCCACCTCGCTGAGGGTGAGCAGTAACAGAGACTGCGAGAGCAGCGGCCACAAATTGAATAGAGACCTTCATGATGTTGGTAGTTTTGTTGTTTTAGGGATGTAACTAAGGTTGGATAAGGGAGTGTAGGTAGATGTGGCAATGACAATGAAATAGCTGCAGTCTTAGACAGTTGTCAAAGAGCTTGTGAGTGTGAGTAAGAGTGAATGGATGAGAAAGAATGTTACCAAAGAAATAAATTGGCAGTTATATACTCCTGAATTCACATCTAAACCCGTCATCTCGTCCCATCAGCTTCGAGGCTTGACGATGGTTGACGTAGCGCTAACTCTCCACGTTCAGGCACGACGTCGTGGCTTACTGTCATTCCCCTTCGGGACCCACGACGCCACTGGTCTCAACTTTATCTGTATAATCTGTCAGGTCGAGATGTCATAAAACTAAGGTTTCGGGTGATTAGCAACCTGCATACTTTGGCTTGTCCCTGGATATATGGAAGATCGACACGTTTAGACTCGAATTAAATTCCATTCCTGCTTTCCAGGCACAAACCTACTTGCAACTTTTCGCTTTCCGGCTGCGTTATTCATATTCTGGACCCTCAATGTCTGGACCCTTCATTCCATAGCTGGGGCAAACATGGGTCTCGATTAGATTTTGGACGGGTTCATCGTCGATGAGCGGGCAGATCTCAGCTTCAAGTGCGTAACATGTCCACACTTGACTACATCATCACGCTCGAACAGCTTCTCAACAGGATTATTTCCGTTTTGTCATCGCCACTGGCGTATCTGTCAACGTTGTCTGTGTCATCGTTGGATCATCTCTTCCGTCTAGTTACCTCATTTTGGACTGTGGTTTCTGATTGTAGCTCCCTCCGCAAACAGACAGATGAAGGATCGGACAACCGAAACGCTGCCAAGGGTCGAGGCCGATAGTGAGTCGGGAAAATGGAATGACCGAGACACCAGAACAGTGCCTGGGCCAAACTAGACTCTTACGCGTCCATTCGTCGCACTAATTCCATTTCCGTCTTCTCGACTTCTCACTATGATGCCGAAAATGGCTTAGCAGTAGCCGGCTCGGTCCTCGCAGTCTCGGATTTTCTAAGCCGATATGTCTAAGATCGCTAGTGCTTTGGTCTGATTTTGTACTGTAGTTTCCGTTGTTGTGAGACAATTGTCTCGGGTAGGTTGTTATCGCGTTGATGTTTGTTGTCTTGATGGGTCGCCAAACTCACTGTCCAATGTTTTCTTGCAATGTTTTTGGCATTGAATTGGTTAGTCGAATCAAAATCTGGACGGGGTTGCTATTTATTATTATGATATGCTAGAATCATATTCTTAATGGAGATAAACCTGTAGATTTTTGCCACTGAGATATCTAGTCGTTCATCCATCATTGTCTCGTTTCTCTTTTCGGTATATAAGCAAGCGACTTAATACACTCTTTAGCCCTGCCAACGTAATATACTCGGTGATCAATAAATCAATTGTTGGAATGAGACATTTCTATCGGTTTGCTTGATTTGTGTGCATTCTACAATATTCGACATGCCACGTGTAGTGAGCAATTGACTTACTGGCAGACCATGATGGCGGCGAGATTAACGACCTACCCTGTATATTTCGAGTGCTGAATTTTCTCGCCATGTAGTGCGAATCATACTTTGCCGGAAAAATGAGGTATCCACTGACAATTTGGAACCACATCCGGAAGCGTACCTCACAACATCTGTTAGTATTGGTGGCACAGTGGCTGACGGCAACACGGCTCACTAAGGTCAAGCCTAATCTTGACGGCACCAGAGTTACCATACTAGGTAAATTCCCACGCGAGTAAAAATGGTAAAACAATTCAAGTACCAACAAGAATTCGACAGGGAGTGGGACTGAAACTAGAGGCATATCAAATATGGAGTGAAGAATTATTGCTTATGCTTATGCATCCTATGGCTCTTGTTCCAGTCTCAGCCTCTTAGAGTACATGTACTCGTAGTCCGGCATCGCACCTCGCACCCATTTCTCAAGTTTCTGAGCCCCTTCTAGGCCGAATTCACTCGTCCACTTGAAAACCTCCTTATCAACCTCAATGTTTCCTGCAACCTTGCTATGATCGATTTTGGTACTGGCATTGATAGAGCTGAGCATGCGTTGCTCTACGCTACTCAATTTGTTCAGATCTTGTTCGCCTGCCTTCTCCCAAGAGTAACGGACCTTGCTAGCGTCAAGGCCGGCGAGTTCAACGTATTTGGATACTAGCGGTGGGCAAGTCATGACATCATCAGCGTCAAGCACAACCGGCCAAATACTGTCGTTTGCAAAGTGTTGGGCGTAAAAGTCGTACAATGTGCGGACCCATTTCATAGTGACCTCTGTTGCCAAGGGCTCTTTCTTTGTACGCTTGAACCCATCCATCTCCATCTCGCTAAGACAGGTTCGATAGAGAGAAGGAATCATTAGAGCGGGATGGCGAATGAGAAATGTGGGGTTCCAGGTCTTGAGAAACTCGTCAGGAAAGAGTGTGAGGTTGAGTGGTGATCGGCTTGGTTGTTGGATCTCCCTGATGGGTAGTGACGTTGGCTCGCCCTGAGCATCCTTGGAGTCATGAATCTGCTGATTCTCGATTTGCGGATGGTTCAGCATAATCGCATGTTCCTTTACATAAAGGACCTGTCCCTCTTGCTCAGCGGCGGCAATGTGTTCTTGGAATCTCTCTGAACATTTCTCGAGCGTGTTATTTATGTACGCATTCTCTTCTTCCGTCCATGTGTCCATGGGCTTCTCGTCGATGAGAAAGTGCTTGGGCACAGAGGGTAGAAAGAAGTATCCTCCGTGGCGCGCAGGACGCACACCCTGTTCGTCAAGGTTGAGCATCTTGACCAACAGATTGGAAGCAGTGCGAGGAGATGTAATCAACCAGTAACGAGGTCGTTGACGGGATTGCGCGCCTTGAGCCATCTTGACTAGTTGGGTTTGGGCTGTTAAGTTTATAGGTGTTGGAAGTACAAAATCAAGGTTTTCGTCTTTGAGGATGGTAGCTGCTTCAATCCAGAGGGATGCGAATAATAATTTCCATCTCCTTCAACGACGAACACTTGAAAGTATTTGTATCATTCTGGGCTCTTTACGCGGCGGTCAAGTTGCTGTGTACGCCGGCTCTCGGTCTGGGTCTTGGTGCGGCCCATCGCCTCGGCCCGTCGCTATGCATAGGCGGTGGGCGTAACGCGGATGAGTTTTGGAAATAAACAGGGCTGATCTCTGCACAATTCATGCGAGATTCTTTGACGGACATTTAAAAATTTCCGATCCGAATGTGTAAGCGGAAGATCTTCCGACATCGCCAAGACCATTCGAAGACGAAGAATCTCTAATCGATAGGCCGCGTAGGTTGCCAAGGATCTACTGATTTCAAAGAGAGTCCCCCCGTAGCTTATTTATACGATGTTGTGTGTGTCTGGGTAGACTCATAAAGGGCTCACGGCATATCAACCAGTAGGTACTGATGTTCGAAGAGGAACAATTATAGCAATATGTCCCGTTAACTTCGCGAACAAGAAAAGCTGAGAGAAACAGATGGATACTAACGCCGCTGAAAGTTTGAAACGCCAGGTGTTGTAAATAGATAGGCACTTAGGTAATGATCGACAACCATGAGCAAATATCGTGTCAATGGTGACTCCACTTGGCTGGCAGTCTGCGAGTCAACTGAGACAATCTCGCGTCGCGGAAAAAGGGCGAACTCCGACAACACGTTGAGATATCCACCAACTGCCGGCCGACTGCCGCGCTCTCCCTGCAATGCACTATAATCTAATAGCGGCCGTGCAAAATACCGATCATCCGATTCAATCCCACGGTATCATTCATTGTTAAAGCACCATTAACAAGAGTAACACTCTTGTGCGTCTTAAGAAAGGCAGAAACAAACTAATACGAGAATGTGTTTCTATCACAGCAGGAATGTCCATAGCACACAGTCTGTGATGACCTGAGAGGAGACATAAAGACCAGAGGTTGTGAACCGGCTCCCGTCATGTCTAGCATATTGATGGTCTGGTATTGAGTGTACTGATACTTGGAACCTGGTAAATGATGCTGCTGAAAGAATATTAGTAGGTCTATTTCCAGTCTTGGAAACCCAGTAGCTTGACAAGAAACTGGTCAAGACAGTCATCATATTAAAGAGCGAATAGTGTATTTTGCCTATGGATGTTAGTAGCTACTACATTTTGCACGTTGACTTATCTCCACGAGGAGTCTTGGATATTGAATTAAAGAGGGCTGCCGAAGCGCGATCGCCTCTTTAAATATATATGGAACCATTTGCTAAATAATAGCCGGATGAAAAAAATGCTGCAGCGTCGCTTAGCTTGAATCCAATAAGAATGCAGCTACAAGTAGAAACCTGCAGATGATAGTCTCGCTTACAAAGGTAAGAGGGGTAAAGACAAACATCGCAGCCTGATTGCCAACGGCGGGCGTTTGTGGCACAATCACATCATTTGTTGCACTTCATTCTAGTACCTTCAAAGTCAGCAAAGCTTTCCTGACTGGAAACACGATGGACGAGTTCCTGTTCCAAACCACCCTGGGAAATCACAAAGTGAGCGAGGAAGCAAAGTCGTACCTTGAGCTACTCAACTACTCGGTGAGCATGCAAAGAATTGACAAAGACTAGGAGGATTCTAAAGCCTCTGCTGTGGATCTGAAACTGACCTCAAGAGAATCCGACTTTCAACACAATCGACCGGCATCTGTTGAGTTCTGCCGACGACTTTGATAACTTCCTAGTTCGTAAAGTCTGTCATTCCTTCCCAGAAGCCTGTTGGGGAGTGTCATCTCACCGCTTGCCAGGGAGTATTCTCGCCGAGGGAGCTCAAAGATGAAGAGTTCTGCACCGGCGGGTTTAGGCTTGTGTATGTATCCAGATGGTACTTATTCACCCTACTAACTGCAAAGCCTGCAACTCGACCTCGAAGAACCGCTCTCTTTTTCAACGGATAGGATCTCACTTACACATGTGGAATACGAGTCCCTGGTAAAAGAAATGAGATTACCGTCAAGAGGCATTCAGACCTCGGGTGTGGTAGGACCTTTCTTTTGGTGGAAACTCAAGGAGTATCCCTCCGACAAAGCTTTTCGTAAGTCAACATCACTTAGAATACCGGTTTACGAAGCAAGGTGTAATGGAACGCCGATCCATGGCGCTTTAGTCTAATTGTTAGTATAGAAATCATTTTTCGAAAGTCCGACGTGGAATGGAAGGGTACCTCCAGAGGCTGGGAGATGATGCTCTCATACTCCTTCCAAACAAAGATTACATCGGGCTACGTCAAGGTGAAATACGACAAATCTAATTCTAAAGGGATGAAGGATGCTGAACGCACGAACAAAATTTTCGAGGAGCTGCCTTTTTGTCTCACTTCCGCGTCTCATCCTCTCCTGCTGCCACTTATGTTCCTGGCTCAGCAGCTATCTCCAGAGAATGACGAGCAGCAGCGAAAAGCGAGGAGAATGGTAAGGAGTTTGGAAGAGAGGTTGAGCAAGCGCTACCAGGTTAATTCAGCGCCCGATTTTAACCCAGACCTTGTTCACCTAGATTTGTATAAGATCAGCCAGGAACTTGCCGACTGCCAATGCACTGTACTCTGGAAGCGGCCTCAAGCTTGGATGAACGTGGTCTCCCGGATGAGAAAAGCCAACGAGTATTTCTGGGACAATCTCGAGGAAGAAGATCAAACTGCAGAGATGACAGAGCTTCATTCAAGCATTCTAGATCAACTTGAGTTTATGACGATCAAGCTTGAAAACCTTGAGAGTTATGCTCACGTCAATTCAGAAAGGCTCAAACTTCAGCGCCAAGTGGTAATCTTTTCCAACCAGCCCAGTATTGAAGGGTGACAGCTAAGCCTTGGCAGATGGACAGTCTCATATATAATCTCGAGTCCAAATCGAACTTCTACATAGCAGTTCAACAAGGTCGACTGGCGAAACTCGGAAGAAGGGAAGGTGTTTCAATATTCATCCTCACGATTTTGGGAACCATATTCTTGCCGGGGACATTCCTATCGTCGGTATTTAGCACGTCTTTCTTTAACTTTGAATCAGGTAAGTTTCCAAGTTGCTCATTTACTCTTGCTCTGCGCATTACTTATATTTGCAGATATGCACAATTCCGTTTCACCAAGATTATGGATTTTCTTTGTAGCTGTCGTCCCGTTCACAGGGCTTGTGCTTGTTGTCTGGTGGTTGTTTGTACGAAGGTCTGACCAGAGAAATGAAGCCGAAGAAATGGAAACCGTGGCTATGGCTAAGAAGATTGAAAATACGGCATTAAAAGAGTTGCGGAGAGTGACCGGAATAGATATCGACACAGGTGATCGGGTGTAAGCGAGTGGACCTATGGATAGGTACATGCATTTGAGTCTTTCAGCACATGACAGCGATAGCCGTCTTTAGTTGTATTGCTAGCTTGGCGATGACAAGATGAAATTTCCTACCTGGCGTGACAGGGCCCGTGTAATTTTCCCGCAAAACGTAGATACAGCCGATAGACTAGGGTCTCACCAAGACCTGCGCACCTTTTCTCTTAGACGATGCACTAGCCCGACAGGGAGTGTTTTTAGGCGCTTCTAACCCATGAAACCCATATCTTTGAAGGATTTGATTGGATCCTGAACGATGCCGGAGTACTATGCCCGATTGTGACATTATCTAGCTAAGCCTTCAATCTCACGTCAGCGTTATCTGCCTCACCACACTTCCAGTATCAGTATATATCTAGGTACCTAGTGCCTCAAACTACCAATCGTGATAGTGCCTTTTGCTGCCAACAATACTCTCAAACCTTTTCCTCTGGTTATTCTTCTTCACATCAGTTCCGAAATCATGAGTTCCACAGAATACGATTACGTTATCGTTGGAGGTGGCCTTTCTGGCTGTGTTCTCGCCAGTCGCATTCGACAATATGATGATTCTGCCAAAGTCCTTCTTATAGAAGCTGGTCAAGATACTCGTGATCGCAACGATGTGCACACCATGCAAATCTTGAACCTCGGCAGCGATCTGGACTGGCAGTACCAGTCTGAGCCTGTGGCTGGGCTTTCAGGTCGTCGTGTCACCCTTAATTCTGGCAAGGGACTAGGTGGTAGCTCAGCTATAAACTCAGGTAAGCTCTTGGAGAGGCTCAGAAACCGAGGAATTTCTTGATAACAATCTGCAAATTAGGCGGTTGGACTCGTGGCGCTGCCGTAGACTATGACGAGTGGGCAGCACTTGTCGGCGATGAGCGTTATACTTACAAAGGCCAGTTGCCCTGGTTCAAGAAATCTGAGCATTGGTTCGACAATGAAAAGCCTGAACAACACGGACAAGACGGACCCATCAATGTCACCTCTGCAAAGGCGTCAAACCGCAAGTTTCCACTCGCTGAACAGGTTGCTGCTGGTTGGGAAGAACTCGGTGTCTCCACGCTTCCGAACGGTGATCAAAACACTGGTGACAACCTTGGACGTGCTTACATATGCGAGGCTAGGTCAAATGGCAAGCGTCAATGGTCTGCCAACCAATACACTCTGGAAGGAGTTGAGGTCCGCCTTAAGACTTTTGTGAATAAAGTTGTTATACAACAGGTTGATGAAAAGTTCAAGGCTACTGGGGTTGAGTTGGCTGATGGCAATATCGTTTCTGGTAGAAATATCATACTATCTGCTGGAACCTTTCGGTCCCCTCAACTCCTCCAGCTTTCAGGTATCGGCCCAAGTGCCCATCTTGAAGAGTTTGGAATCCAACCACTTGTCGATCTTCCAGACGTGGGTAAGAACCTCTTTGATCATATTATCATGTTCCAGCATTGGAGGTTGAGTGATCCTGCCGCTGGCTATACGATCGGATCAGCGAACCCTTTGTTCGAACAACCACAATATTCTCAAGGAATACCACAAGACTGGATAGTCACCAGCAGTGTGCCAGACGAAGGCCTGGCTAAAGCTATTGAGAAAGACGAAGGTGTAAAGCCGGATGAGTCTAGACACCCTCTTCTCGCGAAAAAGCGCACACTACTTGAGCAAATGGTGCTCTTCGTCAAGATTCCATTCCCTGGCGTTTCAATGGATGCCGAACATGTTACTACCGCAGTAGTGAGCTTTCTACCCACCTCGAGGGGTTCTGTGTTGCTGAATTCAGCAAAGCCTGACCATCACCCCAAAGGTAATGTTCTTTGTCTCAGTGCGAACGAAGCTTGAAAGTTAGTGTTGTTAACGTTGTGATAGTGAATCTTAACTATCTTTCCACTGAGGTGGATAGATACGTTCTTCGCGAGGGGCTGCGACAGCAAACTAAGTTTATGCTGGATTCGAAGTTTAGTGAGCACATTATTGGAGAATCTGTGCCTGAGGGCCTTCCCGTGGAACCTCTTGCGCTCGGTGACAGTGACGAGAAGCTCGACCAAAGAGTGGCGATGACCGGTGGAACAACATGGCACCCTTCAGGTACTTGCTCCATGGGGAAGGTAGTCGATACAGAGTTCCGCGTCAAGGGAGTTGAAGGTCTCCGAATTGTTGATGCCTCGGTATTCCCTTTGCCATTGAGTGCACACATTCAAGCACCACTCTATGCTCTTTCTGAGCAGGCTGCGGCTATCATCACTGGAAAAGTTTAAATTGTAAACAATTTAGTCAGCCATAGATTCAATCGGAATTGAAGCCGCGATGAAATGTTTGTAAATCTTGTTCCAGTTGTAGATGTTCCCTGACGTGATAGCAATGCTGATCGTTCCCATTTTCAAGGCTATTTGCGGTTATTTCCACACTTACCCCAGGTTTTAAGAGATCTTCTCTTCGCGTCGCCGGCTAAAGTGGCTGCAAGCAGTAAGCGAATTGGCGGAATCAAATCACCCCGCAAAGCCGTGATGGTTAGGCTAGCCCAAAGTCTCTTTAGCAACGCAAACATGGGGATGTCTCCAGGGTCACTCACGAGCAAGGCTGAAGTCACTCGGGGTAATGGCACCCGGCCAAGCAATTCGCAAATTGGATCGGCGTCGTTTACCCCGGATTCTGAGTGGGTCATGACCTGCTCATGTTCCCCGCGGTTTCTGTTAAAAGAGGCCTTGTTCCTCACGCGAGTTTAAGATTACGAGCGTGACGACTTTGGGTAACCACATTGACAGACAACCGCCGCTATGCCGGGGGTTCATAAATTGTGTTGGCTCTTGTTGCCAACTTTAGCTTTTGGTGCTATTGATAGGTTCGTAACTCATTGCTTGAGAAGCCTTAGCTGACTTGCCAGGAAACGCATTGTGTCGGACAATAACATCATTCGGACAAAGCTTATCGACAATGAGACAACTCCACTCCAAGTCGGCAATGGAAATTTTGCTTTCAGTGTTGATACCACTGGAATGCAGACATACCTCCCATTCAATACGATGTCGCGTTGGGCATGGCACAATGATACTGAGCCAGACGGGGAGTAAGCTAAGCTCGTTGTTGGCCTTGTATGCATCTGCTGATCATTCGTAGACCGATTGATGCCTATACTGGCGTACCCAAGGAAACGCACGGGAGAAACGTTTCCTACGATATCCCGGATCCAAAACTTCCGGACGTCTCTCAATGGCTTATTGGCAACCCAAATCGCGTGAACCTAGGTCGAATTGGACTTCGATACGATGGTGATACGTTGAAAGCAAATCAAATTTCCAACACCCATCAGGAACTGGATCTCTGGCAAGGCGTCATCACGTCGACTTTTACCATCGACGGTGCAAAAGTCAAGGTTGTGACGCAAGGTGACTTTAACTCGGACGCTGTCACTTTCGACATCGAGTCAAAGCTAATCGATACGGGAAAGTTGAAAGTCGAGCTTGACTTTCCGTATCCGCCTATTCATACTACCAAGTATAAGAATGAGGTTTTTGTCGGTGTTTATGATTTTCCCACCAATCATACTACAAAGATTTCACCAGCTTCCAAGAAGAGCACGGCGCATATCCATCACGACCTGGGAACCAAGTACTACGTCAATCTTCGCTGGCCAGACAAAAGCCCGCTTCAGTTGAAACGACTTGAGCCTCAGGGTTCTTCTAAGATTACGGCTCATCGTTATGTCCTGTCTCCCAAATACGGTAACACAGCTTCCTTCACCGCCCACTTTGCTCCCGACAAGAGGGTCCCTGATCTCCCTTCGTCAATCAAGAAACGCAACTCGGCTGGGTGGCACGACTATTGGCAGAAGGGTGGTTTTGTCGACTTGACAGAGTCTACTAACCCCAACGCAACTGAATTGCAACGCCGAATTGTTACTTCTCAATACCATGTGAGAGTCAACAGCGCAGCCGATGGTGAATCTCCACAGGAAAGCGGACTCATGAACAACGGCTGGTACGGTAAGTATGGTCTGAATCGCCTTGATGTAAGCTCTAGCTGATTTCCTCTTAGGAAAGTTCCATATGGAAATGGTCGTCTGGCACAGCGCCCACTGGATCTCTTGGGGCCGTGATCAGTACTTCCACAAAATATTCCCTGCGCTTTATGAAAAGCTCCTGCCAACTTCCTTTGCTAGAGCCAAAGGCATGGGCTGGGAAGGAGCTCGTTGGCCGAAAATGACCGAGACCCTTACTGGTAGGAGTTCACCCGGCGGTATCAACGCGTACCTCATGTGGCAACAACCACATCCTATGTATATGGCTATGCTTGCGCTGAAGAGTAACCCTTCAAAGAAAACCCTGCAACGTTGGGATCCAATTTTGGAGGCTACTGCTGATTACATGGCATCGTACGCATGGTTCAACGAGTCATCTGGCAAATACGACCTTGGACCTCCGTAAGTCAATCAACCCTCGCTCGCCTTTGCAATATACTAATATGCTTATAGTGCCTACGGTGTTACCGAAAACACACCGCCTGAGCATACCCTCAACCTGGCTTACGAGGTTGCATACTGGCGATATGGCCTTGACGTCGCTCGCGAATGGAAGAAGAAACTCGGCCTACCCGTCCCTAAGAAATGGTCAACGGTAGCGAAGAATATGGCCAAACCGCCTCAGATCGATGGGCTTTACACAGTCTACGATGGCCTCAATGCAACCTGGTGGGAAGATCCAGCACTTAACGGCGATCCCAGGAGTCTTATCATGCTTCAAGGCATTTTGCCTGACACGCCTGCTGTTGATAAGAAGGTGGCCCGCCGAACGGCTGACAAGGTCTGGGAAGTTTGGACCGATCAGAAAATTCGAGGATGGGGACGACCCGTACTGGCAATTAACTCAGCAAGAATTGGAAACCCAGAGCGGGCCATCTATCACTTGACAGCTTACGACTATTGGAAGTTTGACGATGCAGGTAAGAGCAAATTCACGACCACGTTTAGCCTCTACAAAATACTAAAACATTGGGATGTTAGGCTTTGCAATTCGAGGAGGCGACGGAAATACACCACCGCCTTTTATGCCTGGCAATGCTGGGTTTCTGTTGGCAGGTAAGTCAACCTTGACTTCGAGCGCAATATTGAACTTTTTACTTAACTAAATCACAGTGGCGTACATGGCTGAAGGCTGGGAGGGCTCGAAAGGACAAACGCCAGGGTTTCCTAAAGACGACGGATGGGTAGTAAAGCACGAGGGACTTCGAAAGGCCCTTTGAGAACTGTAGCTACGAAAGCCAGCCATACCTACAGCTTACACCTTATGAATGCCACAATGACTGTCGTGAATTCCAACCTGCTGAGGCTCACATAGGCTCACATTCTCACGGACTTGTGGCATACAGGCCAAAGAAGGGGATACTGCTATTGACGTAACTTTCAGGGAGAACATAGTTTAGCGAGATATAATTGAGAGAATTCTTGTTCCCACTGTAACTGCGTGGTTTATCGCTGTCTAGTGTCCAAGAGATTCCGTCCTTTCTGAAGCCCATCCATCATTCAATCATCTCGTCCTTTATCGCTTCTTATCGAGCTGGTGGCCGACGATGGCACCACTAATTGTACCAAATACCCCAGTCCCTCCCATGAGAACACTGCCAATGCCTCCTACTGCAGCTCCCTTAAGTGCGCCACTGTGTCCGTTGGACTTTGCTGGCTGCTGCTGTGGAACCTCTGGTTGTTGGCGGGCGACCGAGTAATAATCGAATGATCCGGGATCTTTCTCAGCTGTAGAGTTGGGTTGGAAGTTGTTTGATTGATTTGAAGGGGGAGCTTCAGTGTATGAGGAGGCATTGCCGGGCTGAGAGTTGTTGGGCGCTGACATTTTCCGTATGGTTGTTGAGGTTGTTGTAATAATATGAAAAATGGAAGTTATTGTTTGGTCTCAAGTAGAATGATGTTGATGATGCGTTTGTGTTGAATATTAACAGAAAGAATAAAACTACAAGTCTGAAAGCCCGTCAGCTTTATAACAAGAGAAGTCGGGAGGTACCCAGGCTTATCAGCTGCCCGGCGGCCGAGGCCCCCGTCAAGCCAGCAACCCCGGCCCCACCGAGTGGCAAGGTACGGAGCCGGCAGGGGATTTAAACGCAAAGATCAAGAATCAGGATCATGGAAAACAAGACTTCGAGAATCGTAGGCTCGGGATGATGTCACAAGGCAGGCGAAGGATTTTGCTGCTATTGCCATACAGCTCATTTCTTAATCTACGTCTACGCTGCGCCTCAGAGCAGCCACGCATATGCCTGCATTGCCAGGTAATTGCTGATTCTGAGTTGACTGTTGAGATTCATTCTTTAGTACAAGACAGCTGCCGGTGATGCCGCCAAGTCTTCGAGGAGGCTGCTTTACGACACATCTGCTCTACTTTGCCAGGTTGCCGTTTCCTTCTGGAACACCCGAGTCTTGGCCAAGGATGATTCGAGCCTCTCTTTTTAGATGATCAAAAAGCTTCTCCATAGTCTCCTCCTGTGCAGATGCGCCACTTGTACAAACACGAATACAAAACCTTAGATTCACAGTCGAACCTGTGAGAAAGAAATGACCCCCCGCATTAATCTTATCGCAAAGTGCTTTGGTGTCCTTATTACTTGTGTCGGTGTTGTCTTCTCGTTCGCGTAAACAAAATGTCAAGAGCCCAAAGCGTGCAGGAGTCAACACGCAAAAGAGATCAGAACGTGATCGTAGCTTGTCCTCAAGAGATTCGCCAAGTATGATGCCCTTACGCACATGTGATTGGAGTCCACGGACACCGTGTGCTCTCATTACAAACCACAGCTTAAGAGCGCGGAATCTTCGAGCCAGTGGTATCTGCCAATCCCGGTAGTCAAAGACATCGTCATCATCATTCGACGATTCGTGACGTAGATATGGAGGCTTTACACTGAGAGATGACTGAGTGAGGTGGTTGCGTTGACGAACCCAGAGGGCAGAGCAGTCAAATGTCGTCAAAAGCCACTTTTGAGGATTGAAATTGAAGGAGTGAAAATGGCGAAACGGGACGGCCATCGGCTTGTTCTCTTCAAGTACCAGGGCTGCACCAGCATACGCCGCATCAACATGGACCCATACTTCGTTACAAGTGCCTACACGAGATACGAGAGCGCTGGCGATACCGGTGAAATCGTCGACGGCACAGACCTCAATAGTACCTAGCGAGGTAGTGAGAAAGAAAGGCTCCAGCCCAAGGGCGTTGAGTTTATTCAGTACCCGTGTGAGATCACGCCCCTGCATGGCAAAGCCATTCTCTTCGTGCACTGGGATAGTGACGTACTCAACGCCAAGGATTTGGGCGGCCTTTTTAGTGCTTGAGTGAGTACCCGTGCTGCCAATAACAACTAGACGGCCTCGTAGACGATGTGTCTCATCTTCTTTAGCATCACCAGATAAATGAGACGTCTTTTCAGCCAAGAACTTATCGCGAGCAGCGACCATGACAGTCAAGATGGCTTCGCTCGCCGAGCCGTGAATAACGCCACCTCCTCGGGTTGGCCCTGTTGATAGGAAGCAATCAGGCAGTCCAGTCAACTTTGCAAGCCAGTCCATGACAATAACTTCGAGTTCTGTAACGGCGGGACTGCATATCCAGTTGAAGTGCGCACCGTTGAATGCTGTTGACCACATTTCGGCAATGGCTGATGGGTAACTGCTTGTGCAACAGAAAAAGGCCATGAACCCAGGATGGGACCAGTGCGTAATTCCTGGCAGGATCTTGGACTGAATGTCGGCTGTAATATCCGTCCATGGCTCCGGGTCAAGTGGTGCTGAAGCTGGGAGCTGAGGAGCGAGGTAGTTTGGCTCAACAGTCGAGACTACTGGGCGTAAGGGAACTGATTCGTGATAGTCGGCAACTGGAAAAGAGGACTAGAGATGAAGAGCGGCTCAAATTGGCAATGCTTACTTTGATCGATGGCTTCTTTGGCCCTCTCACGAAATTCGTCGACATTCATTGTTGCTGTTCGTTTTTTCCCTGCGGCTAAAGGTGCACGCTCCAACATATTCCTAGAACCCCGACCTGCATACTTATACGACAGAGAAATGGTTGAAAATCCAAGTTCTATTAGCTTCTTTGCGACTGATGATTGGATCTATCAAGTTTAAACCAGAAATAGCTAGCCCTGCTGTTTGAACCATCCGCGTGTGGTTTTTCTTCTTCTTGATCATAATGTCTCAGCCATTTTTGTCGCCGTCCGAAGCTAAAAGAGACCACCCGTATGCAACACCAGCCTGGCCGTAAGGTCTGACTACGTCTTCTTTACTCTCATTTTGCCACAGACCCGATTCGATGGATTGAAAAGACTTATTCGGATCTACATTTACTCTTTAGAGAGGCTTGATCTAATCTTGCAGCCGGTATGACGGAATCGTGTTTCACTGCTTGAGCCGATTCTATCCAGGTTCCACTCGTTGTGATCTCAACCAACAACCGAACTCAACAATATGCAGACCTTAGGAATTCGCTCATGAACCGATGTCTCTCATCGGATACCCAACACGTCAAGTGTAAATATACCATCAGAACTGCCTCTTTTCACGTCATTATACTCCCAATGTGTTCAGTGTGGCAACATATGCGCCAAACAAGAGATGCAATATCTCTCACCGATGCATCTGCAAGCGAGTCACACAAGGAGGAGCACTGCATAGACTCGAGAATGGATGTGCATGCCTTTCGGAATGAAACAAATGGCATACTTTGCAGGTCAGCCCTCGAGACGGCCAATGGAAGAACTAGTAAAGAAACAGACATAGGACTGCAAGCCAAGACTATCGTCTGACCGGGGCTGACGGATAGCATGAGTTGGCCATACTTGGTCCATTAGGCGAGACATGCATGGTCATGTGCTTTACATACTTTACTCAATCCACTTCTCGGAAGAATTCATTCTCTCCCTGCATACATAATCCACCTTCTCAAGACAATCGGCTCTTACTTTGCGGCCCGCTCCCGCTTGCTGCACGTAAGATGTCTTGGAAGATCTCCGAATAGTTCAGAGCTGTCGTCATCCTTATTGTTGGTTTGTGACATGCATCTGCAAGACATCCATGCGTATACTACCTACGTTGGGCTGTAGCGAGATAACAAGATCGACATGTATGTCAACCTGAAGGAAACCTGTTTGGCCGAGACAATATGATGGTTTCTGCTTGGACCGCTGTCCTTGGAACTATTGAGGATGAGAACTCTTGCTCTCGGGGCGGAAGCAGCCAAAGCTCACTTATAAAAACACTTATTTTCGCGCCATCAACCCAAGGAGGTATACTCAGCCAAGCTTCTTCACACCTGTCACGCTCGTACTTTGAACCTTTGAACACCATTCTTGTCTTTTACTTCCGTTCTTCGTCGCACATCATTTACTATGTCAGTTCCACAGAAATGCACAGTCCTGGTCATCGGAGGCGGCCCTGCTGGATCATATGCAGCTTGTTGCTTGGCTCGAGAGGGCATCGATACCGTGGTTCTTGAAGCAGACAAGTTCCCCAGGTCAGTCATAACTGTTCGACAGCCTCAAACAAGATTTACTAACTAGCGAGCTTTTGATAGGTACCACATTGGAGAAAGTACTCTGCCATCTCTACGTCACTTTTTCAAGTTCATAGACTTGGATGAAAAGTTCAACGCACATGGCTTCTTCAAGAAGGTAGTAGTTCACTCGCTTTCAACAGTACCATTATTTGACGCATTTCTAGAATGGAGCTGTGTTTAGGCTGGCCCAGTCCCAGCCAGATGCATGTAGGTTAACCAAAAGCTATCCCTAAATTGATCCTAATTAGATTCGGCCAGACACGGATTTTCTTGCGGCCGGTGGCCCCGACGGATATGCCTGGAACCTAATCCGGTCAGAGTCAGATGACTTGCTCTTCAGGCATGCGGGAGCTTGTGGCGCCCACATCTTTGACGAGACCAAGGTTGACACTATTGACTTTGCACAACAAACCGGTGACACAAACTACGGGTCAAACGGTAACCCCGAGAGTCCCGGTAGACCTGTCTCCGCTACTTGGTCCCGGAAAGATGGTACCTCTGGAACCGTGAGCTTTCAGTATCTCGTGGATGCAAGTGGAAGACGAGGTATCCTGAGCACCAAGTACCTACAGAATAGGAAATTCAACCAGAACTTCAAGAACGTTGCCAATTGGGCCTACTGGAAGAGCGACAATATCTATGGCCCAGGCACGCACATGGAGGGTGCTCCTTATTTTGAGGGCTTAGAAGGTCAGCATAATGCCCGCCCATTTCGGTGCACCATTCCACGGCGCCTGTGCTAATGAATCACATAGATGCTAGTGGCTGGGCTTGGTTCATGCCATTGCATGACGGTACTCGCTCTGTCGGCATCGTCCAAGATCAGCAGATGGCTACTGATTAGAAGCGAGAGTCAGGCCGCCCGTCGACTCTAGACTTTTACAAGAAGTGCCTCGAGTTAGCTCCTCGTACCAAGAAGCTGCTCGCTGGAGCCACTCTGGACACCGAGGTCAAGTCAGCATCAGACTGGTCTTACACGGCCACTGAGTACCATTTGCCACATGCGCGCATCTGTGGCGATGCTGGCAGTTTCATTGACCCCCTGTTTTCCTCGGGAATTCATCTCGCTATAACCGGGGGGCTTTCTGCCGCTGTGACCATTGCGACGTCACTTCGAGGAGAACTTGACGAGGGAGCGGCTGGCTCTTGGCATTCCAAGAAGACAGTTGAGAGCTACACCCGGTTCTTCTTGGCTGTTAGTAGCGCGACTAAACAAATCCACTCTCAGTATGAGCCAGTGATTCAAGACATTGATGAAGATGGCTTCTAAAGAGCCTTTGACCTTCTCCGACCTAGTAAGGACCAGCTTCTCCTCGCTGTACTGACCAACATTCTGATCCGTTTTTAGTCATTCAGGGTACTGTCGATGCCGACGCAAGAGGGACAGAATCTCGGGCAGAGATCTCAAAGGTCCTCGAGTTTTGCTTCCGTGCCTTCACCCACGTTCCTCCAGAACAAAAAGACGCTCTGTTCGAAAAGCTGAAAAAGCTTGGCGTCGGGTCTCAACAAGGTCATGAAGCTACACTGGAGGAATTAGAGCAGATCAAGAAACACCTCACGCCCGAAGAATCTCAAATAGTAGAGATTTTGCGAAGCAGACGAATGATTCGTGAAGACCCTTTTGACATCGACAGCTTCACCCTCGACACGATCGACGGTCTGGCACCAAGCTTGGTTCGCGGTAAGCTTGGCCTTGTCAAAGCTAAGAAGGCCAACCTCGACGCATCTCAATTTTATTCTCCGTCTTTCCTTGACGGCCTAGTTCCTGAAGTTCGGAAGGAGAGTACGCGTCAGGCTTTTGTAGTTTGAGGGCTATGGTCGGATCCCTTCAACGTATAAAGGCGTGCCATGTATACAGTAGAATTTGGATCGTAGCGAATAAAAAACGTCGCTTGTATCACAAGTTGCTATAAGAGAGGATACAAAGGTTGGTGCCGTTTCCTAATCTGTTGAGTAGGTCTCTAATGGCAGATAAAGTAAGTGTAAATTTTGACGATATCTTAAGTGGTGATTTACGCTTATTTTCCTTCCGTAGCTTCCATTGATCACCTTGTTGAATCCTTCTCGGACTATAATGCGAGTGTTTAGTGTGCATTCCATACAATTGTACTCCCACGAGCTTACGGGGCGTAGTCTGATCCATTTACCCTACACCATTTGCCGGGGTGAATGCGATATCACACCTTGACATCCTGGCAGCTGTGCACTTGCGCTCAGAGCGGGGTAGCAAGGGGCGAAGTCCTGGCGCCTGAGGAATTCGTCTAATCGTCCATCGGCCAACAGTAGCCGGTCATGGAAATTAATCTCTTGCCTTGATATCGGTCAAATCGACAACTGCTAATAATCACGCCAATTCAAGCCGGAATTGTAGCGTATTGCAAGAGAACGGATAAGGTACGTAAATCACCAGTACAAGTAAGATACCTGCTTCACGCCTCTGCAATCTCAAAGGGCAAGTACGCTAGCTAGGGTACTTTAGAAGCGGGGCGTAAGCTGAGTCAGATTTACTCTCTAGCCTAATGTCAGAGGACCATGCTGCGATCCTGCTGTCCTACCATCTACGAGATAAAGCGGCTTATTTTTTCTGTCACGTCACTGGCTTGCTCGGTTTCTCGGATCCGAGACTGGGCAGGTTGCATGCCCGCTCAATCGCAACAATTTGTCAAACTTACTTCTCGAACGTGATTGGCGTAAGTCATCCAGCAGGAGTTGACAAGCCTAGTTACTGCAGTAGTTTAGTGCAACGCCTCGTCTTAATTGAATTTGTAAAAAGCTCACTAAACCCAGTTTCTCTTTACCATGCCCTTGATGTTTCAGGTATAAAATGGGAGCGTGCCTTCGTTAGCCGTTTCCCAGGTGTATAGAGACTTGGTACACCACGTACTCATGCCCACAGTGTACGTCATTCTCAACTGCTTGACTTTCCAATTGAGTGCCAGATAATGTCGAAACTATCCGATTTATATGCCTCCTTCGATAGGAACACAGTACTGATTTACTTCTCCATCTTCTTCTTCTCCTACAAATTCATCACGTATATCCAGCGACTATTTTTTCATCCGCTCTCTCGATTTCCGGGCCCCAAGATTTGTGCGGCCTCCAGAATTTATGAGTTCTACTGGGACTCTCTTCAACATGGCCGTTTCTGGGCGAAGCTACCAGAACTCCACAAGCGATACGGTACGTAAGCCACCTTGGCTCCTGTATCCCCGCTAACCAGCGTACAGGACCGATCGTTCGCATCGGACCCAATGAGATTCATATTGAAGACTCTGAATACTTCGACACGATCTTCGGTTTTCGCCCACTGAACAAGGAAGCCATGACCGCTAAAGAGTTTGGCATCAACCATGCCTTATTTGGAGTTGAAGATTACAAGACTTATACTAAGAAGCGGGCTGCATTTGGCGATGCATTTTCCAGAACCAAGCTCCTCAAGATCGAGGATCAGATCAACGCAGACATTGATAGTGGCTGCAGCTGGATAGAAGAACGCAGCAGAAACAAGGAATTGGTTGACTTGGCGTAAGCTTCCTACCGGTACGAATGTAGTTGACGTTCCTTAACTGAACTACCAAAGGTTTCTCTTTCGCGCCGTGCCGGCAGAAATTATCACCAGGTATCTATTTGGTCAAGAATATGGATTTCTCAAGGATGTGCAAACCACAACAAACCTGTACGACAAGAGAATGGACCGCATATTTGGATTCTCCCATCTCGGTCGATTTATTCCTAAAGAGATACCGTTATTCACGGCCTTGTTCCGCCAGCTGATTAAGAGAGCTCTGGGGCTTAACGATCCTGGGTCTGCATTCCTAGATTACTTTCTTGCAAGTTTGCAGCTCCTCTCGTACCTATGCAGTATCGTTAACACAGTCTACAGCTTGCACAAAAGCTAGTACAAAAGGTTGTTGATCGACACAATAATCCAACATCTGAGGTGGAGGGCATCAGTCAGCACACTGTGTTTGATGATTTCCTAGACAGCTCTCTCCCCCAGGAAGAAAAGGAAAAGGGTCCTCTAACACAACAGGCGGTAGCGATCTGGAGTGGAGGCTGGGACACTGTTGGCTTCACTCTGACTATGGGAGCCTACCAGTTACTGCGAAACCCTGAGATCAAGGAGCGTCTTTACCATGAATTAAAGGATGCGTGGCGGGATTCCACTGAGCCTCCTGCCATGATGACTTTGGACAAGCTACCATACCTAAACGCTGTCGTCAAGGAAACTTTTCGCCATTCACCCGGAGCGCTCTGCCGAACAAGTCGTGTTAATCCCACAGGCCCCGAACATTATCATGCATGGGAGATCCCTTCCGGTACTATTATTAGCATGTCTATTCCAGATGTACTCGCCGATGAGGCTGTCTGGGGCTCCGATGCAAAAGTTTTCAGGCCCGAAAGGTGGCTTGACCGGCCCGATCTTGACCGGTACCTGGTCAACTTCAGCAAGGGAACCCGAATCTGCCCTGGTATAGAGTTGGCGTGGATCGAGACTCGACTCATCCTTGCCAGTCTCTTTCGAAAGTACGACATGACCATCGCGCCAGACTCAAACGTGACCGATGATGATATCTTGCCATATTACGAGGGCTTCACTCCCATCGTCAAAAACTGGATCTCGCGACTTCCAGTGGTCGCGAAACTGAGAGACTAGATACCAAGGCCAGCTGTCATTCCTCAAGCACATCGGATGTCCCTAAGAAGGCATGGGAATAATGTGTCTCTTGAAGACGGGAAATAAGTTATGAGTAATTGATTGGGTGATGGAGTTTATAAGGGTTGGAACAAAGGCAAAATATATCGCCCGGATATGTTAACATGATGGAGACGTTCGCCTCGTCCGAACATTCAAGCGGATGGTTATCGTTATCTAACCGCTATCTAAGCGCCCCCTGGGCCTGAAGGATTTACTATTGGCTGTTCAAAAAATTGTGGCTTTCGTAAGGCAATCATGGTTATTTGTGAATGCCGATCTGACCGCGATGTCCAACCACAGTTGAATGAGTTCCCCGCTTCCCATGCCAGTCTCCGCCAGTAGTAAGTGTAGTGGTGCCGAATACCCGTTCAGCAGAGGGGTTAGTGGTGCCTTCCACTGTGATCTAAAAGCTCCATGATACCTAACAGCTTCTGTTCTCTCAAAGTCTTGACCGTTTGTCATCACCAACATCATGTCAAACGAAGGTAATGGACGAGGCATTTTGGGTCGTCGCCGTGGAGGTTTGTTGAGCTCAGCAGTCCGTGGCGTGGCTGGGGGCATTGGTCTTGTCTCAGAGAGCGTTAGTGCCTATAAAGACAAAAAAAGCGCCGAGAAACAGGCTGCGTCGTCAAACCCAGGTCAACATTCCAACGAAACACCACAAAACGAGCATCTTCAACCCGGTCAACAAGAGGACTCAACGGAAAGACAGTGGGAGCTTGACGAAACACAGGCCGACCTACTCTCTAATCCACGGGGTACTGGCCCATTGCCACAAGCCACGCAAGACGACGCCGACCTCGCAGCCAGTTTTCTTCAAGCTCACCGTTCGGTTGCCCCTCCTCTTGAGCAAAATACTTCCCGATTGGAACTGCCCGTTATCCTTGCACAACGTAGACCGAAGGATAGGACCCGTGGATTTATCCGCGGCTATGCTCCCATTCTTGAGAACGTCGGCATCGACCAGGCGGCTTGGCTTGACTTCTTGGACAAATTCGACGAGTCTACTAGAGCATCGCCATGGATAGAAGTTATCAACCTGGCAGGCATTGCCGGCTCTTTTGTCCCATTTGGAGCAAGCATGGCCATAAATGTAGCTGTGTATCTTACCATTGATGTGGCCAAAAACGTACAAAATCGGCAGAGGTATGGTGGTTTGATTGGGCGACCGGCTCTCGTACCCTTTGATCATTGTACTAACAATATTCAAGAACCAACAAGTTTCTTACCAAGATGAATGAGGAATACTTTTACCCGAAGGGCTTGTGTTGCCTGGTTATGACCTGGCGACAGGATTCCGGCAAACCTCATGAGATTGTCGATCTAACGTCGACGGTTGCTTCGTCAATGGGCTCGTATCATGATGGGTTCTCCAACAAATTCAAAAGCTCCAGTGGCAAGACCTACGGTGATTTTGCTCTTCCCGAGGCTGCTCCCCTAGTATTTCCTGCACTGGATGTTCTCGCCGCAGCTGATAACGAAGAATCATCGGGACTGAAACAATCACTGGGCGAGAAGAAGAACTACATCCAAGATTACTACGATAAGAGAGCTCAATCTGAATTTGTGAGTCTCTTGCAGCCCATTTAGATGAGACCATATACTAACCCCAATACTAGGCGCACAATAACCCGGAAAATCTCTTAGCCAACCAACAAGAAGAGCCACAGTTCGCCTCACGATATGCAGATCCGAACCATCCTTCTAATAACGGATCTTTGCTTTCCCTGGTGACTGGAGGATATGTCGATCCAACCCGGCTTCGCCAAGGCTTCAGAGGCCAGTCGTCAAGAAACCATGACAGAGGAAGAGGAGGAGGAAGACTCGGCGGAGTTCGGGGTGGTAGGTCTGGACCTCTACTGTCTCAGAAGCCAATTGGGGCGGCGAAGAAGTTTCTTCTGGGCAAGGTAAGAGTTTACTCTGATCAAGGCATGCATTAAATCAGTTGTACTAATACTGGCATCAAGGACGTCTTATATCTAATGGTTGTAAACATGCCTACTGAGGAGGAACTCAACGAGGCCAAGGATCTTTTGAGTCAGAAATGAGGAAGAAGTGATACTCGATGTATACATAATACTCTTATCATGGTCAATCTAAGCTAGGTTTACGTCCATTTCCGCTACAATATACACGAGTTTGGCATTCCCCTTCGCCAGAGCTTTATACGCGGACCATCTGTCAAGGAAGGACATTCAACTTCTTGGTTATGTAGTCTTCACACCTATTCCCTCCAGGCTCTATGCATTAACTTGGCGAGGTATTTCATTCTTGAGTTCACTGGGGTGCTGGTAAACCAGAAGATATATTTGAATCTGTTCGACGCATTACATATCAACCCTTGTGTCTGTCAGTTTCTCTTTTTGGTGTGCCCACCATGACTAGGGCTTGACCGGTTTCAAATGCGGCTGGGCTAAATCTGTGAAGAAGCTTGCCCCGAGTGCCTTGGTGGGCGTCGCAGTGTCTGTTGCGTTGCATATCTTCGCAAAATTTCCATTCTTCCTGAGTTTATTCTTGATGAGCTTTGCATACTTGGCCACTGAACACGACTTTCCTGGTCCATCGTTGCACGCGGGCACAGAGTATACGGCGTCATTGATAAGGATTCGGATGAACGTCTTCAGTGAATGACTCTTCTTGGTACCGCAGCTCAGGCGCTCAAAGGCGATGGTACCTCGCATAGGCGAGATGTTGGAGCTGCGCCATAGTCGGTCTTTGGGGATGTGATCAAGGGGCAGGGGGGCCTGTTTGTCGAAAACTCCGGTAGCGACGGCCAGTTCGTTCAACTGTCCATCATTCAGGAAGCTCATGAGAAGCTTTGGAAGCTTGAACGGCTTGCCCTCGAAATCCTTCCCTGTTGCATCAGGGCCAGCCACCAATCGCTGCACCAAGGAATCGAGGAAAGGCACCATCATCTTGGAAGCAACCTTGGCTGCAGGGCCAACGCCATAGTAGTATCTTAGATCCTGAAGATACTCATATTGTTCCAGTTCAATTTGAGTAAACGTGTCGCAGAACGGTGAAAGTCGGCCCGTGATTTGCGATTCAAAACCACAGATGTAAGGGAAATCGTTCCAGTGCGAGTCGTCTAATTCGAGCCCTCCATCGATGTACTTTGACAAACGCTTGATATATGCCGGTAGCCATCGTGAGCGCCATGCGTCCTGCTGTTTGCTACTATCGTCCAAGAAGGCTGGACACATATCGGACGGAGCAAGAGTATCACCCAAATGGGCAGGCATACCTTTAGCGGTGACGGAAACAACCGTACCAAGCGAGGAGTTGGTGCCTAGAAACCCATGTAGAAACAGCTGCGCGGTTTGAAGCACTCTTGTATAGTTGTTGGCCCACACAATGAAGTCGTCACCCTCGCTGTAAAGATCCGGATACCTATTTCTGTTAGCTGTGTGGATGCAAGAAAATGCATTCTGACGCACATACCTGGTTCTCAAGGTATAGCCCATATCGAACAACTCCTTGTAACCAGTCTTGCTGAGCTGGGCAATCTGGATTTCAGGGTTGGTAAGAGGGCTTTCCCAAGTGTGAAAGAAGGCCAATGGCCCAGTAGCAGTATAGTTCGTCGCTTTAAACTAATTACAAGGTTAGAGGGAAAGCTTCTCGATATTTGCGGACTTTGAACGCTTACTCGACGAGCCATCTCAAGCCATCCATTATGAGCCCCAGTATCAGGATACCGGGATCCATGACGAGATACGTAGGCAGCTTGATCAACACGGCATCCTTCAGGAACCTCCGAAGAGATTCCCGTGACTTGAGGACCTTTTATCTGTCAGAAGTGGAAACAATTGAAGTGGATTGTTGTGTCTTACCAACGTGCCATGGTCCGTTGCCACCCAGATGAGCCAATGGGTTCCTCGCTGCCGTAGTATCAGGAAGCAACACAGGTTGAACTGGATCAAGTGAGTCGCCGGGCCTCGCGGAGCTGGCCAAGCCGTAAGAGCTCAATGCAGCTTCTACGATCGCTTTGGACTTCATCGCGAGCTGCTGAAGAATGATTCAGGTGTAATCGGAGCTGGTATTTGCAGCAGATGAACGAACACCAATGACAGGAACAGAGAATTGGAGAAAGATCGTGGGTTGATATATGGTTCATATCCTCGTCAAGTTCGGAAATTAATTTGCCTTTTCTGTTCATACCCGACTCTGCCCAAAAACTTGGTAACTATCTTTCCTCTAACTTGGTTAACTCTCTGATGCTGTGCCCCAAGATGAGATGAAAGCGACAGGGGAATTGAGCCCCGCAAAGCCACGTGCGATTTTCGGGACGAGTTATTTGGCAATAGATGAGCCGAGTGGATTGACGGCGATCGAATGCATTGGTGGAACGACGAGAATCTCGGTAAAGACGGACTAATTACCGTAACTGGAACTTTATCTTGAAAGTCCAATTCGCCCAGTAAAATCATTTGGTTCACCTGCGTGCCGCTTTCACCAGTCTTTGAAAAAGTTGTGGTAAATATCTCCCAAGACCCAAAAAGCCAAATAGACTCGTCGTTTCGGAGGAAACATCGGTTCAGGCAGGAAGCCGCGGTACCCTCTCATAGTTTACGGCTTTATGACCTCTGATAGGAAGCTACTATGCCGATCTCAATACTACACTAC
Organism: Fusarium sp. MBC 119; assembly: GCA_030411635.1. Taxonomy (NCBI): domain Eukaryota; kingdom Fungi; phylum Ascomycota; class Sordariomycetes; order Hypocreales; family Nectriaceae; genus Fusarium; species Fusarium sp. MBC 119. The sequence continues at coordinate 364,107 of JAPERM010000133.1, forward strand.
GTATCGGCCCATAGATATCTTAAGATGGCTCGCTCCCTTTGTTCTATCTCGCCTTTCAATTGAGGGTTTTATCGGAATCATATCTTAGTTCAAGCAATCCCAAGATATATCAGAATGTCAATCCGTTTAAGTCAGGTTCTAGTCGCCGCGCTCGCGCTGGGCAGTCCTTCTCTCTGCCAGACCACAGGCAAATTTGACTTCCTTACCTACAACGTGGCGGGCTTGCCAGCCATTCTCAACAACAACGAAGTTCCTGGTGACAAAGACACCAATGCCAACTTGATCGGTTCTGTTCTCGCGAAGCAAGCATATGATGTTGTTCATCTTCAAGAGGATTTCAATTTTCATGCGTACATTTACGAGACTGACAACCATCCCCACCGCACTCCTACATCTGGCGGTGTTCCGTTTGGCGACGGCTTGAATACCGTAGCCAACTATGCCTGGACTGGACTGGTCCGCAAGAAGTGGAATAAGTGCAACTTAAACTCTGGCGATTGCTTGACTCCAAAGGGCTTCAGCTTTATGCGCATCAAGATTGATAAAGTCGAGGTTGATCTTTATAACCTCCACGCCGATGCTGGGTACGTAAAATTGCTTAGTAGTATCTAAGGCAATACTAAAGGTCCTTGCGATTTAGATCTGACAAAGGCGATGTTGACGCTCGTGCTGCTGGTATCGATCAAATCCTTGAGTATGTCAGGTCTAACTCTGCAGATCGAGCAGTTATCGTTGCCGGTGATACCAACGATAGGTGGACCAACTCTGGCCGAAGTCTCAACAAGCTTACAGAGGCTGGCTTCACTGATGCTTGGATCCAGCTCATCCAAGTTGGCAAGTATCCCACAGCTGGTTCAACTGCCAACCCTTGCAAGGTACCAGCAGCAGACAACAAGTGTGAGATTGTTGACAAAGTCCTGTAAGTAACTCGTGCCCTCAATAATGCAACATAGTGAGAAACATGCTGAACATACATATAGGTATCGGTCTGGAAGTTCGGTAAAGCTCACCGCAGATGCATTCAACTATGTCCCGGAAGTGTTTGTTCAGCCAGATGGAAATATCCTTTCGGATCATAACCCTGTACTTGTCGAGTTCTCATGGTCAACCACTGCTTGAGGTACGGAACAAGCACAAAAGGAAATCAGATAGGTCGTTCGACCATAACAACCTTACAACTCAATCTCGTGGTTTGCACGCACCCTGCATGCTGTGTGGCTCACAGCATCTTGGAATCCCCTAAGAATTTCAGTAATAAAATGTCTCCATTCACCAAGGCCAACATAACGAATGGACGATGAGACTGTTTTTGTTCATGGAGTCAAACTAGCCCTGGGCTTCGTTGTAAGCCTGAGCCTCCAATCAAATTTGAATGTGATATGTATGTACGCTCAAATGAAGTAACTAAAAAGGACCAAGGTGGCGTCATGGCAACCAGTGCCAGTGCCGAAGGTGAGTCAATCTAGCAGACGTCCTGCTTGGCATTTCCAGTAATGGACCACTTAATGTTCTCGCCACATGGCGACTCACGCACGGAGTTATCGTTCACCTCCAAAGTGACCGAGATGTCGCGTGTGTTGGGGAACTCATCACGGGCCGAGATGCGAACCTCACCTCCTCCTTGAACAGTGCCACCCAGAATTGAGAGGTTGTAGCAGTTCTCAATAAGGACCGCGTTGTTCTCGTTGTTGGCTAGGTCGACACTCTTGATCTCGGCGCCTCCGGACTGAGAAACGCAGAAAACACCTCGACCGCCACCGCGAGACTTGACCTTGTCGACGTAGATGTTGGTCTCGTAGCCACCGTTGGCACTCTGTCCATTATTGTTGGCAAATCGCAAGGTGGCGTATCCAGTTCCTGCTCCGACGTTGTCACCATCAACGGTTCCGACTCGTGCGTCGGTAGATGCCTGAATCAACAGACCTGCCTCGCCAATGTCACGAGCGATGACAGTGTCGATTTCGAGGCCATCGATGTTCCAGACCTCAACGGCAGTGCTGCTAGCGCCAGTAATGCTGATGGTGCCCATCTTGACGTTGGTGTTGCGGGCCGCATCTCTATCGAACCGGATACCCAGGCCTCCACTGAGGTTCATAGTAATCTCGCCCAAAACCAGGTCCTTGGTGCCGTAGAAATGCAGTCCAAAATACGCATTACCAGTCAAGGTGAGGTACGGGATTTCCACGCCAGTGGTATCGAAGGACTGGATGGCACCTTTGCCGGCTTTAAGGGAAGCGTCGATGGTACCGCATCCCTCGAAGATCTTGCCGCTGTCGATGTTGATAGTGCCGGTGCCGATAGATCCTGAAGCGATAACCGAGACACGTTGGCCACTGCTGATAGAGTCGATGGCAGCTTGGATGGCAGCGAGATAATCAGATCCGCTGTAGACCTCTCCAGAGCCACTTGTTGCCTTGAAAGAGCCACCTTCACCGGTAACCTGAGCATCCGGTGTGCCGGCACCACATTGGGCTTGGACGCCGCAAGCAAGCGCAAGAGCTGCTATGGGGAAGAATGATCGAACCATTGTGATGTTGTTGCGAAGAGATGAAATATTAACTGATCAGAACAAGGACATGTTTTGTGTGTCTTGTGGGAAAGCCCATTGCTATTTATCTCACTCCAACTAAGCGATCATATTTCAACCAGCTCTAGGCGAAACCATAAGTCATTAGAGGAGAGATTTATTCCGTATATCTCTAATAGTGCACCAATCCGGGAAAAGCACCATCGTGACATTACAGGGATAAATCTGGTGGGATCGGTCCAGCATGTCATTCGAGTCCCTTCTGTTTCTAAACGGACCTGAAACAGGGGGGTTGCCCCCGACCTGGCAGTATATTAAGCTTAATTGGATCTAAGTATTCCCAACAAATGACGATCCTCATCTCGCGAGAACTGTGACGCGACATTAATCTACTTGGCTAAGTGTGCATAAACGGCAGACTCATATAGAACAGTTATTTTCCCGTCCAACATGAGGATGACTGATGCTTGGTGAAGTGCTTCTCGAAGTTCCGCTGCCGTCGTCTTAATTTTTAAATTCCCCAACAATAATGAATTTTGCCATAACCATAGTAAGAAAGAACAGTCTATCATACGACTTTGCATGCCGGGTTTTAATTTTCCGGTGCATATCTTGCGGTGACCAACCACAGTCGGAGCGACGTTTTGAAACTTCTTGGCAGTTTCAGTCCCCCGCATGTTACATTGGACCTGTTGTTTTTGTTCTCCCATCTCCCTCCTCCTGCATTATGTTATACCCAAAACTGTATCGCTCGACGAGAGGGAAAATATCACGCAGTTGGATATAAAAACATAATTTTGAAGCACCACCCGCTGTAACAAAGTTTAGCTATGGAAAGCATTCAATCGAAAAGGTTTAACCTAGTACAAATGAAATGGAGGGCTGCCAATCCGCCAAAGTCTGTTACATCAATCCCCCGAGGGCGCTACAAACCTTTGCCCGTGCCTTACAACTCGAAGTTCAAATCAAACATAAGTTGAGTACTTCCAGTGAATGGAATGTCAGGCACGACCATAAATAAGCCGTCCGAGAAGGAGGCATACATGATTTTCGGCCAAGGCCAGTCCCCAGATCTCCGCTCCAGTTGGTGGAAACGGGGCCCGGCGTTTCAGCACATTCCGATTGCCCCGAACCCAGCATCAGCCAAGCCCGCCAAGTCATGCAGTTAGACCAGGTACAAAGCCTCGTTCAGCTGACGGCGTGGAACCAGCCTCGATTAGCCAATGGACTTTGGAGCTCAAACAAACTCTCCGAGACCGTTTGAGAACTTTAGCGGCAGGCATGTCCCCCTCCAATCTTAAGTGCCATGGTTAAAAATAAGCATCAAATTAGCCTTCTGACTACCACAGTAAGATCAACAGAGGCGATGGGAGCTCCACTGCTTGCAAGGTGGTTAATGAATGGGGCGGATCGGGATCGCCCCATCCAAGTTCGGCCAGTCTCTGCCATGTAGTCTGCCTTGATTGACCGACCGTGTCTACTGTAGCTAGAGCCTGGATTCTTCTCTACGTAGTGGTATTTCCTACCCCCACGGCTGTATCATCTTGGATTCTCCATAACAGGTTCTTAGCTTTGGATCGATGGTGGTGGCAGCTTTGTCCGTGACACAACGGCAACGAACATGATAATTCACGAGCCAGGCCGCCATTGACTACCCAAGGCAAGGCAGAGAGAACACCCACGAGCCTTTAGCGCAAATTGACATGAAACAGAAAAGTGAGTCTGCATTCTGCCCTCCAGGTCCGTACGGACAATATTATTACGACTGTGCATCGGAAGAGACGTGGGTAGCTTCTTGCAGTTCACATTCTCTATTAATTCCATACTATTATGCCAAAACAACAAGAGACGAGTTTCTATCCCTCTATCTATTTCTATACCTGAGATTTAGCATAATTCCTCATCTAATCCATCTTCTAATAATGCTCTCCGTATTGATCAGAGAAATCCCATGCCAACTGAAGCTCATCTGTCCCAAGCCTCTGGAAGGTTGATGTCGCTTAAACCTCCCACCTAGCCATATACCAGTTCAGTTCTTCTACAGAGACAGTTGCCCCTTGCGTGACAGCCCTATCGAGATTCTGCCGAACCTTGATGCATGCATTCTCAGTAGCGCGAACCAAACCATTGGGCCCAGAACTGTACACCCACCCTACTCTCGACTGGAAATTGCCTTTCTTCTCGCTATGTACATCCATCGAGCCCTCTTGGACTTCTAAAGCTTCCTTGATGTAGATTGAAGGATCGAGTCGTTGTTTTTGTGAGGTCGCATGCGTAACCAAGTTCATTCGGTCTATTGATTGACCCATGTGTTGCAGGTCAAGCCACTCTTTGACGTTGGCTGTCTCTGCGTTCCGTACAGTCCAAATCAGTGTGAACCTACTTTCGTCGACCATGGCTCGTGCCGTTCTCCACCAGTGAGCAAGGCTGAGAGCACCCGTGATCCCAGTACCACTAACAATGCAGATGATGTGAGAAGCTGTATCGAACCCCCTCTCATTCGGCCAATAGGGGCCTTCCACCCGAGCCTTCAGGGAATAGAGGGTGAATAAAGGGCGGCAAGCTTCCATGTCCACTCCTTCTTGAGGCTCTTCTGACTTTTTTTCTGCGTCGGCTGAAACAGGAAGGATGGGCCAGAGGTCATGGAGCTTGGAATCGCAGCTGTGAAAGGATGATTCCGGAGCTTGCTGACAGCGGGGAAGTTCAGATGGTAGCATAAGAGAGGATTGCCTGATAGTTTGCCATCTTCAAGGGAAGGAAGAGAGTCCATTTGAGCATCGCAGAGCTTTAGTGGCGGGAGTGAGATTCTACGCCAACCATCACCAGCGTCTTCAACCGTTGTCATTACTGTCTTGTGAAGCCCTCCCGCTTCATCACCAAAGAAACGTCTTGCCCAGTCGATGGTCCACAAAGCCAGACCAGGTAGCAAGAGGTACAGATTAGTACTGACATGTACCCCAACTGCGATGAATACCAAGACAGCTGTGGCTAGATGACAGTAATAGAAAACATTATAAAACCGACGTCGAACCACAGGAAGTGCCGCAAGGACGATGATAATTAGTAGAACAAGCGCGGCGGCGCTGGTTTTAGTAGTATAGATATGCTAGAAACTTCGGGCCTTGCTTTCTATAAGAGTCATAGCTGGATTGCCTATAGTAAATACTTTTTCTCTTCTAGTACTATTATTAGTACTTTAGTTAAGAG
>JAPERM010000134.1:0-121875 GCA_030411635.1 Fusarium sp. MBC 119
AACCCTAACCCTAACCCTAAGAAAGAAGACTGTTAAGTGTCTTTTGCAATATCACTTACCTCATCTGTATCGCAAACTTGTTGCTGCCCTTGTTTTGTCACTTGAGACCGTTGTGACACCGTATTGTCGAGCAGCTGTAGACTGCATATTACGCCATGGCGCTTACAAGCTGAGCAAGGTTGTTTCTCATCGCACTTTACGGTGAACAGATCAGTATGAGGTCATTTTAATTAACTTTCAAAACGCAATAATACTCACCTTAACTCTTCGCTCCTTACATGATTGACACCCTGAACGCGACTTCTTGAACCCCAAGCGCGGCGGCATGTTCTGTGATCGGTGTCTGCTAAAGTGAAGTGGATAAAAGTACTCATGGGAAAAACCGAATGCGAAAAAGTTGCCTTGAGTGACCAATAAGTACCGCGAGGCGTTTAAAAGAATGATGGTAAAGCTGATGGTTACGAAGGTGAAAGCGAGACCGAAAGCGAGACCGATCTATGATAAGTTAGATTGAGAAGAGGGTGTTTCTAAAAATAGAAACTGCAATTTTGTCACAATCACCCTGAGAAATGCTTCGACTTCGATGGCAAAGAGTAAAGAAAAAGAAAAACGTTAATTGAAGAACTTGTTAAATCGGCGTGATATCCGACCACCCACCATCTAGTCTGGATCCCAATATCACCCTCACTCCATGCCATATGAAATTCGGGTAGACTTCCCCTTAGATAGCACACCTCTAAACCAGTAATATTGGATCATCAAAGAGCTTCCCGACAGATTGCCATGGTCCATCAATCAGACTGTGTTCTGTCTCTTAGTACTTTCCTCACTCGTCTGAACGGCTGTCGAAGATGAAGTAGTGGTGTCATCCCGTGCCCTTGCCATTGCTGCCTTGTAGTCCTTGAATTCGAACCAAGAGATTCCCGCAGCGAAGGATGAGAGTTTACTACAAATACAGCTTGTTAGTCACTATCTATCTCGTCGTTCCCAGTCTGATGCCACAAATAGACACAGAACTCGGTAATTATCATCAGAGGAGGCACTAACCACATGGCGATTCCAAGAGCAAAAATGACCCATCCTAGAGCGCATGTAACACCATTGCATGAGGATGTGTTTGCCTGCATGGTCATAAATACCACAGCAGACCAAAACACAATTTCAAGAATGTTGAGGATCAAGTTGGCCTTGAAGCTCATCCACTTTCGGAAGTACTTAGTATGCTGGCTTAGGACCTGATAGAGAATAAGGATGATAGATTTGGCGGCCTTGTCACATGTTAGAAGATTCTTGTTAGGTTGCTAGAAGACGATCACCTACCATGCCAAGAGCCATGCTGCCAGATCTGGTTCTCGGGCCATTCCGATTGCGCAGTACAAGACGAACCAGGCCAAGAATCAAGACTATCAATGATACAATGATACCGACAATGTGTATCGGCAGTTTGTACTGAGGCTGGAAAACGCGTCTTAGGAAGCTGGTCTTGACGATAGTTGGGTGTACCATAGTGTTGGTTCTTTAGGAATAAGCTTAAACAAGGAATTGAAAAGACTAAGTGGAGGTTGAGTTGATTGTGGAGTGGGCAGTGGATTGAATCGCGATCTGTTCGTGAAAAGCAGCCGTTTTATAGATTGGAACATCCTCTGGTGGTTTGAGTTTGTCTCTGTTTAGACTCGAAATCGCGTCCAATCAAATCAGCCTTGTAAGCAATCATTTCCGTCATCTCAGTGGCTGTTATGTCTCGGCAGTTGACTACATCTCTCCATCCGCGCCAGCCCTACGTATTGAGCTCTTGCTCGGTTTCGCTCTTAGGTTCCATGGCCCTGAAATGCGGGCTTAATTGTGTGGGCAGCTGGGAAACACGGTAGATCCTTAGCACACTAAGATGAATTGGGCATGTAATAAGCTGGCACACGTATATACAGAAACTTAAGGCTGATACATCCAGGACGCTGGTCGCTAAAGGGTTTAATAACTAGAATAAAACTCATATCTTGAGTTCATAGTTCAAGTTTATAAAAACACAGTTTTACTGAACCGACCCTGTGACCGTTGGACTTCATAGTCCCTGAAAGTACTATGAGACACGAAGAGCTCAATTTTGAGAAGAGTATATTGTCGGTCTCACTACGCACCTGGTAGCTGTAGATATCAAGCCAGACATTATGTATACAGCCCCATGAATATGATATCAGAAAAGGTCTTGACTTCAGGATTCTTACCATAATGGAGCTTACGCAGCACGTTACGTAGGTTGGAGATCTCCGTCGATCAGATCTCGGTCTCGGTTTCGGTCCCGCTCTCGGATCCGGTAATTCGGAGTCTCACGGCAGGCCGCAGCAGGTCACTATGGATCATACAAGTAACCGTAAAAGTCCATCGAACAATAAAATGCCCCCAAAATACGTCTTTTTAAGGTTATCTGCTAGGTTTTTCCACGATATTGCGATAATGGGCGGCGACAGCACCATGGCATCCAACGAATGTCAAGACACAGAAAACACGATTATGGCGAACGACAACGACAATGAAAACGACCATCGGTTCATAGTAGGATGGGAAGAGCCCATTGACAAAGATCCAGAGAACCCCATGAATTGGTCGAATGGACGCAAATGGGGTATTGTCGGGGTCCTCTCCTTCATCACATTCTTAACGTAAGTAGCTATATCAATGTTTTAGACGCCATGCTGATTTATCTGCAGGCCTTTAGCATCTTCCATGATGGCGCCGGGTGTGCCCGAGATCATGGCCGAGTTTAAGAATTCCAGCACCGAAGCATCGACATTCATAGTATCCATTTTTGTCCTCGGATTTGCATTCGGACCATTATTGATGGCCCCTTTGAGCGAAATTTACGGCCGGACACCTGTATATCACGTCTGCAATTCCTTGTTCGTGTTGTTCACGGTCGGCTGTGCACTCTCCCAAGACGTGGGAATGCTGATGGCATTCCGCTTCTTGTCTGGTTTCGTCGGCGTTGCAGTGGTTACATGTGGGAGTGGCTCGATAGCAGACATGGTACCCGCAGAGCAACGAGGTGCAGCTATGGCAGTTTGGTCCATAGGCCCAATGCTAGGCCCTGTCGTTGGTCCAGTATGCGCTGGATTTCTGGTTGATGCCAAAGGTTGGAGATGGGTGTTTTGGGTAACAACTATTGTGGTAAGCTACAAGTTTCCGTACTCTTGACCAACACAATGTGTTATTCAGTGGTTAACTTGCGTCTCTAGGCAGGAGTCGCTGTTTTGGCATCATTCTTAGTCTTACGCGAAACATATACCCCAGTCCTTCTCGAACGGAAAGCAGCCAAGTTACGCAAGGCAACTGGTAACGACAACTATCGTTCGACAGACACACAAGCTACGGCGCGGGAAGTGTTCCTCGCCACTATCACTCGGCCGGTCAGGATGTTCATCTTTTCGCCCATCGTAATGATGGTCTGTGTATACATTGCAACGCTTTACGGAATGCTCTACCTGCTCTTCACAACTTTTACCTTTGTATATCAGGATATATACGGATTCAGCGCTATTGGAGCAGGTCTTTCCTTCATTGCTGGTGGAGTGGGCAACTTGTTGGGTTTATTCTTTGTCGGCTTTTTTTCCGATAAGCTGATAAGAAAGGCCAAACTAGAGGGTACCCCGGTCTCGGCAGAGCAACGACTTGACCTGAGACTGACTGTTCCCACTGCGCTGTGTCTTCCAATTGGTCTAATCATATACGGATGGACGGCGGAGGAACGGTTGCATTGGATCGTGCCGATGATAGGAACATCGATTCTCGGCTTTGGAATGATTGGTATCTTTATGATATCTCAGACATATCTGGTGGATGCATTCACAGAATACGCAGCTTCGGTGACTGCTGCTAATGCTGTGCTGCGGAGTTTGCTTGGAGCCCTTCTGCCACTGGGCGGTTTGAACCTTTACAATGAGCTTGGCTTGGGATGGGGAAATACACTGCTTGGCTTGATAGCCCTGGCACTAGCCCCTGTTCCGTGGTTGTTGTGTAAATTTGGAGGGAAAATCAGGACCAGTTCTAAGTTCCAGACTAAGTTTTAGTTTACTACTGTTAGCTGGCATGACCGGCATGTATGTGTCTCCAAATAGCGTTGATAAATTTCTTGGATCATTTCGCTTACTCACGCACTTCAGATGTGGCATCCACTCTCCTGTCCGTGTCGCCAAGGAAAGTCAAGCTGAAGTCAAACAATGAAAGAAAAGTGAGTTGAATCATGTTTCTGTTCTCAGCCCAGAGCTCGAAATATAGCGAGCAATCTGATTCTTGCCATGGTTGATTTTGGACATCATGCCTAAGTGGAACGAGGAGGGTCATATAGGGTATTCGATTTTGAGCTTGAGATTCCACCAGCTTTTTGAGGAGCCCAGGAAACATAATACAATAAAATAATTATATAACCAGAGTTGAGATAAAATTTCTAGTAGACTGACCATGATATTTTTTAAACATAGCTCATACTTTAGGCTGGTCCCATTGCGTAGAAGCTCTTACGATTCACGTGTGTTGACTGCCAAGCATAGGTAAACTACGTCCAAATTGGTTCATCTCCGCTTTTTACTGACGGACGATTTCATTTCATTCCGTACTTGTGTACGAGGGACACAAGATCTACCATATCCACTTACCAAACACTATTATCTTCATCAACAAGATTGTGGTAATGCAGAACCTCTATAGTCTCGACCATCTCAGCGTCAGTGACAGAAATCAACGAGGAAGCTGCTTTTGCCGATGCGAAAAAGCCGAGCAACTACAGGGACCCTGAACGAGGTCAACCGGAAACCAAGAACATCACTAAAATGCCGCTAGAAGCGAAAAAGGCCCAAGGAAGCTCTTGGCACGATGCCGCAGCACATTCCAATACAGACTTAGCGCTTGTTTATTCAAGGGCTGCAACCTATCAGCACACAGCCTGGTCAACAATGTAGGGGATGGCACGCACTAGTTCTGCTTGTAACGTGACCAGGGTTATCAATCGAAGAAAACTTTCGATTTAACTATCATAGTTGAAAGACTAGAACTCACCGATAAGAGATTCAAGTTCCCTAAAATGGATTATCTGAAACATAGTACCTAAAAGTAAACAAGAGTCTTCAACTAAGCATCCCTGACCTCTTCCATGAACAAGTCATAAACTCCACCACCCATGGGTCTATTCCTATAAACCCATGTCGACTTGGTTGATGGATTTTTTGATCCGTCTTCCATCAAACACTCGCCTCTAACCATGTGCTGTAGGATCTGAGCTTCAGCAAGCGGACCTCCCTCTGGAACAACAACCCGTTCAGATATCAGTGTGGCTAAAACCGCCACCAGCAATTGAAGTATAGCAGTGATCCATAAGACGAGACTGAGAGCACCCCAATGAGAAATGTTTAGCTTCTGCCCGACTGCCGGTGCTTGTCCGCTCAGAACAATGTCATTGTTTGATTCGATGACTGCGGCGATCACACCAATAGTGAACCGCGACAGAAGAGTCTCCATCATCTCAGTCGACCCGTTCAATGGCACACCAAACGTGGAAGCCACCGGGTAAGTGGCGAAGTGAAGTCCGCCTTGGGTGCCAGATCCTCCAAGCGCTATCGCGGATGTAGCCAAACGTGTCAGATTCTTCCCAAGTTTGTGTTCAGGTATTTTCGCGTTCGCTACTGGGGTTAGCCGTGCAGTACAATTATAGACCCATGGGTCTGTTGACGACGGTTCAAACACCGAGACGACGCTACAATCGTCGCCACACTCTCCGTCGTTAGACGTCATGTATGTCTTTCGATCGGGCCCATTTCTGTTGGGAATAGGCACGCTTGTGTTTTGAGAACCAATTTCTGCTGTAATGATGCCACTAGTACCATTTCCACCTTCAAGAACTCGGTAAGCTGAGCATTTTACAGTAGCATTGACGCTCCGGTCAGTAACCACAGCGACGGGTGCCGCATCTGGATTGTTGGTTGTTTTTGTATTGGTCTCATGAAATACATACGAGCAAAAGTCATCGCAGAATAGGTAGTTATCATCGCCGAAGAACAGAGTTCCAGCAACTGGCATGTCATCAAGGCTGCCCTCATTATATCCCAAAGAGATTATTCCGTAGCTGTTGGCAGTCAGTATCGACGCAGAAGATATGAGTGCAATTCTTTTACCTATTCGCAGCATACTCTTCTCCATCGGCTACATTAGAAGAGTTGGCGATGCGTGCAGTCTCGATGGTCGTTAGATTGGCTATGGACACATTGCCGGGAATCAACAGAGCGCGATCTTCGGACTTGTCAACTGAATAACAGAGTCCAACAGCCGCATATCCGATTTGAGATGACTAAGATTCGTTAGCAATTGTTTATGAATATCTTGGGACACGCACTAGGAACAAGGCAACCCAAGCTGCGACGCTCAGGTGAATGGTCCATCGACTTGATTTGAAGGCCAAAATTAAGACCTGGGTCATACTATGGACATTGAGAATGGCCTCGACCTGCTAGTCATCAGTAACGTTTCAATCCTATGATTCAAGAAGAAACGACCTTCTGTCGTGACCTTGGTCGGCGGCTCAAGATCCACCATCGCAAATCCGACACGGCTTTTGTCAATTGGCTCATGGTAGACAGGCCGAGTGCAATCAAGAAACCGGTGATCAAGGCGTTAAAATACTTCTTCTGCTTCTCATTGATGACATCGTGTCTCCAGTACGAGATCAAGATGATGTAAACGGTGATGACAAAGATGACCGTGATAAACCATTTGGTAAACAAGCCCAGCCAAAGTTTTGGGCGCGATCGCCGCCGAGCTGGGAGACCTTGGAAGCGAGGTTTTGGTGAGGAGTTGAGGGAGTTTTCAATTGCATTTTGGCCTACGAACACCATTGGAGTGTCTTCTTGGTCGTACATATCTTGTTGGAGTGACGAGTTGCTTGTGCAACGAGGGGAGAGAGCTTGACATGATGTACAATCTTTGGATGACGATGGCTGCCAGCTAATATCGAGACTGACTCCACTATGAATGACGCCAAGCAAGAAATTTCTCCCCTGCATCCGTGCTCCTGTTGCCTATGGTTAGCGGACTGGGTCTTGATTCGTGACACTAGCTTCTGATTGGTTACACCGTAAAAATCACATTGATAATCGGCCTGGCCGAGAGTCTATTCTATTCTACTTGGTCATTAATATGCATTGAGCTTCTTGCTAAATATGACATGACATGCCCAAAGTTGTTAGTCGCATCTGCGGCATGACTAATTTACCACCCTGGGTAGTAAAAAAAAAATAAGCAAGGGAAAAAAAGCAAAAACGATAATTCCCCCCCGTACTTAATTACACAGATTCGCGAACTGAAAATCCTCATCCTAGCGTCGAGTTGTACATAGTTTTCGGTGTTAAGATATTGCAACAGACAATGGTGATTTGGTCAACCCAAACCCTCCGTCATCCGGGGTGTTTGCGTGGGGTTTGGCTTTCGTCGATCTTGTCGGGATGAGTAGTTGTCGTGTGTTCATATTTGCAAACTTTAGCAGAGCAAAAGATTCTCGCAATGGCAGCCTTTTGTTGGGGATGCATATAAACAACTCCGATCCTAGTGTTTCATCAGGATGGAATTTTCGGAAGTATGTTGATTTTCCTTCAACAGACACCTGTTTGATCATGTGATCGTAGCCGGTCTTCCAAAGGCGTGCCTTCAACTTGGACTGCCCATTGATTTTTCGAATAGCTTCGAATGGCTCAATGCCAAGGCTCAGATACCCAACTCCCGCACTTTTAAGTAAATCCACGGCGGTGATTATGAGTAGGTCGCTTATACCACGAGGAGCATCCCCCGATGCTATGCATGGATCGAGGTGAAATCCAACCTGTCGGCCGAGTGCGCGTAGTGTCGCAAGTCCCATGATGTTGCCCTCACAGTCTGTTGTGTATAGGAACATCGTCGACTCTCGATACGAGAATAGCTTGTAAACAGTAACAAATGCTTGGTAACCGCTGTTCGTATTTTGGTTCCTCTCGCTCCTCCAAGTGTCGTAGAGGTTTTGTAACCGATTCTCCAGATCAGAATCTACTCCAGTTATGCTTGGGGAATAGAGTTGTACTGAGACGGCACCACGTTTTGGGTCGAGCAGCTGCCTATTCTGACTGCGTATTCTTTTGCCGGCCTTACCTTCAAGGACTTTGTTAGTAAGTGGGTTAAGGGTTGTTCCCTGGCCGAAACAAATTGTTACCCAACCCTGTTGTTCCGCCCACTTCGCAAACCCTTCACTTGCTCCTACAAATGTAATAGCGAGGCCTCGAACCTTATGAGAATGGCGGAACTCGTCTAATAAAAGTTGTCGATAGGTTTCTGGACAAAGGGGATCACCCGATATGACGGCGGTCCGAGCTTTGATCTTGTAGACCAACGATCCGTAGCCATGTTGACTGCTAAAACATTCGTATGAGGGGTCAAGGATACCCATATGAGACGTTTGTGCGTATTGTTGATAATCGCGGTCGAAGTCCGTTTGTATGCTTTCTCGTCTTGCCTCGTTGGTCGATGAGTCGATCGATAGTTGTTGGGAACAACCGATATGTAATGAATTTATGGCTGCATGTCTAGTTGACCAGATGATGTTTTCGTCAGGAATAGTTGTTGATGATAGAGCCACTGACGCTCGAGAAGTTTCCGTCTCGGAACCGGCCTCGTAGGATACAGATGATGCTGTGGAATCCGTCATAGTATTGCCTAGTGTAGTATTTTTCGCAAGGTTTGAGGTATTGAGTCTTGGTATCACAAGGCGAGACATTGGGATTGTGGTACACTGGAAGATGTGATTGTTCTGATGGCATGTTCAGGCTATAGTTATATGCAAAATTTCATGTCATCTCAACTGGCCGCAAGGTCAAATGAGTCTTGGCATTGCATTTGAACTCGGAAACACGGCACGCTGGGTTTCAGTCATCTGGAATTTTTTTACAGGTGAATAATATCACCGAAGGGAGCAAGGCCCGACATGACATACACAGTCATGACGCTAGCTCAACTTGTAGCTTAGCTGCGAGCTGCGCCCTCTAGTAGCGAAGAGGAATTAAATGTTTCCATTGACGAAGATGATACGCTGAAACTTCTGCTTTACTAAGGTATTATTTATCTGCTTTTACGACGTCGCCAACCGTGACCTGGGACTTTTGTATCAGCGCAGGCAAGGCAGATTTCTTATGGGGACACTATGGGCTGAATTTACGAGGTAACGAATAGAGAGATAAGCCGGTGCTTTGACACACAAATCTAGGGTTGTGGCGCAGGGCCTCCATTACCTAAAATCCCGTTTTCGGATATCTCGGGCTCCGCGGTCACATAATCCATGATACAATAGAAAGTACCTAAATGCCTCGTGATTACCTTGGTATAACTTCCTGACCTAGATTATCAACATGAGCATGGTTACCTCAGCATACTATAAAAACCACACTATAGCATCGTACGCCTGGTGTAAAGTTCCTTTTGATTGATACATCACAGACACAAGCTATGGTGCTAACTAATTTGTACGTGACTCTTTTGGCATCGACCGTGTCTGTAAGGACCTAACAAGCATAGATTCTGTACTTCCTACATGCATCATGCATGCAACGGTCTCGCTCCCGCTAAACACATATCCAAGCAAGCATCAAATGCATGTCGGTCTGCAGTATCGGCTTTTGTGCCCACTGTATAGATCGGTCGTCCATGAGACGGTAAAGAACAAAGTAGGCTGTGTTGACATCTGACGGCATGCCGTATTCCGAATTTTGAAGCATACTCAAGTCAATTGAGTTATCTCAATACACATCTTTGGTCTTTGAGCATGCTGTAGTCAACATGTACCGATAGTGGCGAACTCTTGGATATGGCCCCTGTAGTCTTATAAGTTGAATGTATTAGGTTAAGGCGGTGGTGCCAAGCTGGCTGCGCTTCGGCAAAACAAGCTGTCTCGGCATACATCATAAACCTGGAAGCTCACAGATTAGAGACCTCCAATTGTACTGGCATCGATACGTATTAGTTCCATGCACGATTGTTTGGGCAGTAGCCGATCAAATGGGCTACATGAACAAACCATTCATAAGATGTGAACTGAGGCTGTGTTGAAACAGCAGTTCATGGTGGGACAGCGAACACGACAGCCACCGACAATAACTCATACTCATAGTTGTTCTACTGAGTAGACAAATGTGAGTGAACTTTGGGGTCTCGGAGTAAAAAGCAAGTGAGGTGTTTTTTTCCTCCTTCTGAAGCAGTAAATCACAAAGCTTTGATGCTTTCAGGGCTTTGCCAGCTTTGTCGTCGTATGGGTCACTGGATTCGTAGGCAGCAGCAGTATACTCGGTAGCATCCCAAACGGGAGTCTGCCAATACAAGCCAAGAGCGTGGTTGAAGTTATTATCCCAACCTCGATACTGCTTCACAAGATTTTGGAGCTGGCCAACGATGAAGTCTCGGTCCCTTATAACCAAATACTGCTTCCACGAGGCACTGATGGCCCAGAAACTATACTCGTGCGCCCAGTCAGACGTGTCTTTATTGACTTCTCCCTTCATCGGTTTAAGGAACTGTCCAGGCCCCGAGACCCAATAGTCCACAACGTCTTGGCCGTACTTGGTGTCGCATAGCCACCGACCTTCAGTGGTGTGATGGCCTGCGGCCGCCACAATACCACTATATGGCGCGCCGTACCTAACGGGGCTTAGAAACTCGCTGGCCATATATTCAGACTAGGCTCCAGTGTAGACAAGATCCTGCTTGTAGATCTGCCAGCGATATTAGTAGACCTCTTGGATTTGGACAACAGGGTTATCCAGCAGAGGAAAGTTTTTTCTCGAACCAACCTGCTTCTTCCACGCCGCTGGGCAGTCTGCCATGGCCAAAAAAGCGCGTCGACGTCGCTGCAGTTGCCGTGGCGGTGAGGAGTATTGTGTTGAGCAACATGGCTACAAATACTGTTGATGGATACTTAGGATCGTGAAGATTGTGTAGGACTGTAGCACCTAAGTAATTGTGGCTGCGTGGTCATCAGATAGATAACCAAATTTCTCAGCTGATGCCCTAATTCAGCGTCTTGACTACATCCCACAAGTACAAGTACATATACTAACCGCACACTGATCTTGTAAGACCTGATGGAGGATCCGGTGGGTTTGAACAAAGTTTACTAGACTGAAGAGGTAATATAAGCTTAAAATACAACTTGTCATAACCGGAAGTGGAAATTATTCACCTAAGCTGACTATGATCGGATGGGATCACGTAATACATGCGATGGAATCTTTTCAACGGTGTCACAGTAATCAGAGCTTCCGCGGAGGTAAGATTCATCTCCGAGAGAGCAACCTTCCTCTCACAGCTCTTTCTATGGTACAAGTGCAAGAGTCCCTAGGGTAAACGCAGCAACATTTACCGCAAGACTGGGTATCGTAGCATCTGATGTCATGTCGTTCCCGATCAAGCGAAGAAGGCGTATCACGATAACATGCACAGGCCTGCCATGTTTACGTTACTCTGATTTTACAATGAGATATGCTACGAATACGCGATAAGTTTGCGCCTATAATCTTGATGCCACACATACCAGTGGCTTCATGAAATAGACATCTCTAGAAAAGAATGAAATCCCAAGCTACTGACCCAAGTCTAGAGGCCCACTGGGAACTTTGGGTTGCCATTTGGCCTTTCCTATACTCAAAGCGAATAATAGCACTGACCTCTTGCTCATAGCTAGTACCTTTGCACGGTTGGATCTCCTTCTTTAAAAGGCTAGACTGTATATCCGTGTCGCGTGTTTGACATGAGGAAACGACCGTCCCTTTGAAGACTCCTATTTGTTCGATGGCTCGCGTCCAGCCAATAGTTTCAGAGCAACTGCCGAAGATTACAATGGGCCGTAAGCTGACAGGATGAAAATCCCGTAAGCTGACGGCATGGTCAAGCCCCAACAAGAAGCGACCTGAGGAGACCTGAAGCATTTTAAATTACGATATGCTGTTCTAATCCTTTTTTTGACGGATCGGCAGTTCCTGCTGCCAGCTACTTCCATATAGGGCTATGGATATATGGCATGGGTAGCAGAGGGCTGAGAACACGGGTGTCTAGTCTAGAGGGATTTTATACCGATAGGTCTCTAAAACAAGTAATCCGGCTAAAATAAAAATGTGGTAATGCAGGAGCCCTCAGGATTGAGTCGCCGGTGCTAAGTCAAGGCATCCCAGCAACTACTCATTTAACGCTTGGATCCTGTAATATAATACTGTATTTACCGGATTCAACTGAACAGGGCCTTCAGTGATATACCCTTGCTCGAGTATTACGTTTGTGTTCTGCTGGGATATTAAATTCTCGTGAGACTTGACCTACCCCATTTATATTAGTCGACTTACCATGCTATGAACCCTCTCCTGAACAGTATTAGTCCACATTTATTTCATTCTAACCCTCGCGATGATCATTATAAAACACCCACGATCTTCACGCTTTCTTCATCAATCTATTCCCACTCATCCAACGTTTCACTATCATTTACTACATCAGTAAACGACCTACCTTTCACTCTTGGTTCTGGGCAAAAATATGCGATTGTCACTTATATCTATCGTCGGTCTCATAGGCCTCGCCACCGCCGCCCCTGGAGCAGTAAAAAGCATGAGAGACCTCCCCGATGGACCCTATGAAGGCCGTCATCACGAGGATGGCACCACTACTGTGACCAACCTCGAAACGAGAGAGTCTTTCAGTTTCAACCCCGACGAGTCTGATAATGAGAGGCGATCTGACGTTTCTCTCAACAAGCGTTCAACCTACTGCTGGGGCTATCAGCTTGACCACGCCGGTACTGATGAGGCCGTTAGGCAGTTGAAGAACTGGGCTAGCAAGGGCGGCACCTGGTCTAGTGACAGTACGCCCGACTACATAGGCTACAATAACCGAGGCGTCTATGTGTACTACTGCATCAATGCCCCTCAAAGGTCAGGCAACATCGATGCTGCCGATATTGATTATGCTCTTGGCCAGATGGATGGACGATGTCAACGATACGAGGCCGGATACTTCGAGTGGGACGGCTCCTATGGCCATGAGCTTATTGGCAAGTGCCGCTCTGGAACTCAAGTATGCCGCGGCTAAATAAAGGCTGGAATGCAATTCTGGGAATCGCAAAGATACATCTATACGCAGGTGTTAGAAGCTCTAGACAATTCGAGCTTTTCCTTTTTGTATTTCTTTTATTAGAGAAGGAACTCTTTTGTATACACCAGTGGCCCTAGAATACAGGCTGAATGTGTACCAACGTCTTTTTCCATGCTTACTAATGTGCTCAGTAACATCTAGAGTGGTAGAATTCCTGTCTTCTGCTCTGCAATCTGAGAGCAAAGTTCTAATTTCTGTTGTATATCACTTGTATTCGGGGTTGTGGTGCATGATCGTGTGTTAATGGTATGTCTTTGAAACAGAGACTAGGAAGGGGGCTGGCTAGGAGAAGACAACAATTTCCAAGAATTTGGACCTCGTAGTGTGCATACTGTGAGCGACACCTTGCAAGCCGTGAAATCCATTTGTCATTACCCTGCGACTGCTCATTACTGAAATTGTAATTTACCAACTTACCATCCCTCCCAGTCAAGCATGCTAACCCCGAGCCCTCTCAGCATCATCTTATCGACTACGACGGCGGTCGCCGATACGCTTACTGCCGGTCAACCTTGGATTTGACTTCAATCCATCTCTTGTTCTTCGCAGCCCGCCTACCATCCTACGACGCCGGGGTTCACCTCATAGCCCAAGTCTTCAAGGCAGGACCTTATATCTTATCTGAGGACCAAGGCAGTTCAACTTGGTATTGCACACCACTTTTGGAAAGTGGATATGACTAATTCTGGATTATCCGATCTCCTGATACCTTCATTATCCTAGCCTTGTGCGTTCAGCTTGTAGCAAATCCAGCTACTGGTTGAGTTTCTTTGCCACGAGAACAGGGAAACTTCCAGGTAGTATGTATCTTACTCTCCTGGACCAGTTGTATGCCATCAAAAGGTATAAAGCCCCAGCCTTTGACCTTCTAGTCTGCAAGAACCGCATTGCGAATATTCGGGGATTTGCACTTCTCACAAGTTAATTAACGTGCGTTATGATATTCCCGAAGCAGCATATCAAGTTGCGCATAGTTCCAATCGGGGACATTGATTCCGATACTGTAGGGGAAGTTCGGGATCGGAACGCCACACGGGGAGATAAGATCGGATATCGGGAACAATTCTTCAACTACGAATGTTTTGATTCTAGTGCCTACCATCGTCATCTGGTTTATGATCCATGCGATAAAAGAAAATACAAGACTGTGTCGAGGGGACTGGGGTACAAGAGTCCACCTTGATCCCACTTAAATCCCAATAGTTTGTCAGGCGCACAACAGACTTTGATATCAATAATTCAAGACCATATCATGCACACTACCGATAAAACTGGCAAAGATGAACTTTGCCACCTTGCAAAGGTGCCGCCCGACACAGGCATAGCTGAAACTGATCCCGTACTGGAAAAAAGACTGCTACGAAAAGTCGACCTCCGTCTCATCCCAATTCTTAGCCTCTTGTTGCTCTGCGCTTTTGTCGACCGGCAAGCTTGTCCTTTAAAGATAGTATTTTTGCGGTCACTAACGTACATGATAGCATCAATATTGGTAACGCTCGAATCCAAGGTCTTGAAGCTGACCTCGGCATGGCTGGGAGCGATTACAATATTGCCCTCTTCACCTTCTTTATTACATACATCCTGTTTGAGGTACCATGCAACATGGTCCTCAAAAAGGTCAAACCATCGGCGTTTTTGAGCCTCACAATTGGGGCTTGCGGCATTATAACCATCGGACAAGGCATCACACAATCGTTTGGTGGTTTAGTAGCTTGCCGAGTATTGATTGGGCTTTTCGAAGCAGGATTTGTTCCTGGTTGCGTTTACCTGATTTCCATGTTTTATAAGCGGCACGAGCTGCAATGGCGGGTAAACTTCTTCTACACAGCATCAATCTTGGCAGGCGCTTTCTCTGGCCTTCTTGCTTACGCAATCGCTCACATGTCTGGCACGGCTGGATATAGTGGCTGGAGGTGGATCTTCATATTAGAAGGTGAGTTTTAGGACTTGTATGGAGGTGAATTCTGGCAACTTATCGTCTTCATAGGGGCTGCAACTGTGCTGATCGCAGCGTTCGCATATTTTCATACTCCAGATTGGCCTCAAACCGCAAAGTTCTTGACTGAACAAGAAAGAAACTTACTTCTGACTCGGACGGCTGCAGATACCCCAGATGCGACCATGAATCACTGGGACAAGAAGGCTGC
Organism: Fusarium sp. MBC 119; assembly: GCA_030411635.1. Classification (NCBI taxonomy): domain Eukaryota; kingdom Fungi; phylum Ascomycota; class Sordariomycetes; order Hypocreales; family Nectriaceae; genus Fusarium; species Fusarium sp. MBC 119. Next base: position 15,339 of record JAPERM010000134.1, read on the forward strand.
CAGGCGTGTTTTTGGGGATCTCAAAATATGGCTGGGGTAAGCAAACACTTCAATGTGAAACAAGAGAAGAGGCTGACAGTCTCATAGTGCCTTGATGTACCTTGGTATCGTCACAAGCACGTATAGCACTTCATTCTTCATTCCCACCATCTTGAGGCAGCTTGGATAGACATCACTTCGGGCTCAAATAATGTCCATACCTATCTATATCGCAGCAGCTGTTGTCACATTAACCGGGGCTCTCCTTTCCGATCGACTGAAGCATCGTTTTGGTTTCATTCTGATGGGGTGTGCTTTTACGACCATCGGCTATGGTATCCTTCTCGCATCACCTCATGTCTCTGTTGGGGTACAGTACTTTGCTTTGTACTGCATCACATGCGGCTGCTGGTTGGCGCAACCCATAACCGTCGTTTGGCTCAACAACAATCTCGGCGGACACTATAAGCGAGGTGTTGGAGCTGCTATTCAGTTATCCATCGGTAACTGCTCTGGGTTCGTTGCTTCCAATATATTTCTCCCACAGGACCAGCCGAGATATCTCCTCGGGTACGGAGTTGGGCTGGGGTTTGTTTGGCTTTGTGTCTTTGCAGCTTGTTCGTTCGACTTTTGGATTCGAAGAGAGAATAAACTCCGTGATGCTAGGAAGCGGGATTATCGTCTTCACGCACCGGAAGAGGAACTTAACAATCTCGGGGATGATCACCCAAGCTTCAGATTCACACGTTGAAGAGAAATAGCAAATGGTGATGTGCTCAGGCGTGAGTTGTCTTAGTCAATCCTTTATTTTGCGAATGAGATCCTAGTGCCCTGATAATATTGGGAATAGTACCAGTCCCCAGGTTTACAATGTTGATACATATGATCATACAAGTCCATCCCATATGCTTGAGACTGGATCGCCCGGGCTGATGTCGGACCCTACATGAAAGCTTGAAGGCTCCCACTGGAGTAAATCATCCAGAATAGCCCATGTTGGGCCCAAGGCTGAATCTTCAGGACCATCTACATACACACCTGAGCCCAGTCCCGGTTCATTACCATCTAGAAGGTCGTCCCTTTGCTCCTCGGAGTCATGAGTTTCCTCAGTGTGAAGAACCGGTCGTCCAGCCATCAAGATTGGAATTCGGTTTTCCAACACTTCCAGGATTCGAATTACATGAGACGCGGAGGGAAAGTGTGGTTTATAGTGCTCAAATACCTGCATGCATTGTAACCACGAGTCTTGGATCGAACCACTGCTAATACCATCACTCAACATAGGGCATAGCCGTGCAGTCACCAGCACCACGACACAGGCAAACGCATCTACACTCCCGTTAGCAAGTGAGATGAGCTCGGGGTTGAAAGGAGTGGTCTCACAATGTATCTTGTGGGAAATTGATGTCCAGTAAGATGTTCCCATGTTTTCGTACATATGGGCTACCAATTCTTGAGTTGTGGAAACGCATAGGGCGCATGCTTTCAGAGCTAGCTGTTGGTCAAGACTATCTTGGGTCTTGAACATACTTCTGGTCGCAGTTTCATTGTCTCCCTGGGTTACAAGTAAAACCACTGGTCTGAGGAGGAAAGTTCGTATATATAACAATCTGATACCCAAAGTTAGTAAGTCCATCATAAAGCCGAACCTGTCAAAAAGAGATTTCGTGTTATGCACACCTGGAATATAATATCTTGGAACCCAGAACGACTCCAGATTCGGCAATGGAGCTTGAACTCATGTTGTTATCATCATTGGTAAGATATGCCGGGAGGGTTTCTTGGAACTTATTCAACGCCCTATGGTATGTCATGATAGTCTGCAACTCTTCACCTAGCCAGCAAAGGGCATTTCCCTCCTGCGGTCTGGCTTTCTTCTTCACATAAAACTCGACCAGTATCTCATGTAGGATATCAAACAAGTGACTGGAGTAAACGAAACAGCCCATCTGTGGGCACAGGTGGGTTGGTTGGACGCCTTTACCATTCTCCAATAGATATTCGTCGTCTATCGTCTCAGGCAATGGTACGCCTGAAGATTCTAGGATCATTGGTGGCCGGCCGAAAGTACAAGCGAGCTGTCTATTGATGATAACCTTCGTTTAGTATGGAAACAACTAGCTACATGATCCTTTGAGAACCTACCGATCAAGAAATACACATGTATGCCAGACTCTTCGTTCCATCTCTCGCTCAAGCTGGTTTGTCGAATCACATCTTCGCTCAAGATGGAGACCGATACTTTGCGCTGACCGAATAGCCGAACCGATGACGTTCCAGCATCTATTTGCATATTGCGTAGATTGCAGGTATACGCCTGTGAGTAGCAAGAGTTGCACTATCGCTAGTGTTGGCTGGTCCAGGAATTCGTCCACAAACAAGGTTTTTGATCGCTGGTAGAGCTTATTCGCCATCGTAAACTTTCGAGTAGGTTCGATCTGCTCACTGAATTGGCATCCAATCGCAAGGACGATGTTGACAGTTGAGAAGAAGACCGCAACGTCAACCTTCTTACACATGTGATCCAAGTCCCCACTGTTGTCTGTCATCCATAGCTTATCGTAGGATTCCATGAAGGTTGGTCTATGCAGAATTGGTAGGATAGGGTGCAAGAACTTCCAGAAAGCTTGTACAAAACCATCGGCTACTCTCCGTGGCGGAAGAAACAACGCCTCCTCATCAAGCTTCTTCAAGGAAGCATAGCAAGATTTGGAGTGAGGGTTGGAGATTTTGATGACCGAGTGATCCCGGCTGACACTTCGCAACATAGATTGAATGAAGGATATTGAAGATGATTGGCCAACGTTCCTGTCACCACCCCCTTCCGGGGATGGAACCACCACCATTGCGTCACTGCTGATAGAATCAGATGCTGGGGGGCTTAGCAATCTTTCACTTGGTTGGAGTCTTTCAGCTTGAATAGGAGAAAAGGTTGAAGGTTCGTTCCCCGTCCATGTGTCGAATCGTTGTGCTATTTGATATTGACTGATTGGGTTACTCGGGTCTGTGAAAGCGTCTCGAGTAGGGGATAGGTTCGGGATTGCGGTCAACCCAGATCCTGAGCTGGATAGCGTTATTGAGTTCCAATCTTTGCTTTGCGATCTGCGCTCATATTCTTGTACACGAGCCTCTAGCCCTGTGATATATCTAATGTACATGAGTTTAGCTCACCATCCTCAGTATCAAATCCAGTCTTTACCTTTTCGTTTTGAGAGCATTCTGCTGATACACACAGCTGGCACTCAGGCCTTTAGCTTCGCACGCTGAGCAAGCGGGTTGTCTGCCATCACATCGTGTCTTTCGATTTCGGCAATAGTCACAGGCAAGGGCTATCTTTCGGCGCTTGACAATCTTGTGTCCGTTTTCGCGGCGTGTCTGGGTTGGGTTCATCGCCAATTCGGAATAGACTTTCTCAGTAGGTATAACTTCTTGTCGCGAGCAGCCTGGTATTTTGTCGACTTTACACCAGATTTCCAGCAAGGCTTTGACTGCTTGTGCATTGGGAATTGGCAGATTCATATGCGAACAGTGTAATACGCGAAGCGCAAACACATCCCCCTGTTACCCCGCGTTTGATCTCCTTGGCAGCCCGTTAACCGATCGCTAGCTGAAGACACCCCGCTTCCGAAACCCGGGTATGCTGTTCCGACAGGTTAGTGACCGAGCCACCAGGAGGGACTTGTTTAGCGGGTACTACTGAATTTACCATGGGCCTCAAATAAGATATAAAGGCTTGCATTCAATCTTTACCAAGGACAAATTCGGGTCAATGGTGCATCGCAGCCCCGGATAACATACATCAACTAATGGTGCTTAATATATATATAGGAACCTTACTCAATATCTCGAAGAGATAGATCAAGGCCACACATCTGAAAGATACACATTTTTTTTTTAACACAATAAGGTAATGGTGCTTAATTCATCGAAGGCTTCTTGGTCAAGCGTACAGTACCACAGGAAATGCGCAGCTTATTGTACGAATATTGCCGAGGTCTCTTTGAAATTCCAATAGAAATAGACTTATCGTACCTACCACCCCCTCCTTCTTATCAACCTCAACTTCAAGGTTCAATATCAGCAGATCCCGCTGTTCCCTTCACTTCCCAGAGATGTACCAGCAGCTTCGCCCCAGCGGGTCCAGCATTAAAAGTATCATACATTCTCATGTCGTCTTCAGTCATTCGCTCATCAATCTTTCCATCAAATCGCAAGAAGAAAGCTGCAGTGAGTTTGGAAAGCTCCATTTGAGCGAGGCTATCTTGTCAGCTGATGCCATAGTGGTGGTGACAGTTAGGCTTCACGACTTACTTGATGCCGATACATCTTCTTGAGCCAACGGAAAAGGGTGTCCAAGATGCCTTTCGAGACTCAATTCCATCATCACTCAGCCAACGCTCAGGAATGAACTCTTCGGGTGACGGAAATGCCTCCTCGTTGCGATGCATAGTGTAGTTCTGAGTGCCAACGGTAGTCTGAGATTCTTCAGTACGGAGTGTATCACTGTGTATGTATGACTTACTCCTTTGGGTATTGGGACTCCATTAATTACGGTGTCTTTATTTGCCGTACGTGGCAAAGTGGCAATGATGGTAGGATATCTCCGTAGTGTCTCTGAAATGACAGCCTGAAGGTACGGTACCTTGCTACATGTCTTTATAATGTCAGTCAGGTTGTACCGGAAATATCCTCCAAACCTAAGCTTACATGGTAGTCAGGTACTACATCTGGGTCTGCAAATATCTTTAGCAGCTCGGACCTCAACTTTGCCACGACATGTGGTTGCCTCAAACAAGCCCACAAGATGTATATAAAGGTGTTTGCTGTAGTTCCACTTCCACCAAACCTGATTAAATGATGGTCAGCTCAGTTAAAACCTAAAAAGGGATATCCTGCAGACTATCCAGCAGTTGGGCAGAGCTTACATGCCACCCATGCACTCCTCTGCAAGCTCCGAACTCGTCAATGGCTGGACCGTGTTCCCGTTTTTTTCCGCACTCAGAACAGTTCTGAGGAATGGAGTATGTGATTCTTTTTGGCGGACTTGGTCAATCAATGCGACTGCGTACTACAGAACAGATTAGCTAAAGTTGAAATAGACATCCTCAAATCTGGGCATACTGACCTCTTTCCATTTGCGAACATCTCTGAAATACCCCCCGATATGGCCGGGGACATAGACTCCCAGTTGTTCCATCTGGGGAAGAAACTCTTTCTTTGGCTTATTAGTATTGATCGAGAATAAACAGAGCCCTATCGACTTACATAGATGAATGTAGGCTTCCAAGCTTTGATGTATTTCATCACCTCGTGCGGCTGCCCTCGCTGCACAGACCCAGGATCTTCATCAAACATGAGATGGTCTTGAAATCTAGTCAGCCTCTGTGATAATTTCGTACGTATTACACTTACAAATAACGTCGAATCCCAACCAGTGACACCAGGGGTATACATCGATCGGTCCATTCATGGCTCGCGCGGCCCATTGGTCGAGCATTGTCTGGATCTTGGAAGAAACATGCGGTTCAAAATCCAGCATCGAGGATTGAGAGAAGCCTCTAGAGAAGTTCTTGCGTCGTATCTTATGTGCTTCAGCATCTCTATTTATCGGGTTAGTCAGGTATCGGTCTCCATCTTCCTACTGACAGGGTTTACCGGAAACTAAACAAGTGGTTTTCGTGGAAAATTCGTTTCGCCCGCTGTCCCGGATCAGATACCAACACTCAATCCCACTCATGGCAGACTTCTTACATAGAAGCTTTCCTCTTTTGTAAAGTCGTTGGAACTGTAGATGGCTTGCACGGCAGCGGGTGTTGAGAAAGAAACTTCATTTGGTCCAACTCGGACAACGGCGCCATACTTGGCGTGAGCTTCGTGAATTCTCTGTGATTTTCGTCCCTGGAAGTTGCCGATTCGACTCCATAGCCTCGAAACCCGTGCAAGCGGCGGTCCAGGAAATTTGAACAACGGATGGAAAAAGACGTTATATATGCAGGACACGAACATCTGAAGAACAGCCATAGCACAGAGTGCTAATCCAGCTCTGGTGAAGGTTGAAGTGTGAAATTCCAGCAGCATGGCTGAATGGATTAACGTTAGGTAGTAGGGTTAAATACTAAAACTCCTCAGACTGAGTTGTTTGCGTCGCAGTGGACTGTACTGTTTGCGCCTCTTGGTAGATATGGATGCAGTTAAGAGTCGAGTTTGGAAGAAGTGGTTTATAAATTATTTTAGCACTTAATTCAAGTTCTTCATGCCCGACATATTTCAAGGTTTGCTAAAACATGTACGTATCGTTCGTTCAAGTGGAAGGGCTCGGGATGATCACAGTGAACCGCTTATCTCGGATCGGGGACGTAACTTGATGTGACCCACAATTGTCGGGGACATAAGGTGGACGGAAAACCATTCGCCCCCTTGCATCCACTTCTTTCAAAGATGTAAGATGCTTGGGCCGACGATTCCCATCACATCATAGACATCATGATTCCCATTGGCCTTGTGAACATTGGTATGGAAAAAGTCCTGTAAAGGAGCGGGCTATGTGCCTAGAGAAGATATAACACGTGTAGAGCATGCTAATCGAGGTGGTCTAGATATATTGCATGGGTCTGGCGCGATAAAAGGATGCTCAGCTGGAATTAGCACGGTGTCCGCTGAACTTGTGCTGACCGAGACTGCAGATGACAAAACCAGCCCAGTCGCCAAAAACTCTTTCATGTCGTCAACTTACGCGAACTCCGAGTCGACAAGGTTGTCCTTGAGTTTTCGGCTTCACGAGACCGGAACAACCTTTGTCCCGGATCTACAGGCGGTTCTGTAGATCTGGACATCTCATAACTACCCTACACTAGAGATCGTGTCATTAACTAACAGCGCATTAATCAGACCCCTTTCCAAATAATTCGATAGGTCATCTAGTCACTCTTAGAACATTCCAAATTAACCTCAATGCAATGCCAGATGGCAGACAATATCACCGTTTTGAGCCAAACATCCACCAACAGCGTATCTGTCGGCAGCGGTTTGATGTGGGTACCCAGATATGGAGATAATGGAACGACAAGAATTGACGTAGGGACACGACATCGAAGTTACCAAGGATTGGCGAGGTAATTCTTGAAGAGATAAGCGATGCTTCCCCATACGTCCCAAACAGAATAACAACACAATGCTCACGGTGCCTGTTTGATGGAATGGAATAGTTGTTGACACGTGGGAACACACGTGATGCTAAGTCCCTAGTCAGTATGGTAGCCTGAACACGCTAGCCTGATACGTTCTCTACATAACAAATGCAATAACGGTCGTAACTCTTCCATTTGTCAACGGCCTTGGCTTACTACGTTCTTCCAAAATTTCCACGAATGGAAACTATCTTCCTGCCAGTCTGGATTTGCTCAAGAGACCTGACCTGGCGTCCCGAGGAATGTTGATGTGCCAGAGGCCTTGCAAGTTATGCCCCACCCAGCATCAACCCCAAGACTTTTTAGTCACGTGCTTCAAAACGTAATGACGCGGAGGCTTCGTGATCATCTCCTAGCCATATACCAGCATTCGTTCAATATGGACCGCCTACTTTATATCTACCCTCCAAGATGCCGCGTATGAATCTAGGACTTCCCTTCAGCCACTGTAGCAATCATCCATGCCCGGCTGATTTTCTGAGCCCTAACCTACTCCGCTGCGGTGGCTGTCAGGTCGTCAAGTATTGTGGCCAGCCGCATCAAAAGGCCGACCGACGCAGGCACAAGGTCCAATGTATTCCGATAAAGCAAACCAAAGACAAGGTCACAGAGGAAGAGGCAAAGTTACGGACCAACCCTGGCGAGGACACAGCCGGGAACCCTTTTGACAGCGCCGTGGGTCTTTTCTGGTTTTTCAAAAGCACTCGCCCATACATGCAAGCTCGCTTTGACTACATCACCGCTATTCTCAACGTCCGTACAGGTGAAGCAGTCGAGGTCGCACTGGATCATTCTATTGACCTGCTTCGTCTCTGCCGAGGCGACAATCTAGGTGTTCGTTCCCAGGTTCCTGCGCTGTATCTCCGGCTCGGAAGGGATCAGGATGCATACGACTTCATAAAATGGTATGCTGTCAAAGCCGACTCACACTATGATTGGTTCGATATGAGCTTGCCGTATCTCGACATGCATGGAGAGGACACGTTGGAGGCTGTCAACGAGAAGCCTCACCACATCGACCTGTCTTTCTTCGTGGCATTGACGCTCATCAAGATTCGTTTGACGAAGGACTTGGAGTCCCTCCAAGCATTCATTCGAGGCAATCCCAATGCGACAGGGGAAACTAGGTATGATCATCTCCAGGAGGAGGCAATGAGCGATATACTTCTCAAACGGCCGGATATTGTCGCGCAATACAACTACGAGGAGACAATCGCCGAGCTGCGGCGACAGGCAGTACAGTTGTACAAGATGGTCAAAGAAAAAAACCCACATTTCTGGCCGGGAATCATGAATCCCAATCTATACGCTTACAGTGTTCCCACAATTTATACTTTTGGTTCACGAGAGGAGGCTGTGCTTGTTTTCCGGAACTCGTGGTACTCATGGTCAGAGACGGAACCGGCCATACAATTTATCAGAGGGGTTATTCAGGATGATGCGTAAAATTATGGGTACGGAAAACTCCACGGATATCTTACCTCGTGACAGCTGATCTGTTTTGGCGTTTACCTTGACATTTCATACAATTAAGTTGTGACTGATATAAGACTTTTGTTTTGGCTACCCCAAGTGGTGAATATGGGTGAAGCCAGTGCCCTGAAATTCGATATCAGATATGCTAACACTCTCACTGGCCACGAGGAGAGTGTACATCTCCAAGAATTCATTCGCACTATCGACGGTAGTTTACATGTTGACAAAATGACACTTGAAGGACTGTTGATCTTCGGCCGAACATACCATGGAGAAAGGTCGATGAAAGCGGTGTCTGATTATCAATCCCCGCAAATGACGGTTCAGAGTATCGGCGCATGTGCCAAACGATTGCCTCCTGTCCCGTCATATGATTCCTCGTGGCATCTTCTTGTGAAGTCGGCAAGGTTTGTGAGTCTTTTTACGAAGCCAGCAGCTGAGATTGGATCATGGGGACCAAGACCAAAATCGTGTAATAATGTGTAAGAGTATGGGCGAATACAAGTCTTGAATGTCTCATCTGAATTCCCGAGGTATGCTTCAACTATCACCATGAACACAGTCCAGCACCATTGCAATGTCACAAGTCATGTCAGTCGGCTTTAGCAAGCTGCACGTTTCCACATTGTGATGCAAAATCTTTGAAGGACTCCCAATTGGCTCGGTTGAACGGTGATAAAGCGATCGTAAGGGTAAGCGAGACCATGGAGATAACCTTGTGAGAAGAATGCATATGAAATATTGGTCCTGTGGTTTGATGGAGTCTTTTGGCATCTTGAGTAGTTGGAATGCAGGAGCCATATGATCTGACAGCCAACAACGGAGTGCATGGGATCGGATGGGGGTTTATAACGCAAAGGGGCCTCTAAGCGACTATACGTTGAGACATCGTCCCGTAGATTCTATTGAATGTCAGCCAATACTCGTTTGAGCCCGAAGTTAACTAGTGTGCTTTAATGATGTGTTCCCGCAATCGACCTTTCAGCCAATTGTATATCAGGCTCGTATACAAGGTGGCGAGGGTTCTCCCAATGAGAGCACATAACTTCAGAAAAGGCTTCCTGCAGTAAACCTTGCTCAAAGGGTGACCTTCATATCGCCCCAGCTTACAGGACTAATTGATTGGTTTGTTGGTTAATGTGAAACAGGTCCCGGACCACATAATCTTACCGCATCACCAACCAACCATCCACCCACTTTGTCCTACCAACAAGACAGAGTCCTAAATGTGCACGTGCTCTGATAAATAACATGTTCTTACTCTGCATTTAGACTTCTCCTTCATCGTCTTTCGTCCATCCAACAAATTTCAGCACGTGATTATCCAAGTACCATACAAATACTGATCTCCATGTCGATATGGGACGATGCGCGACTTGGCAGTCGTTGGAAATCGACCAGCAGACCCAAAAGCAAGCCCTTGCTAGTCATTGAGAAAAGTCCAACAACGTCCGAACCTGACGCGAAACCCAAAAACAAACAAAAACCGGGAAAACCTTGGCGGTTTATAGGCATTAGTAATAGGGATATCATCTATGATAGGTTTGATGAGCGGTTGGAATTCGAGTCTGAGCTGCTTCGAGCTGCTCTCGACGCCGGCCTCGACCCAAATATTCATCTGCAGCCTCAAGATATTGCCGAATGGATGAGAAGTCGATCCTGTGTAACAAGGATTGCCCTCTCACATGAGAAAGCATGGCCGCACTGGAATACGCCGCTACACCGCGCGCTCTTGATGCATGATCTGAAGTCGGTGTCCTTGCTTCTTGACCACGGGGCTGACGTCAATATCCGAAATGCCCTCGGCAAAACGCCACTTCACGAGGCAATTATACTGTTCCCCCATAGCACCAAGACAGTCCCGCTTCTTATTTCCCATGGTGCAGACGTCAACGCCGCAGTCACTCCTCAAAAGGTCGTCGATCCCACACCAAGAAGGTGTCGGGAGATTTCGAGCCGAGGCGGAGTGACCCCTTTTCATATGACGTTTGCATCGGGAAATGCGGCTTTGATGCGCATTCTCCTCCAAGCGGGAGCGCGGGTTGATGTGGTTTCTAACGACGGATGGTGCTTGTTCGATCTCGTACTGCTGGACCAGCAATGGTCTGCACTTGCAACACTTCTCAGTTACGGCGCGAAGCCACCATCAGCCCAAATACCATATGGAGGTTCCAAGGAAGTATCACAGGATACGGCTCAGCTCGCCAAGAAACTTCTTTGCTACTCATCTACCCGGACTCTATTCCCGCCAGCCGAGTGTCTCCCCATCTATCACTCTATTCTTGGTCAGAAAGAGTGCCAGGATGCCTTGATATTTACTCAGTCAGGCCCTGGCCAAAGTGAACATTTCATTCATACGTTCATGAGCATACTACGAGATGTGGCTCACTCACCCCTGCCGCAAACATCAAAGTCATTCTGTGCGTCGTGTTTAGAGTTACAGAAGCAATCCGAGGTCTTGTACGATGACCAGTGTTTGTATGCATATTCACCTCTGCAAGTCAGCAGACAAGATCTATACACGAAAGCAAATGGAGGATGCCCTTTATGTGGCATGATCGCTGATCAACTGAGCGATAACCTTGGTGACCACGCGCCGGGGATGGTGGAATCACTGGTGGAGATTAGTCTGACCGTCAAAAGGAACTGTGAAAAGTTGCGACTGAAATTGGAGGTCGAAGGGGAATGTTCATCTCTCGATAGAAACATTCTGGTCACGGATATAGACGGTACGTATGTACTAATTCTTTGTCATGACAGGCCAGATATACTGACATCATTGGAATACGTAGAGAGCCTCATTCCAGATGTTTGTGGCCCTTCCAGCATCCTCAAGAATGACCTACATACTGGATCAAGTAAAGCCTTCACCACGGCCGGATACTGGTTGCGAACATGCAAGTCAGGCCCTGGTCATGAGGCATGCCAGAAAGCTCTCAGCAAAGAACCTCCACCTCTACCAACTCGCGTCATCAATGTCGGTAATGAAACATCGTCTCCATTCTTGTTTGAGTCACAAGGTTTGAGGGATCATTATTGTGCCCTATCTTACTGCCGGGGAGAAACGCCCACCCTTAAGGCGACCAAATCCAATTTCGAAGCGTTTAGGAAGTCCATACCCCTCGATCAACTCCCAGCAACGATCCGCGACGCAATACTATCAGCTAGGGCTTTAGGATACCGGTATCTATGGGTCGATATACTTTGTATCATCCAAGATGACAGCGATGACTATACCCGTGAGACCTGCGAGATAGGAAACATCTACAGCTGTGCCGACCTTATGATCTCCAGCCTGGTGTCGTCGAACTCAAACGAGGGGCTATTCCAACCGCGACAGGCCTTCCAACCGAAGCCAGTTCCGGCTCCGTTCCTGCGGCTGCCAAAGACTCTCCGAAGACATGAGGCTGACCAGATCATATCACCGACTATGTTTGTTCTTGTGCCCTATGGTCTCGCCGCCAAGGCCCCTTTTAGAGGAACGGTCCACTCTCGTGGTTGGACCATGCAAGAACAGGCTCTCAGCACGCGGGCCTTGTTTTTCGGGAATGGTATGCTTCAGTGGGAGTGTCTCTCGGTCTGCGCAACTGAAGCGAATCCGGTGGACCATATGAGAATCGGTGCAAAGGATTGGGATGACTATGAACCGGAATACCGACTCAAGCAGGCCCGATTCCAGCGACTTGGCCTGCGTGGAATGAACGTCAAGTCTCAATCGGCATCTAAGTGGGACGCCTTGATACAATGGCAACGCTTCTTGTCTGAGTACACGACATATCGTCAGCTAACCCATTCTTCGGACCGTCTGCGGGCAGTCCTAGGTATCTCTAGTTTTGTGGCACCACAGCTTGGCTCTGCCCTGGTTTCTGGTCTTTGGGATAACCACTTACTTGCCGAAAGTCTTTGCTGGGTCATTAACACGCCTGATATGATAAAGAGATACGAGAGACACGGGTTTCAGACGAGATATAGCAAGCAATGTCTGGTACCTAATTCTGCAATTGTGGCTCGAGCATGCGACAGCCCATCTTGGTCTTGGTTATCGCTACCCGAAGCTCCTATCACGTATAACTTGGTCGAGGCTTACAAGCAGAAGATACCCCTCATCTCATCGGTTTCGTTCGAGGACATGAAGATCTTAAACTCATGCTGCCACACTGCCGAAGCCGTTCGCCTTGTCGGCACAGTCGGGCGGGTTTGTGAAGATACTGTTGGACAAGATTCCACCACCCGGTGGGAATTCCGCACCTTTATGGACTGCTCTGTTGAACAGGATAAGGATGGTGGTAACGGAGACGATGGGGAACTTTGGTACTTGGATGTTTTAGGTCTTGGTTTCGAAAGGCACGTGAGTATCAATACGAATAGATGGCCAACTAAGGTGCAGCTTTTGATGAAAAGGGTGGATCTCAAAGAAGAGAACGTGTTTAGAAGGATTGGCTTGCGAACTATAGAAGGAAAAGCGGAATGGCCGATCGTGTGGCAGTGGATAGGGTGTAAGCCCTTCGCCGGCCCTGACAAACAAGAGAAAAGGACAGCCTTGACGCTCATATGAGTTTGGTCCAGTTATGGATAGTTTACATTAGCTCAATTTGATATAGCCTGAGAATGAACTTTTCCTAGATGAGCACCAAGGTTCAGAGTTTAAAGTAGAGAGCAATACTCAGATTCGAAGTACGCATCATCCTATCATCAAACATATGCGAGGCGCATTCAACGACCATAGCTGATCTACTCACCAGCGCTGCCAAGTTTCTATGATCACTGTGGAACGGTCCTGGTCCATGGCTTTCCTCATTGAAGGGTAAGGATGTGAGTTGCATATCAGCCACATCGATGACCGCAAAGTACGTCTTTCTAATGAGTGGCCTGAACTCATCGTCGGTTCAATGAGTGACGTGGCAGTCTTGGGTAAGTTCTTCTAGACATAAATCGAGCCAACTCTTGATAAGAGCCTGCTTCCTTTTTTGATCAGCAAACTCCCGGCCCAGAAAATGAATCCTGCGCTGTATCGAGATGTAGCATCCGAGCTAGGTTGTAATAGGTCTCTGGAAGCAACAAAGAGTAGAAATACTGTTGCATATGGCCTGTTGTTTTATTCCATGTCGGACGGATCCGGCGCGATTTGGACGCGACCTGTGAGTGGCTTGTGCGGTTGATGGAACAACAGGTCCGTGCTTGGAAGTGAATGTCTGCCTTAGGAGTATACCCTGTAGATCCGGTCTAAAGTTATGCCGCTCCACCCACGTGATTGTGTTCTCGAGCGACGACTGTGGAAAAACACCGGCGTATTCTCGCTAGTTCCAGGGTAGTAAGATTCCATAAGTTTACTAAATGTGATATACAAAATAATATATAAATTCCCCTCCTGTTTTAATTCTTTTTGGTTTTTAATAGTTATAATTTATTTCGTCGTTAAGACACATGCTTATAATATAAGTCGAGTTTTAATAAGTTCTAGTGCGGAACCTATTATGGAACTCATATATGCGGAACAAATTTGCAAAAACCATTGCGGAGCCGCTCCAAAGGGTTTCGTTACGCCACCTATCCGCCCATTCAGAGCTAGCAAGGAAAAAATAGCAACACGTTGCATAAAGATTAACTTATTGGAAAGTTAGCTAGACTCGACCCTCGGCGATCTTCACAATCAACTCGGCGGTTTCCAATCTTTGCTCCAGAAATGGACTGTGGCCAGTCGCCAACCTTGCCGCCCGCATACCAGGTGTTGACTCAACAAGCCGTTCCTGCAGAGGAAGCAGCAGCAGCTGATCCTTTTCACAGATTATGTATGTCTTGGGAATGGTTATATCGGAGGCAATAAAGTCTAGACTGGTCTCGAATGCGTCTTGCGAATGTGGCAATGTTGCTTCCAAGGCGGCTTGTATTGCTTCTTCCGAGCAGCCGCTATACACACCGTTCCGAGCTTGCTCAGGTACCATCGTCGTGATCTTGTTCTACAGAATGTTAGCAACATCCCAGGCAATGATTTCATCTCCACGTACCTTTGTGTACTTCTCGCCAGTTTTAAGCCACTCGGGATAAGCTCCGCCAAACGTAGTGAGAAGATCCCACCCTCTTACTGGAATGGCGAAGGCGGTAAGGAAGATGATTGATTGGAATCCTCCCCGTAGACCCACCCTTGCTCGTTCAGGGGTCCCCTGACTCTGGGTCGCGGCAGTTGCGGGAATGCCACCGTAAGAATGGGCAATGAGAACAACCTCTCGACCCTCGGTAAAAAACGGCTCCGCAGTCTCAACGATCTTGGCCTTGTCTGCTTCCCAGGTGACTCCGTGGCTGTCGGTTCCTACGGTTGGCAGTTTGGGAATAACACATTCATAACCCAAGTCTGTAAAGGCACTTTTGAGACCTTCGTAGCATTTCGGGGGATGCCATGCGCCTGTGACGAAGAGTAAAACGGGTTTTTCGCTCATTGTCGCTCGTAAGTGAGATTTTCGTGCAAGTTGTTCCTTTTAGTCTTGGTGAGGTAATGTGGCTGAATGTTTCACATCATGATTGGGATCTCACCCGGCTCTTATAGATAGGTAATCTTTCAAGTGGTCTGAGCGGCTGATACGGATCAGTACTTGATAGTGGAAACTGCAGATGGGACGACGTCGGGGCCGCATAAAGCTTGGCCCACGTGTATGGGGCCTGGAACCTTTCAGCCTCGCACATATGTAGTGACTGTAGATGCGGAAATAGGCTTGGCAGGGTCCTTGAACTGGATCGAGCCCGGACTAACGGGAACATGTTATCTATCTAGTTCAGGGGATGCTGAGCCGCAGCGGCTGAAGACTCCCTAGTGGGTCAATATCGCCATCATTCGATTTAGAGTTCAGCTGAGATGTAACGCTGCCCTGCCCATTTTGTTTATTACCGGCCCTCTTACTCGGCGGTTCCCATACGAAAAGGCACTAATGGGAATGGCACCACGCCCAAAGTACGAATGTCATTCGACAGCCTTAATAACTACGGATTCTAGACCAGTTTGTCTCCGAAACGCAACTCCCGCGTCACGTCGTATTGCCGCACAAAACGAGTCAGTAATCGTGTGATTCTTGAACATTGCGAGCATCGCTCCCCCATTCAGCAAAGTCTCATACCGTGCTGAATAAATAAAACACATCTCCAGGGACCTGTGTTCTGTCCCGTCCCATTTTTTAGTTTCTAGGTGCGAAACTCATTTTCTTTTCGCAGTCAAGATGGCATCCACTGCATCATCCTCCGCCATTCCACCCGACGTTTTAAAGTACGATGAAGGTTCATCCCTGGTCATTGTTAGTGCCGTGGCAATTCCCTTCCAGCTCGGTGTTGTAGCTGTAAGAGTATGGGCACGGCATCGGAAACGGATGGCTCTCGAGCGTGACGATTGGATGATATTAGGATCGTTGGTATGTCCGGATCTGTCCCTTGATCAATTGTAAGAACATAATTGACTGGATGAGTAGCCTCTGCTTTGGGGTACTGCTGGAATTGCTATCGCATGTGAGCTCTCCCTTTGACAGACTTTCTATGACATGGAGACTAATAGAATTTCTAGCTGTCTATTTCGGTGGTGTTGGAAAACCACTTGCAGTCAATATGATGAAGGACCCGAATCGCCTCGGTCGAGCTCAGCTGGTTAGCAAATACCCCATCCCAGTGTTTTCCGCTGGCTCATCTAACGACCTTGACCACTACGGCAGTGTCTGTTTTTGACCGAATTCGTTTACGGAACTGTCCTTTGCACGATTAAAGTCGGTATCCTGCTCATGTATTATCGTATATTTCCCACGCGATCGATGAGATTAGGTGGCTACGCCCTTGGTGGACTAACGTTTGCTTGGTGGTTAGCTATCGTATTCTGTTCGATCTTCCAATGCTCACCCATCGACAAGGCATGGAAGCCCTTCATGGAAGGGGGCAAATGTCTTGACAAGAATCGCTTCTTTATTGGGAACTCGATCCCCAATATCGTGGTGGATGCCATGATCATCGCATTACCAGTGTTTGAGGTGTCCAAGGTCCAAGTGCCTCGTTCACAAAAGATTGCCATTGCTGGTATTTTCCTACTTGGTGGACTGTGAGTTACTCAATGTGGTTTGGTAAGGACATATTTGTGCTAATTAGTCATAGCATCGTGATAATAAGCTGCATCCGCCTCAAATACATCGTCAGCCTTCTCCAAGCAGGGCCCGAAGCAGACTTTACAAGTAAGCCGCCTTGTTCCCTATCCGAACCTGATGCGAGACTGGACTGACTGAACTACGTAGAGCTAATTTCCACTCCATGGATCTGGACAGTCGTTGAACCCACCGTAGGGGTACTGTGCGCGTGCTTACCCACTATGCAACCGCTGTTGTACTTGTTGTTCGGTCGCTTCATCACGAAAGTAACCCAGGATGCCAGCAAAGAGGGAATCGTTACCATCGGTGGGAGCGGATCGAAACAAATAGAAAGACAGCGAGTTCCGGCAAAAGATGGCCCCTTCAGGAGACTTCACGACAATGACTCAGCCGAGGATCCTGTTTTGTGGCCAAAGAAGTACCACAATCAACAGAACACGGTGGTGGAGCACTCGCAAGACAAAGGTCTTGACGCAATTCCGCTGGGTGCGATTTCAGTGAAGAAAGTCACCAGGTGGGAAGAATCTTAGTAGGCTGTTAGATGGTGAGCGTTAGATGTGTGGGTCATTAATGGCCCAGGACGTAGCTTACACCCAGAAGAATTGATTGAATGCGAAGGCCAGGAGGATGGGAGATGGTTAAATGTGTCTGGAAACTTATCGCAACAAGGGACATTGTGTGCATGACCAATCTCGTCAATTCAGGTCTTGGTGGAAAGCACGGCTCGGTCTTGAAGTTACCTACGGCCGAAGATAAGAGCCTCAAGGCTACTGAGTCCTGGTATGTCCACTTTTAAGCAGGGAATACTCGATATGAATCATAACGCTCACAGCAAGAGATCGAATCTTCTCATTAACGAGATTGGGGTATGTAGCTTACAAGTCCAGCCCGAATATTCCAGATGCTACCAGGTAGTTAAGTGTCGTTTCAACCTTTTTTCCCATACTCTAACTATACCTTGAAACTAGAATCAGTGGGAGCCATCGTAGTTCGACCCTATCCCATCCAGTCTGTCTTTTTTCTGTGATTTTATAATCCAGTCTTAAAAACCGTCGAACTAAGCTTGTGTATCGTGGAGGCGCTATCGTTAGCGTGAAATGAAGACCGTAGACATGGCACGTGTCGTCACCAAGCCTTATCGGTTAGACTATTACCCCGCTTTACCGTGACCTGCTTCGATAACTCCACCAATTCTCCGGGTCATCAATGCGACCATGAGCTCACAAGTAACAGCTTCTGGGAAGCCGAGACAACGCTCAGCCCTGGCTTGTAACTTGTGCCGCACTAAGCGCATCAAGGTGTGTTTCTCTCATATTGCTGATTGGAATCCCATCATCTAGTAGTGCTGATATGGAATTGGGGAAACCTCTAGTGTGATGGCCAGCGTCCCTCTTGTACATCGTGTCATGCAAGCGGCGAAGCTTGCGAATACACAAGCCAGGAGAGCAATCGAAAGTGAGCCATATTTAACTCACCGTCCACTAGGTGCTGCCGTGTATCAGTGAGACCTCCAGGTTAACTGACAGATATCATCATTTTAGACCACCGAGTAAGCGCTACGTTGAGGCACTTCAAGAGCGCATCAAAGCTCTCGAGTCACAATTGGAACGATTTCAGCAGGGCGTTGAATTCCATGACCTAATACAGCCGAATCAATTTGAACAAGGCCAAAGCACCTCCGAGGTTGAGTCCCTCTCTGACGATGCGAATTCCACACATCGATCACCTATAAAAGACATTAGTGACCGACTCGGCAATCTAAACATTGGCGAGGATGGACAAATTCACTACTTCGGCTCTCGAAGCAACTTCTCGTTGCTTAAAAATAGCCCTGCGGCTAGCTCAACTATATCTTCACACGAGTTAGGAAAGCAGGCCGCTCATACACTCGAGCGACTAGATCTCCGAGTTGAGGTATCCGACGAGTTGCGAGACCATTTACTAAACATATTCTGGAGCTGGCAAAACACTTGGCAGTACATCGTTGTCAAAGAACTATTTCTTGAAGACCTTTGTATTAGTCACTCCGGGCAGTATGCTTCTCCGCTTCTTCTATCATCCGTGTTAGCTCTAGCAGCTCGATATTCGGATCGCTTAGAGTTGCGGAGTGATCCCCTGGACTCTAACACAGCAGGAAATGCGCTTGCCGAACAGGCCAAGATGATTTTGTTTTACGAAAGTCAAGCGCCCAAAATCACGACAATCCAGGCAGCAGCACTTCTTTCTCTTCGTGAGACGGCTACTGACAAAGAAGCGCTTGGCTGGATGTATTGCGGTAAGTCCTGAACTAGATCAGAACGTCGCTTTTCTTCTCACTATTTTTGGATGCTTTAAAACATAAATACTTACAACAGGGGTGCCACAATAACATGCTAACCGTAAATTAACAGGAATGGCGACGAGGATGGCTTTTAATCTTGGACTGCACCTGGATTGTAGCGACTGGTGCGAGATTGGCCGTATCACTAAGGAAGCAGCCGAATTTCGAAGTGTTGTTTGGTGGGCTTGTTACGTGCTGGACAAGTATATAAACTCTTAATCCTCATACAAGTGTCTTGTTACTAATGCATCTTGTTCGGCTAGGCTGTTCAACGTTGGGCTTGGTCGACCCTCCACGATCCAGGAGATAGAAATCTCAGCCGCCCTCCCTTCCACTCAGCATGAAGCGGAATATGGACCCTGGTCGCCAATATCTCAGATAGGCCAGCAGGTCATTTTTCCTAGCAGCCATATGGTCTCGAATGTCAGAGCAACAGTTCAGCTTTTCAAAATCACAGCGTCCGCCCTTGATGAAATGTATGGCTTTACCCAGCTTCTGCGTCTGGCCAGTTATCTTGATGCTGAAACATGAAAGTTACCGACCTAGTAGTCTACGCTCAAGCTCCCGTGCAGCAGATCTCGTCACCAAAACACATGTCAACCTGATGGAGTTTCAAACAAACCTCCCAAGTTGTCTGCGTCTCTCAACATCTCCATTCACACCTACATTGCCTCATGTTTACCTACTCCAGTAAGCTTTACGGCCACGAGACCGCCGCCCTTGCACTTGCTAACGGCCGAATAGTTTGCAGTATCACGTCGCCGTAATCCTTCTGCATCGGCCATTTATCAGAGTGCGGAGGAATAGGTCAGATTCTGGGGCATTCCACCCTGATATAGGCTCAACTCATCTTAAGCAATGTAGCCTATCAGCTCAGTCTATCACCAACATCTCCAAACTTTATTGCAAACATTACAGCCTGGTAAGTACTTATCATAGTTGGCTTTGGATGCTTTAGCTAAATCCAACTTAGCGACGGATACCTATTTCAGCTGTACACTGCGCCTTCACTGCATCCATCATTCTTCTACTAGAGACGACAATCTCACACGAGAGCGAAAAGTGTCGAGCTCTGGCCTCTCTGAAGATCTTGGCCGAAGCATTGACCGATATGAGCATCGCGTGGGCGTGGAGTCGGCGCGCACTTCTCGCGATACGCCAACTGGCTCAAGAATGGTCTGCTTGCGAAGAGACAATGAATGCTCTAGGTATTAATAAGACTACGAGTGACAGCAGAACTGAAGATGTGGTGTCTGATGTTTCGCAAACGTTCAATATCTGGGATCCTAGTGTTTCACTCTGGAGCTTACAGGGCCCACAAAGTATTGGTGAAGACATCCCTTTCTCAATCACAGAAGAGCTGGAGTATCAGAACTGGGTTGGTAGATTCTTGAATGAATCGCACTTTTCAGGCAACAGTATGTAAGGGATCCGGATGCATAACTTGGGTCTAACCAAAGTACGGAGAAAGGGGACTCTATGCAGCTAGAGGGTATATGAGCACAATCTTGGACTGAGTGATCGCTTTTGAAGTCTTGCATTGCCTTAGGGCCGCTTGCAAGTGTGCCAATAGAGCTCTAAGATGAAACATCCCATTTTGATCGGGACTATTGAGGCCGGGTCTGCAATTGACTCTTTCAGCGAGTCAAGACTATGGTTTGAACAAGATGCCGGACGCAGGTAACTCATTTGGCATATGTCATCTACCGGTATCTCATCTTGAATTACGAAATGTAAGAAGCTAGAAAGTACAGTAAATTAGAAGGGATCAGTCGACCAAGTCAGTGAGCTTGTTTGGGCATAGCTTTCGCTAGACTCAAGAAGTTACTACCTTGAATCTGGACCGTTTCCCTTGATATCAACATGGCCACTTTCAGTAGTGGGTCTCGCAGACGGCACCAGTCTCTGTCTCTGGATAATGCTTAACCGGCTCCAAGATGATGGATAATGCTTACCCAAGATTAGAGGCTATCAAAAGCAGGAACACTGGGTTTGAAAACGCGGGGTAGTCTGATTGGGTTAGTTTACATCGACACGGTTAATGCCTACCCGAGATAAGGACAGGAGTATCAAAGGCCACATGATTTCTGGGGTGTGGCTTTACAACCTGATTCCCATAGTAGGCAGGAAGTAGTCTTGGATATAAAGTCTATACAGAGGCATTGAAGTTCATCTCGTCCTCCCTTAAATCCTCATAATTTACCATCGGTTCTACCCGTCCTCTCACTACAAATTACACCATGTCAATCCGCCAGTGGAAAGCTGCCATCTGCCAGGCTGAGCCTTGTTGGTTCGACAAAGTCGCAGGCATCGAAAAGTCGATAAGACTCATCCGCGAGGCCAGCCAGAATGGCGCTTCTCTAATCGCCTTTTCCGAAGTCTGGATTCCAGGGTACCCCAATTTCCTCTGGTCCGGTACCTACAGGGAGAATTTGCCTTTGGTGCAGAAGTACATGCAAAACAGCATGTCAGCCTATGGAGATGAAATGCTTCAAATTCGCCAGGCCGCAGCAGCCGCAAAGATATACGTATCTTTCGGCTTTAGCGAGCGTGTTGGTGCATCGTTGTATCTTGCCCAGGTTTTTATCGGGCCTGATGGCAATATCCTCCTCCATCGTCGCAAAACAAAGCCAACGCATGTCGAGAGGACAATATTCGGCGACTCTACCGGAGATTCCCTCACTACTGTGGCAGATACGCCTCTGGGAAAGATCGGCATGTTGAACTGTTGGGGTAAGTCTTGACTTCCATTCCTCATTCCGGTTTTATACAGTATTGACATCCCATTCTAGAGCACTTTCAGCCACTTCTCAAGTACCACACCTATTGCCAAGGTGAACAAGTCCATATCGCTGCCTGGCCCTTCAATGCATCTTACACAGAAAACGCATTGGAACCATTTTCCGTCTTTTCCGAGGCCAATGAGGTCACAGCCAGTCGAATGTACGCTATGGAAGGAGCTGTGTATTGTCTCGTCACCAATCAACCACTATCGGCTGAGGGAGCCAGATTGAACAGCGAGGGTCAAGGAAACGCAGACAAAGATGGATTTATGCTTGCTGGTGGAGGAGGTCGCGCAGCAGTTTTCGGTCCAGACGGAAAGCAGCTCACTGAGCCTACCGACCCCAATTTCGATGGCCTGATCTACTGTGATATCGATCTGGACAAGATTGACTATGCGAAAACATTGACTGACTGTGTTGGGCATTATTCGCGACCTGATCTCCTGCGTCTAGTGGTTGACGATCAGCCCAAGAACTACGTTGTTCGCGTATCCGACGGACCTACCAATACTCCGTATCACACAGGAACGAGTGGTGAGACTTTGCTCTCTGCTCATAAGACGCTGGACGAGGTGATTAGGGAGAAAGCAAAGCGAGAAGAGACTGATTAGTTATGGCTTCAGTGAACTTGGCTTGGCGCAAAGAACACGCTGGGCTGTTGGCGAACAATGTACATATTGTATATTGACAGCTTCATCTTGTTGGAATATAGTCTATTACTCATAATTTTGTTCTTCTTAATCCTGTATACTTCACATTGAAACTCGGGCGTCTGATACTGGTTTGTTCAAGCCAACGCGCCAAAAATCGTAGCGGTCTAAAAACGAGCGGATTTTCGGATCGACACCTCATCCAAAATAGCACCAACACGTTAATGTATCATCGATGTCCATGGTCTTGTAATTTAAGTAGGCACATTCTAGTATGATTTTGTTAGTGGACAGCCCCTTCACCAGGCTTCCGTTGAAGACACTCCGCTTTTCCCAGGTCGCGATCCGCTCTAGGGTAGGTATCGTAAGGAATGAGCAAGCTGATTGAGTAATCTCGGATCCATCCCGGCAACATGCCGATGGATTTAATGACGTAGGTGATTTTACCTCGGGCTAAGTTGACAGCGCGGTCCGTGAAGCCGCGTGCTCGGAACGAAACAGCGCTAACCCGAACAAGGGCTAAAGTTATATGAATACCATCAGCGTGTAAAAAACAAGCAGAACCCTCAATGAGAAAGAGATTCAGCAACCCATGACCATGGCGACAGTCAATATTTTCGAAGTCGGTCCTCGAGATGGCCTTCAAAATATCCGTGACAGCATACCGGCAAATGTGAAAATAGAGCTGATAACAAGACTCCAACATGCCGGTTTACAGCGGATCGAACTCACTTCAGCTGTCAGCCCCAAAGCAGTCCCACAGTTACGAGATTGCCGCCAAGTCATGTCCTCGCCTGCCGTTCAGAAATTATTGCAAATTCAGCCGCAGCTCAGACTCCCAGTGCTTGTGCCGAATATCAAGGGCTTGGGCTTGGCTGTCGAACATGGCATTCGAGAAATCGCGGTGTTCGTGAGCGCTACCGAGGGGTTTAGCAAAGCGAATATTAACTGCTCCGTCGCAGAAGGTCTTCAGCGTGCGAAGGAAGTAACATCTGCAGCCAAGTCACACGAGGTTTCTGTGAGAGGGTGCGTATCCTTCGCGATTGCTCGAGTCCCTCCAAAAGCTTTTCGACGTAGACTTACAGTACTATTAGTTATGTTTCATGTATCTTTGCCGATCCTTACACGGGCCCGACCGCCCCCAACCAGGTTTACAATACTGTCAAAGCCCTCATCGACATGGGCTGTTACCAGATCAGTCTCGGTGATACACTAGGGGTCGGCACACCATCGCAGGTGCGCAAGCTGCTCGATTACCTCTTTACACAAGGCATCAAGCCTGACCTGCTTGCGGGTCATTTTCATGACACTTACGGCCAGGCACTGGCCAACGTGTGGGAAGCGTATCAGCTTGGAATTCGTACCTTCGACAGCAGCGTTGGTGGCTTGGGAGGTTGTCCTTTTGCTCCTGGAGCACAGGGCAACGTAGCTACTGAAGATGTAACCTATCTATTCAAGCAAGCAGGTATAGAAACAGGCATAGACCTCGACGACCTTGTCAAAACCGGGTCATGGATATCTCAATACCTGAAGAAAGACAACAACAGCCGGGCCGGGTCTGCGATTGCCAGCAAGTCCCATTCGAAGAGGGCCCTACAACCAAACCTGAAGTGGTCCGAGATACAGAGAATGAATCATGTTCTGGTATTCAGAGCCGGCGCAAATGGCAAAATCGTACTCAATGAACCTAAGAGAGGAAACACACTGTCGTTACCTTTGGTTGCGGAGCTCCGCCGAGCATTTCTCGACCTAGAAGCAGACGATACTATCGCTCGCATCGTCATTTCGGCGAATGGCAAATACTTTTGCACGGGAATGGATCTGTCCGAAGGTGATGGGCCATTTGGCGGTGACAGCGAGGCAAAGTTCAATGCTCTGCTTGAGCTATTCGACTTGATAGATAAATCTTCCAAGGTGACGATCGCTTGTATCAACGGTCCAGCCTTTGGTGGAGGTATCGGCCTTGCATTTTCATGCGACTTACGTGTCAGTATTGAGTCAGCGTCTTTTACACTCTCCGAGGTCAAGCTTGGTCTCTGCCCTGCGATTATTTCCAAGTACATTGTGCGAGAGTGGGGTGTCTCGCGTACAAGAGAGGCCATGTTGACTACTCGGCCCATTCCTGCTTCAGAGCTACATGCATCCGGAGCTATTCACACAGTGGCACATAATTTGCCTACCTTGGAACTTGAACTAGATGGTTTACTTCACCAGCTGCGTCGTTCATCGCCGGGTGGATCAAGGATGTCAAAGGAGTTAGTGAGGGTAGGATGGGCGAGTCCGGACACTGCAGCGCAGCAGCAAGAGATTGCAACGCTTTTCAAGGGGATGATGCAGCCGGATGCAGAGTCAGTATTTGGGGTGTCTGAGTTCAGGAAGAAACGAGCTGTTGACTGGGATGCGAGAACTGGTCCAGTTAAGGCCAAGCTTTAGAAGTGATTTGCAATACTATAGTCTACCATATCCAAACTTTCATCTCTTTCTGATAGTAGTCGTAATATCATTGTTGAGACTGGTGGGTGGATCTTAGATGTATGGGAATGGTCCTCAACTACGGCTAGTGAACCCAAGGCAAGGATCCTAGTGCTCCATACGGCAAGATCCGACACCACCGAATGAGATACTTGCTACCTAACTGTTACAACAACAGAAAATTACCTCCGCGGTGTTGCTCCCTTATTCTGTAATATGGTGAGGACGGTTCAAATGTACAATCGGAAGCGATGTCGCATCGCCAAGGTTGAACTGGGAAATGAAGTAACTGTTAAGTGTCGATGAAATTGGCTAGTGAGCTACACACGTCGTTATTCTATGCTCCTTGAATACGAGTGATCAACGATAGTTGATGATAGAGGTTAGTCTTGATTGTATGTGCATGGGTCGAACAATTTGGTAGAGCATTTGTGATCTGGGGATCTTTCAGGTGGCATAAAGGTAAGATTTGATAACTAGACCTATTGAACCTATAGCACTACTTCTACATCAAGCAGACTTATATATTCATCTCAAAGCTCTTCATCCTTCCACTATAGCACTATAGCACTAGGCCTTAACCTTCTCACTCTCGCTGACAATGGAAGAGTGATTTTCCGCGTGAGAGGCTTCAATTGCAACTTCATCACCAAAGAGCGATGCAATCTCTTCGAGCGTCAAACCCTTGGTCTCGGGGAAGTAAAGAGCAAATATGACAGCACAAATGATGGTGAGTGCCATCATGATCAGATAAAACCTCCAGCCGATTGTTTCGAACGCTGTAGGCGCGGCTTCCAGAAGCGTGAGTGATCCAACAAAAAGACCAGCGCAAGAGATGGCAAACCCTTTGCCCCGAAGGTGTGTAGGCCAGATCTCAGAGCCGTAGACATAAGTTGAGGCATCCATGCAAGTGGCGTAGAAAGTAAGATGAAGGTAGAGGAAGAAGACGCCAGCTCCATTGCCACCTTTGTTGGTAGTACCGCCGTATACTGCAACCATTACACTGACCCCGAGGAGTGAAATAGCACAGCCAATGAGTCCTGTGGTCATGAGCCACTTGCGTCCAACATAATCGAGCAGCAAGGCGTTGATGGCATTGCACACAAGTCCCTCGGTCAACCAGCCGGCGGAGAGGGCGAGACTGTCCGAGGCGCCGTGTCCAAGCGCCGAGTACAACGATGGTCCGTAGTTGTTAATAACAGTGGTTCCTGTCAGCTGGCCGGCAAGTAGAGTCGTGAACCCGATAAATGCCCTCTTGCGGTAGTGGGGAACAGTGAAAATGGCACCCCAGGACGATGGCAGATGACGTTCTAGTTCCACCTGAGCGCGAATCTGGCCGAATTCGACACGAGCCTCTTGATCAGTCGGATCGCTGGAATCTTTGTAAATACGTTGGAGTATGGTCTCAGCCCTATCATGTTGGCCATTCTCAACGAGCCAGCGAGGTGATTCGGGAATGAAGTATACACCACAGGCTAAAACAAGCGGGGGCAGACATTGTAGAGCCAACGGGTGGCGCCACTGAGCTCCTTGGGCATTGACAAAGTAGAAGCCAAACCCGACCCACGCCGACGATGAGTAGCCCAGCAAGATGGAAACACCGTGGAGACCAACGAGAAGACCCCGAGCGTGAGGAGGGGCGACCTCGCTTTGCCAGAGGGGGACAATCATGACCAGACCACCGACAGCGAATCCTGTCACGAACCTGGCGACAAGGTACATGGCCAGATGAACAGATCCTGCTTGGAGGCCACCTCCGATGACGGCAAGTATACTTGCACAAAACATAGCTTTGCAACGCCCAATCTTGTCAGCCAGGGCTCCGAACGTCAAAGTGCCCAGAAGACCTCCACCCTGAAACAGGCCATTGATGGCACCAATTAGTGCAGGCGCATTGCTGGCAGTATCTAGGCCGAAATAGCTGAGGAACGATGGTTGTCCAAGGGTCGATCCGATGATGGCAGAGCAGTATCCATATGTGATACTTCCGAAAGTGGCAAAAGCAATGATCTGTCGTTCCGGCGTTAGTGACCACATAATAACGCATAATTTCTGAGATAATTGTGACTTACGAGGAGATTGTATCCGGTGACTGGCTTACCGCGTAATCGCAGGATAGCCATGGTGAGGAGTAGAATTTAGTTCCTTCTATGTTTCTTCGATATGGTTGCTGTTTGATGCTTTGTACGGACAGGTAATATAGGAAATCTGAACATGAAGAATCAAGATATTGCATTTGAGGATCTACTGATGGGTTCAAATATGTCTTGGGCCACGATCTTCACTAACCCAAAACGAAGCCATCCCAGCTCAATCTCCAAGCCAAAGCCAGTAGTTGTGTTGATCAGATGACCAGGCCAATAGAGGCTATCTAATTTACAGCACTAAGGCAATGGATACTGCTTACCCGGATGTGCGGGGTACGTGGCCCAGCAATCAAACGATAGATATACCGGTACGAGCTAATCAGCCATCACTTCAACTAGCCTATTCTTATCAAGACACGGCATCTACTCGGTTGGCCTGGGCCTGCAAGTGAACACTAATTTGTGGAGAAGAGGCGTTATCGCCAGTGCCAGGCGCACTACCCAGTCTAAATGAAATGACAGTCGATAAGCGTGGATCTGGTGGATAATGCTTAACCGGATTTGCGGGGTAAACTAATTGAGAAACACAGCGTATACTACTGATAACAAAAAGGGGAGATTAATGATCATAGCACTTGGAATCAAACCAAATTGATGAGCAGTGGACGAATGGATGTCTCGGCTTACCTACAGCTACCGTGTATGTGGGACGGCACCCGGCTTGGGAAGCCGTGTTGTAGAGAGGAGGTTTCAGCAAGCCTCAATGCTCAATTAAGAGCGGATACAACGAGCGGAAAATATGTCGTATCAGTAAGGAGAAGAATCTTAGTGATCTCCGGAGGATTGCCCAGAGTGTCAAAAGACTACAGACGATACAGTTTGGCCAGTAGACATAACATGGAGGTTAAGCTTTGCCTCCACGCAAATTGGTAGATTGTTTACTGGAACAGCCTGTGTAGTAACACGTACATCTCAGATGGAAGTGGTGGTTTCATCCGACAGCATTCTATTCACGTCAATTACTCAATCAGAAGAGACAACAGCAATTCACAGCTTGCTCTTTTTCCAGCGCGGCTCTCTCTTCTCAGTATAGGCATCCAGCCCCTCCTGCATATTATCTCCTTCATAGATACGGCTGCCCCATCCCTCTCGAAACACGCGACTCGCGTCTGTAACACCAAGAGCCTCCCATCCAAGCTTTAGTCCTTCTCTCGTGACTATGACCGCGTCAGGGCTCGCGTCAGAGATCATCTTTGCATATTCGAGTGCCTTATCTACGACGTTCTGGTTTGAGTCGACAACAAAGTTGCAAATTCCCCATTGCATGAACTCATGAGCCGTCACCGCGCGCCCTGTCAACGCAAGCTCGGCTGCTCGTTGTCGTCCTGCAGTCTTGACAATCCGTGGTAGAGCCCCGGCAAAGGCCGTCACTCCACGCTTGACTTCGGGTAAGCAGAACGTAGCCGTTGATGATGCAATGACCATATCACAGTTGACGGCCATCTCGCATCCTCCGCCGTGTGCTGGTCCGTTGACTGCTGCAATCACAGGCTTCTTACCATTGCGTAGAGAAAGTCCACCAAAACCGTTTGCAGGAAGATTAAGCCTGGTACCGGTCCGTTGATACCCCATCCATTCTGAGATAGGGTTAATATTTAGTAGAGATCTATGATGGCTCATAAAAAAAGATTAATTAAGTACCTTTTAGATCAGCCCCTGCGCAAAAGACTTTGCCCACACCGCTGATAATAGCTACGAGACATGTGGGCTCCTGATCGAACCAGGCGAAAACAGAATCCAGCTCATGATTAGCTTTGATAGTCAATGAATTAGACTTTTGCGGCCTATTGATAAGTACCAGCAGGATACCAGGACTTGGAACCGATATGAGGCAAGACTCTGTGTCGGGTGGTGAAGTGACAAACGAAGGTTGAGGAGGGGCCATCCTTTCAGCAGAATTCTAGAGCGGTATATGGTTGACCAACAGCATCTAAGGACAAAGATCGCACCAGAAAAGGTCCCTTATACTTTCGAGTGGCGACATAACCGTAAGGGTTGGGCCGGACCGAGGCCAATGTCTGGAAATTCACGAGTGGCCGGTAACACGGGATTGAAAGCGGCAGCGCAGCCGGGTGAATAACCGACGGCCCTGGATGCCGTGAAGAGACTTATCAAAGCAATTGGCATATTGGATATAAAAATGCCATAGACGAGCAGGGTTCGTGTTAGAATGCTGGAAAAGTCAAAGACATCATCATTCGAGGTAAGCTTTTTTGGTGACCGCAAACTGAAACTTATTCTTTCTTTCTGATCTAACCGTACTTAATAGGTGCTAAGGGTGTCCATCATCTCGGTGTTCAGGCACATTTATTCAACACGCAAGTATCGATAAGTCTAAGGTTATAGCTGCGAGAAACGAGAGGTATAGCAAGACGATTGCAACATTCCTTTCGACTCGTCCTGACACCGGGCGCCAACACATCCCGATAGCAGCAGGGTCCCCAATATTTTACTTTGGATGGCCCAGGAAAGAGAGACCGGGATTCACCTGTGGCTCGCAGCGGGAAGAGAAAAATGGACTTGCCTCCCGAGGCGGGGGACAAGATGATGGGCAAGAGTCAGATATCTATATCGACACGGTAGATGAGACTAGTCAAAGGTAGGTAGTCTATTCAACCAAGCCTTGAGTCTTGATCACGAGCTAATCCCTTTTTCAAGAATCAGTTGCTCTGTAAAAACGTCGCTACGAGTTCTCGTGTGACAACTCATCATTCTGCAGGCCAGACGGGCATCATACGACCCGCTAACTGAGGAGAAGAATCAGTGTCAATCCTTATATCCCCATCAAAGAACGAGAAATTATTAAAGATATCCATGCCCTCAAACGCCCCAAAGTCGGTGAAATTAAACTGGTCCGATGAAGAGTTAAAATCTATCTTACTCACGCTCCCGCCAACTGTGCAAGGGCTCCCGGGTCTCGTTGGAGTTGACAGAGAGGTGTAGTCGACACTTTGCCATAAAGCCTTAACGTCTGCTGGGGAATGGTCGACACCTGTAATACATGGCTTGAGCTGATGGCCTCGACTTTTGCACTGGCTGTGGAATCTTTCGAGTCGTTTAAGCTATTGAGCTTGTGTTAGATAGGGATGCTGTTTGCACAGAGAAAGGATAAAGATAACTCACCATTAACGCAGCATGCCCCCAATAGTTTGATAGATCCCTCAAAGACTCCAGAGCAGCACAATAACTCTTTTGGCTTTCTTCTCTGACAGAAACTCTGTCGTCATTCATCGCGAGGGCATGAATCGTGCCAGCTACCATGGCACAGTATCCATAAATTGAGGTCAGTTGGAGGACGTTGTGATTATTTAAACTTCTGAGGTCTGTGATACTTTTGGCGTGGGTTCTGCACTTTTCCCACGCGGCTTTCATAAAGATTAGAGGAGCTTTCTGCTTGAATGGCTGTAGTCGCTGTTGGATGAGAAAGGGATGGTGTAGTAGGCAGTGAGACAGGTGGAAGATGGCCTTGGCACAGATAAACGAGCCTGCAAGGTGCGAATCGACGATGCCCTCGACAACGCATCGTTGTTTCAAGACTTCTGTTGGATCTTCGTTTATGCCAAAGTAATGTTCCGCTTGAAGTAGAGCTGCAGATAGACTAGCGTAGGGAGTTGCTGAAGACCAGGGCAGGCCAATCTGAGGATTTTTTGTCTCATGAAGTACGTAGTGCGAAACACGACCCAGAGTTGATGCCATGACAGCAATAAGAGCAAGTGGGCAACAAGAGTCGGCAGCATCTTGTTCCATACAATCTCCGATCAGATCCTCAAGGACAGGCGTCTGCTCGATTTGGCCCTCTTTGAACGCGTGTTCTGAGCATGGTAGAGATAACTTACAATCCTCGTCTCTGATAGCGCAAAAGCGTCCGCGTGAGAGACTGATGAGTTTATCTTGTAAGTATAAGGACCAGAACGTCCGTTTTCTCTCCTCACGCGCGACGATAGACATTGATGCTTCGGGTTCAAGATGGAGCTTTGAGTCCAGCGCAAGTCTGGCTGCAAAACCGAGCTTCATATATGCTTGGCTGCAGAGTCCGGCTAGATAATGGTGGACGTCAGAGGCTGTGCCAGCAAGAGGACCTATGGGCACCCATATAGTTTCTTACCTGGATTTTCGGTGCTAACAATCAATATTATCGATTGGATGATCGCCAATACCTCCTCGGGGGAGGCTGAACCATCCCATGGAAGTTTGATGCATTCCCAAGCTCGGGCCGCATAAACAGATGCATCATCGACAGACTTGAGCTGAGCAACTGGAAGGTTTGAAAAGCGTCTAGCTGCGGACAAAAATGCCCACACCAGGTGATCAGGAAGTGAGTCATTCGTCAAGCGTCGACGAAAGGTTGGCTCATGGAAGAAAGAGTAAGGTTGATTGTGACAGAAGCGAAAGTAGACGTCCGCAGCGAAGAGAAGCGTGTGTAATTGTGGACGTTCAACTTCAGGGGACTGTGCAGCATGGGGAATTGGGAGGTTGACTGGTCTGGCGCTTTCGGTATAATGTTGACTGTGCTTATCGGGCGGCTGGTGCATCGCTGAGATGGGCTGCATTGATGGCGCTGTGCTCGAAATTGCCGGTATCAGTCTATACCGCCTTGTTAGACAATAGATGGAATAAGAAGGATATCAATTATCAGAAAAGAACTGCAAAATTGGT
Organism: Fusarium sp. MBC 119; assembly: GCA_030411635.1. Classification (NCBI taxonomy): domain Eukaryota; kingdom Fungi; phylum Ascomycota; class Sordariomycetes; order Hypocreales; family Nectriaceae; genus Fusarium; species Fusarium sp. MBC 119. The sequence goes on from JAPERM010000134.1 coordinate 47,117, forward strand.
TCATTATCCTCACTTTTCTATCGTGTTTTGTAGCATCGAGATCTGGTCTTCAAGGGCGGCGAATCTTGAATTAATGATGCCCTTTAGGTAGCAGTCAGTATCCAGTGCATCGACATGCAAGGCTTCAAGGGGTTTATCACCATCGAAGCTTCCGGTATCTCATCGGACTCAGCTTGGAATGACAAAGAAGCCGGTCGTTGTCTACGTCCCTGTTCCGCGTAGATGCATGGCTGCGAGAGACGGCTACAGAAGTTGCACACGGGTTTTTCACCACTGCAACGAACTTTTTTTCGTCTGCAATTTAGACATGCTTGACGAATTCGCTTGCGGCGACTGTCTGGGCTGTCTGAGTCATCTTGGTTGTCCGACATTACAACTTCAAAGCTATTTTGGGGATGAAAGAATTGGAGGACAGGTTGGGTTTGCTAATCCGGGGGACGAGTTGTGGGGTAATTAGTACGCCAGCTGACGTTACTAACGACAATCAAATCAGATGCTTCCTGATTGGTGGCAGCAATGAGTGACACACCCCTCTCATCCAAAGTACAGTACAGAAGGGCACCATACATTAAACCTGGACTATCCATAACTTGCGAGCCAATTTGACCTAAGATACAATACTCCTCAGTCCCACCCGGTAAATCCCAATAGATATTGGAAGTTAGGGATGATATTCTGCCAACTTGAGTACTGTTGGTGTCAGCTCAAATTGGCTGGGGCTCCGGTGGCTTGGCCAGTACTCAAGCGCTCGCCCACACACTTTGCGTAAAAGCCATTGATGTGGCGGATAAACAACCTCTGCTATAACCCTTTCTGGGGTTCCCGTACTATCCGGGGAGTTTTGAGGCCGTCTTCCATGGAAAACAGGGCTGGTCCAATACCTTCATGAGGGTGGCGATATAACATATTTAACGCCCCTGTCCGAGCCGATGTACTGCCCTCGGTCCGGGGGCCGTGACACGGTTAGGACGGCTTTGACTAGCCGTGCCCACCAAATGTGGAGCCTCTCAACATCCACATCCGAGTCGTATCAAGGCTGTCTCCACCAATCTTCACTGATCAATAGTGCTAAGGTCAAATACAGTACATTCATGACAATCACTATCGATTGCATACTCAGTGATCGCCCTACAGCCGCTATCTCACTACAAACGCCGAAAACACAAAGGAAGACACCACCATGCGTAGTACCATAGCGAGCGAGCAGCATCTCACTAGCGAACAACCCCACTTACCACGCCCACATACTGCTGCAGCCCGAAAGCGAAAGCCTCGAGCGCGTCGAGCCTGTCTTCCTTGCAGAGCTCGTAGGGTCAGATGTGATGTCACGCAACAATCTCCATGCAGCAACTGTAACTGGACCAAAAGTAATTGCGTCGTGATAGAACGCCGCAGATGGCGGTAGGTCATTCTTCTACTTTCCTAGCGGTCAATTAATCCATTTGTAGATACACAAGTCACCCTGAGTACAGAAATGACAAGCCACAATCCCCGGAGTCTAGTGAGCTCTCATCCCCTCGCCAAGACCTGGCTGGAGAAGACCATGGATATCATAATGGGGCATGTACAGGTTGGCTTCCTCCTGTCACAGGTTTTGTTGATTCGAAACTCTTGACGGCCCTCCGCTAACTCTGTGAGTTTCATAGAGAGGGCATCAACGGGAGTCTTGGAACAACCTACGGATGGGATGTTTTCCACCTTACATCAACTCTCACCAGAGCCAGTTTCCACACAGCCCCTTTCGCACGAGCCTGTCCCAGCGTCCGTTGCTGCCGAAATCTCCCTATGTCCTCCTTCTACACCTTTGCCAGGATACGTCAAGTCTCTTACGACACATATTGCCGCAGATGACCTGGCCTATCTGCGAATCAACGGTGCCCTGACATTACCAAGCCGAGAGTGCCAAGAACAACTCATTTGGTGTTTCTTCGAGTACGTCTATCCGTTGATGCCAATTATCGACCTAGACACTTTTGCACAAGCTCTTGAAAATCCTGGTGGAAACTCTGTCAAGATTAGTATACTCTTACTTCAAGCAGTCTTGTTTGCAGGGTCAGCGCACACCAAGCTTGAGGTATTACAGAAGGCCGGTTTTCAGACGAGAGAAGAAGCTCGTAAAGTGCTCTTCCAACGGGTTAGGGTACGATTAAATCTCCTTCAAAAGCTATGGATCTTTTTTAACTTGTTTATAGCTGCTACAAGAGCTCGATATCGAGGCTGATCCCTTGGTCTTGGTGCAAGCTCTGACGTTGATGACTCTTTGGTATGAGTCACCAGATCAACATACAAACACCTGGCAGCGGTCCCAGACAGCCATGTCCCAGTGTTACGCTGCTGGACTATATATAGATCCATCACGCTTTACAACGCCTCTGCCATCAAATACGCAAAAACTCCGACGGCGTGTTTGGTGGGTCTGCTTTATGCGCGAGCGAATATTGTCTCTTGGGACGAAACTCTCGCAAATGGTCAACGAAGGTGACTACAGCATTTCAATGCTGGAGAGCTCTGACTTTGAATCATCATTTCAAAGGCCCAAATCATTCCAAAAGTACTGCTCCTACGCCAATGACAAGATAAAGGGTGGTAAACTAGCCTACCTATGCATCATGATGGCTAAGCTTTGCTGCTGCATACGACCGCAAGTTTCTATCTACCATGCCAGCATACATAAGGATTCTAGAAGTGATGAATCCAATAACTTTAGCCTATTGAGAAATAAGGAGAGATCTTCCTTTGATAAATGTAGCGAAGACCTCCTGGAGTGGCGGAGATCGCTACCTGAACGTTGCAAAACCTCACCGCTTGTCTACAGTAGCAGGAATCCAGCAAGACCAACTCTCATCTTGAACGAGATGCTCCTTGAGATGACCTATCTCGCCACTATTGCAACCCTCCACAGAGAGCGTTTCGTCTCATTGGGTCACGATGCAGGTAGCTCACCGTTGAACCGCGAGCTATTCAAGTTTTACATGCAGAATGCGGCATGTCAAGTCTCTAGCATAGCTGAAGAGATACATCGGTGCAGACTAGACACGTTACTTCCTAGTATGGCAATTGGAGTACTTATGATTGCAGCTTCGATTCATCGGCTAGAGCTACAAGGGATGATTCACGCCGAAAGACAGCGAGCTGTGAAAGGGTTTGAACAATGCATGGTAGTTGTTAGCTCGCTCAAGAGCCTTTACGTGGCTAGTGAACCGGCTGAAGATTCGATAGACTGGGCATTCTTTACGAAACATACGTCTGGCTCACCACTATTGGGTAGCCAGCTAAGCTCATATGCACACTACGAAGACTGTTTGGGTGTGTTTAACAGATGCCCATAATTTCGCTCGACTACCTCCTCCTCTTGTTGAAACTCGAACAGGGCAGATAGAGAAGCTTTCACGACGTTGGCATGGCGCGATGCGGAAGAGATCGGGGGATTAGATGAAGATTCAGCTAGTGGATTGAGGACGTTTTGTTCCAAGGATATGAAACCATCTCAGATTGGCATTCCTAGTTCTGTGGGAGAGTGACGCAGAAAGCTGTTGGATTTCGGTTGGACTGGAAATAAAACCACTTCAATATAGAGGAATACACGTGTTACACTTCATTCTCTTACCTTTAGCTGGGCTCTGACATAGTGCTTTGTTATACCCACAAAGACTGAGACCTGATCAGACATAATAACATGATGTGTGTCACCATCACACTAACACATGTCGGTATCAGGAATTATTGAATTGCAAGCTGCCCTAGACTTTACTGTAGATGAGAAGATGGCCACCGGTCCCTACTGTTACCCGCCACTAAAGGCTGCTGTGAGTAAAAATGCCATGTCTGGGTCTTCTACTGCTGATAGAAAGCCTCCTTGTATGTCGTCAAAGATCCTGTTGTCAAAAGACTTTTCATCCAGTGCCATGCTGGGTGTGTCGTGTTCTACCAGCGGGTCATTGAGTGGGTTATCAAAATGTACATCGGATGCAGGCGAGACTGAAGACGCCACGGACAAGTCTGGCGTTTCAATCACGAAGTCCTGACACATCAGACCGTAATCAACCACTGCCCATAGTAAGTCTTCACAACCTGAGTGCAGGTCCTGAGTCTGACGAATATTGAGTAGGGCGCTCAGACCCGATGCGTAGTCCTTGAAGTGTCGCAACCGACCACTCTGTACTGACGTTAGATGGATTATGCCGACATTAAAGTATAGTGATAGGAGGCATGTAATACTGACAATCTTGCACGCATGATCCCACTGAGGTTCCAAGTACTGTAGATAAGCAAAGCACTGCTGACAGGCAGTATCTAGGTCATGTGCACGGCCTAGGTCGATCTGCATCATGGTATCGAGATGGATGATTATAATACTGCCAGCCAGGCATGCGCAATACGCATAGAAAGAAGTGCTGACATGATTGCCCGCCCGACTGGCTTGGTACAACGTGGTTACCAAGCTAACGGCATGGTCTAGGCCGCGACGGAAAGCCTGTTTGAGAAATGTTGTAGTTGTAGGTGACAAGTTTAAAGGTGATCCTTTCAAAAACATGCGGAGTAGAAATGGGTGATTGAGTAAACAGTGACACAGATGAAATATCGATCTTGCAAAGACGGTGTGTTCTGTGAGTTGAGGACGGTCATTTATCTCGTCGCCATCAGACGACTCAGAAGCATTGTTAGTAAGTTCCTCCTCTCCAAAGAGCCGAAACTCAAGAAGTCGAAGTAACGAGTTGACGGCAGCAAAGTCTGAAGTGGGGTCCCATGGCGAACAGCGATCTACATCACGATCATGAAGTGCAATCCTAGAACATTTTCCAAGGATCGAGGCAGCTAGGATTGTCAATGAAAAGCTCGACAGCACTTCCGTCTCATGGCCTACATCCCAGCATAGATAGGATCTGAGAGTGCCCATTGTCTGGTCTGTGGGGCGCAGTGTAGGCTCGTTCGATGGCAAGCCTACGTGGCAATCCTCATCAAGAATTACCGGCCGGCGGTCTCTGCCACAGGATATAAGCTTATCTATGAGATAGATCGACCAGAATGTACGTCGTTGTTCGTCCTTGACAGAGGGAGGGAGGGTGTCGTGCGGTTCCTTCATGAAATGTAGATCTTGGCAGATACGCGTGGCCAAGCCAATCTTCAGCCAACCTTGACTTGTCCGCCCAGCTGAAAGGTCTGTTAGCTCGGTACTTGAGTAGATCTATGGGAGAACTGACAAGAAAAATCATGAACGGCAAGCAATCCTAGTGTTTGAACTTCATGGATTCCAAGAGAAGACTCGCTGTCCATCGACGTCTGCATAACTAGCTGCCAAGCCTCGCTCGCATACAACTGGCGTATCTCTCGAGTCGATCCCTGAAAATACGGGTGTTCTGAAAAACGTAGTGCAGCGACATAGGTGGCAAGAATGATGCATTGGGGTAGCAGGCCCGTGGTAAACCTTTGGCGAAAACAGGCTTCTTCGAAATATGAATAGGGTTGGTTGTGGCAATACTTGAAGAATGTATCCACAAGCGACTGCTTCACTTCTTCTGGTAGATCTGTTGAGGTGCACGAGGTCTTGGTCGCGCGATCGATCGGATTCTGCTGTTCGGTCCAAATGCTCTCAGGCATGACGATAGGCATTAATGAATGAAACATGGATTCGTAGTCGGGAATCGATGACTCGGAGGTCCCAGGTGCCAGTGGTGAATGAATCATGTCCCCCATAAGGGATACAGCCTGTGGTTGCACTTCGTGGTCGCCAAGGTCAGCCAGACGGTTCTCAATTTTTCTGAGCCTATGCAATAACTCGGGTGAATACTCATAGCGGAAGTTAGCTTAAAGCATGAGAGATGGGGAATATATGTATTCGTACATCAACCGACGAGGCTTTCTGCAAGCTAAAAGCTTTGACTTGACCGCGCGGATTCAGATTGTAGGGCTCGTAGTCGCATCGTAGTGCAGCTCGTCGGCATCGTGAACAGGAGGGCTGATGACCTGAGCATTTGATCTTCCTACGTCTGATATCAGTCAGTTATGGATGCCAGGCAGATTTGCTATCGGGATATCTGTACCTGCAGGACACACAAGCTTGGCGAACGCGTTTACACTTTGAAGGTGTCGATCCATTATCAGGTGCACGAAAGTTATCGCGGTCTATTTCGTCCGCCATTGTATCGACTCAATGGAAATCCAATCAAGTCAAGATTGCGGGCAAATGCTTCTGTTAAAAGTGAAATCGCAGTACTGGAGTATCTAGTATCGGGTCAATTGAGAATTAGTAGTAGTAAGAAAGAATGCGCCTAGCATTTAGGAGGTGTTCAAAGACCATGTCAAGAACCAGCTCTCCAGGAAAGTTCCCCGGAATCGAAAGTCCCCGGAAACGAAAGCCCTTGGGGACAATCCTTGGCAGCAGTGGACTGGGGCGATTCAATATCCGCGTTATTCCCTGATAGTGATAGTGGGGACGGTCGGTGTCTCGGACCGTGTCCGTGATTCAAGCCCGAGGTTAAGCCAAGATGAAGTTACGCTAGGTCAGCTTAGGGTAGGTTGTCATCGACATTGTAGGTGGGATGCAATGTAAACAATGGGTGTGATTGACAGTGCATTATGTCAGGCACCAGCATGACATCTTGGAGCTCATAGAGACCGTGTTCTTGAAAGATAAGTTTCCTCTGTGATGCAAATAGCGCTTATAATAAAGAGAATATTCGCGTAGGTCGAGAATGTCATCAAAACATGACGAGAAGCATGAGCGTGCGCAGATGGAGTGTGATGTGTGACGTAAACATTCTCAAAATGAACATCCAATTGGGGTTTCCATACATGCATAAGCTATAAAATTCGAACGTAACAAATACACTGATGTTTATAGATGTAACAGACTAAAACTTGGGTTGGGTAAGCACAATTACAACCTCGCCCTAGGTGCCTTCATCTCCTCGACCAGTCGGTTGGCTAGTTCCCGAATGAGGTGCTTCTGATACTTGCCACTGCCGGTCTTAGGCAGCTCAGTATCGATACCCTCTTGTCCGACCCAAAAAGTAAACGCAGGTACTTTCACACTACCCAGATCCTTCTTCACCCACGCCTTGATCTCTTGATCGGATACTTTAGTAGCGCCGGTTGCAGCCTTGAGAAATGCTACCACAACCTCGCCGTGCCTCTTGTCTCTGGCTCCGACAACACAAGCTTCACTGATAGCTGAGTGTCGTAACAGCTGGTTCTCGATCTCACTCGGAGACAAGTTTTCGCCACCACGAATGATCAAATCTTTGATTCGACCAGTAATGAAGCCATATCCTTCCTCATCCAAGTAACCCTCGTCTCCAGTATGCATCCACAAAACACCGTTTTCATCTTTGCGCATTGCTTCGTTGGTTTTATCGGCATCTCTGAAGTATCCTTTCTGCAGCGCAAACCCGCTTGTGCAGATCTCTCCACGAGTGCCGAAAGGAACTATTTTGCCTGCTTGGTCGACGATCTTAGCAGCTGTATGTGGAAGAACCCGACCAAGACTAGTAAGTAGCCGCTCATCAGGATCATCCAACGATGCGATGAACGTCACAGGGCTTGTCTCTGTCATCCCGTATGCGATGAGCATGCCTTGAATATTCATCGTGCCACGCAGCTTGTGCATGAGACTGGGTGACACGGGCGATCCAGAAACCAAACCGGTACGCACGGTTGTGATTTGTCGTGAGCTTGACTCAAGCTCTTCAAGCTCTGCAACAAACATTGTTGGAACTCCAAGGAGAGCAGTCGCCTTCTCAGCTATGACAGCATCAATTGTTTCTCTCGCGTTAAACCTGTCCGAGGGGAATACAACAGTGCTGCCGTGGGTGAAAGAGGCGAGGAAGCCCATGACTAGACCAAAGCAGTGGAACAATGGCGGTGGGCAGCATATGACATCTTGGTCAGTCAATCGCATGGCCATACCTACATATCTGCCATCGTTGATCAAGTTTCTACGCGCCCAAAGGTTAGAAACGCTACTAGAGCAGTATAACAGAGAACCTACTTGTGTGTGAGCATTGAAGCTTTTGGGAGACCAGTGGTTCCTACGGGGAATGTTAGAATTGTTTGATCTAGCTTCAAATGATCTGCTCTATGATAGGGCAACTGACCAGAAGTGAACTGCATGTTGAGAACATCGCTAGGCCGGACCTTCCTTTGAGCTTGTCGAAGTTTTGCGTCATTCATAAAGATGGATGTGCCACGGACAGTAAATTCGGCGTATTGTTCACATTCGACAATGGATTCGGCGGGACGGCGAGCAGCTGGATCCAACATGATGAGCCGTTCTAAAGAGCCACCCTCGACTGGTGTCGAGGCTAGTTCTTCTATATGCGCTGACGCGGATACAGATCCGATATTCGATGCAATGAACACTAGTTTACATGCTTCATAGAAGAAATTAGAATTCAGTAACTTGTCTTTGGAGATTTAGTACTTACCGCTGCGAGCTACAACAGAGGATAGCTCATGCGGCGAGCTTGTCGTGTTCAAAACAACGAATGGACACCCGATTCGGGCAGCACCAAGAAACAATTCAATATACTGATGACAATTGCCAGCGAATATGCCAATTGAGTCACCATATTTAAGGCCAGTGTCGAGGAGTGCCTTGGCGATAAGGGAACTTCGATGTGCGAGGTCTTCGTACGTGAGTCGGACATTCTGCCAGGGCACGACCAAAGCAGTCTGGGAACCGCGCTCCTTAGCTCGTTCGATAATGAGCTGACCTAAAGTCTTTTCCCAGAGAGGGATATTTCTAGGGCCGTGGGCGATGGACAAGCCATCAGCTGGGGGGTCTGTAGGGACGATATTCTGAGAAGTCATTCTGGTGGGAAGAAATTGTGAGTGATGAACACCGATACAGTACAAGGCACCAGAGATCTTTTGTAGGCTCTACATCGCTTCCGTACTCTGTAGCGTAATCATTATTTGCCGAAGCTCTATTAGCTAGAGCTTAGGTAGCCCGCGGATGACACAGCCAGTGCGGGTCCCGGCTAACGGTCCGAGCAGACTCCTTACCCCGGGATCTCGTTTGGTCAAATGCGGCATGACGCGGGTTCCAGTTCCCGGGCCTGGGCTACTTGAGACTTTAACGACTCTCTTTCCAGTGCGATCTCATCATCCTTCGAACAAGTCGCTACCATGGCTTCACAACCGTTTCCCGTCGTGCAATCCACTGTGGATTTGCGTAAGCCTGAATACCAAGCCAATTATGAGAACTGGGGTACTATACTGGATGATTTTGAAGAAAATCTACGCCAAGTAGCTTCTGAAGGCAACGAAGCGTCCTTGCAAAAGCATAGGGAGCGAGGACAATTACTCCGTAAGCCAAAGCACTCCAAATTTCATATCTCGACTTGTCTAACCCGTTGGCAGCTCGAGATCGCATCACTTTGCTACTGGATGCAGATTCACCGTTTCTCGAACTTGGTTCTTTTGCAGGCTTTCGTCAGCCACAGTCTAACTCATGCGCCAACTTGATTGCAGGCATTGGCCTGGTGAGGTAAGACTCTTTGCACCACCGACTTTCCCTTCAAGACAATCAATGATTAACTTGATACTCCCAGTGGACGGCCTTGCCTTCTCATGTCGCATATACCAACTCAAAGCGGTGGCGCTTGGAACGAGATGACCGGTAAGTCCTTCGAGATTTCTATCAACTTATGTCTTGTTGACCTGACAATGTCGCAGTTCTTAAAGTCAACCGTATCATGGAAATTGGGCTCGAGAACGACCTCCCGCTTATATCTTTAGTCCAATCAGTACGTTATATCGAAGAGAAACTCCCAAAATCTGACACCATCTAACATCACACAAGGCCGGTGTATTTCTACCTCAACAGTTCCGCGTCTTCCATAAAGGCGGCCAACTATTCCATGACCTCGCCGTACGATCACAGCGCGGAAAACCCTCGTGCGCAATTGTTTTTGGCTCTTGCACTGCTGGAGGAGCTTACCATCCAGCATTGTCAGACCACACTATCTTTGTTGATAAGCAAGCACAAGTTTTTCTCGGTGGACCGCCCTTGGTGAAGATGGCGACGGGAGAAACCATTGGTGCTGAAGAGCTAGGCGGTGCTAGTGTACATGGTACCAAGACTGGTCTCGCTGATCAACTGGCCGCCGATGAGTATGTTGCGTCAACTCCCCGTTGCTCACTGATGAACCTGACCCAGTCTTTAGGTTTGATGCTATTCAGAAAGCTCGCGAATGGGTTGCCACTCTCCGAAACACAAGTGCACTTCCCCCTGTGATCGACTTCCCACCTCTCCATTCGATCGATGAGCTTTTGTATCTTTGCAACCCTGACATTCGAAAGCCGCTCAATATGCGCGAAGTATTGGTGCGAATTGTTGATGGATCGCGCCTTTTGCAGTTCAAGCCGCAATACGGTCCAAACATGCTGACAGCCTGGGCACATATTCATGGTATGTCATTCGAAGTAGAGGAATGCGAGCTAGAGGCAAAACTGACCATGACAGGATCTCGTGTTGGCATTGTCGCCAATCAGACACCCGTGATCAACCCTCACGAAGCCCTCAAAGCGGCACACTTCATTCGCACGTGCAATCAAGAGTAGGCAATTCCTGAGACCTGTCAAAGCATATACTGAAACTCAATAGACTCATCCCTATTGTATTCTTCCATAACGTTACAGGTTTCATGGTCGGGCCTAAAGCTGAACATGCGGGTATTATCAAAGCAGGCGCCCAGCTTGTCTCGGCCGTCAGCTGCTCCAACGTTCCACACATCAGCATCATCGTCGGAGCTTCATACGGCGCAGGTAACTACGCCATGTGTGGACGTTCATATCGTCCTCGTTTTCTTTTTACGTGGCCCACTGGAAGATGCAGCGTCATGGGACCAGACCAACTGGCTGGAGTGATGGAGACTATCAAAGCCAAGTCTAACAAGGGGGCCGGAAGTGACAGTAAGGAACAAGGTCAGAAGTTGCGCGACGACGCGTTTCGCGATTCTGAAAGCTACGCTACAAGTTCTGTATTGGTGGATGATGGAATCATTGACCCTCGCGACACGCGTGAGGTACTTGGAATGTGTCTTGGGGTGGTTAAGACGCCAGAAGCTCAGCATGTGGAGAGCCACCGTTTGTTAGCTAGGATCTGAGTGTTTAGACAGATAGATGAGAGTGCATCATGTGCCTCTAGTTTTTGATTATTAAGATAAGGTTGTATTCGAGATTTCTTGGTTTTGTCTGCTAAATGCCTTCTACTGTGAGATGGTCTGGTAATCGTCTTTGATCGGCTCATTCTTCTAATTAATAATCTTAACGACATGAACTTGTCTCATGTACCAGCTTCAAATTGGTGACACCTGACTGATCATTTCGCTCTGCTCTCATAAACACGCACAGGTCTTGTCTAAAACCAGACGCAATACCACAGCATGCCTCGGCACGCAGGGTCTGGGGCTGACGATACTTCTCCACTTTGATGGGAGTGTCTCCCCCGCACGCTCGGCTACACCATGTTTCTGTTAACACTCGTTCCGCGAGCGGTCCGTGAAGCCGTGAGCGATGCCGTGCCGTGCCTTGTGCTATCCGAGACCCACCTGCGGACCAAAAAGACCTTGCCGGATGTGTCCGACACTTGGGCACAGTATGGCAGTTTATGGGGATAGCTTGGCCCGATTGTCAACTCAACTTGGTAGTAATACCATATATGCACCACATCCAGAATTCATGCATCTACCTATTGTATACCAACCTGTCTCTCACATCTTACTGACCTACCACCTCCACTCTGGCAGCTCTAGTTAGCCCATGATTGAATCTTTTATCCAATTATACTATCATGAGCAGAGAACTCTTTGCGGCACACGTTCCGCACCGCGAGAATGGCCAACCCAAGATCAAGAAATTGTTGATCGCAAACAGAGGCGAGATTGCCTGCCGCATCATTGCAACATGTCGAAAATTGAACGTCGCCTCAATAGCAGTCTACACTGAAGAGTAAGAATCCCCCAGTATCGAGACTCAACACGAGCTGACACTTATACCAGGGATGCCCTATCGAAACATGTTAGCGACGCCGACGAGTCCATTTGCATTGGTGCTATCCGCGATAGCTCCACCAATCCTTTCCTCGACATCGATCTTCTGGTACAAACCGCCCTAGATCATGGAGCGCAAGCTATTCATCCTGGCTACGGCTATCTAAGCGAGAATGCAGCCTTCGCCGACCGTACACGCGAGGCTGGCTTGCTATTCGTCGGACCTACAGGAGCTGCCATGACAGCTCTTGGTGACAAGCGTAGCTCTAAGGAGTACTTGCAACAAAACGCCCCAGATGTGCCGCTCATTCCAGGCTTCGCAGGCAAAAGTCAGGACGCATCTGACTTTGAGAAAGCTGCAGTGGCCATGGGCTTCCCCGTCATGCTTAAGGCGTCGGCTGGAGGTGGTGGAAAAGGTATGCGCGTTGTACACCAAGCAAAACAGCTACAAGATGAATTGGCACGTGTACAGTCTGAGGCACAACGGTCATTCGGCTCCAGCGATATCATTCTCGAAAAGTTCGTACAGAACAGCAAACACGTTGAAGTGCAAATTGTCGGTGATCAGCACGGGGATGTGATATCGCTGTATGAGCGAGACTGTTCGGTACAGCGGCGCAATCAAAAGGTCATAGAGGAAACGCCCTGCCTGTTCCTCGATCCCGCGACCAAGAAGCGCATGTGCGATGTTGCAGTCCGCATCGTGAAGCTTATTGGTTACGAAGGCGCAGGTACTGTTGAGTTTGTATTCGACACAACAGAGATGAAGTTCTACTTTCTCGAAGTCAACACACGCTTGCAAGTCGAACATCCCATTACTGAAGAAGTTGTGGGACTCGACCTTGTGGCACTACAGCTATATGTTGCTGCCGGTGGGAGGTTGTCCGAACTGCCACAAGCGTCCAACATTACTCAGACGGGTCATGCGATTGAATGTCGCTTGTGCGCTGAGGACCCTCAACGAGACTTCTTCCCGGATCATGATACCATCGCTCTGTGGAAGCCAGCTTCGGGCCTAGAGAGAACCAGGAACTCTACAGTTCGATACGAGACTGCAATCAGAACCGGTTCAACAGTGTCCATCTACTTCGACTCCATGATCTGTAAAGTCGTCGTTTGGGCTCCAACTCGGGCCATGGCCGTTGAGCGTATGGCCAAAGAACTTGCTCAAACAGCATGTATCGGAGTAAAAACTAATCAGCTCTTCCTCCAAAGCTGCCTTTTGCATCCTGAGTTTCAAAACCTGGGCTACAACACGTCTTTCATTCCTACTCACCTTGAACAACTCCTTCGGAACCCTTACAACGCTGAAGTACCACATGGGATTTCTGTCATCCCGAATGTGTTTCTACGAACGTTGCATAGCCAGATGACACCCTTTGGTAATGTTACCACACGCTTTCGTAACCAGAGACTCGACCCTTTATCAGCTCCGTGCGATATCATCTCTATGAGGACGTCGCGGAAGTCGACTTTGAGCGATGATACCGATGTTGTGCGTTGTGATGGTTGCTTGCTTGAGCCTACACACATCAGGCGTGCTGGTCAGAGTGCCAATGAGCAGCGCTTTTATGTTCATCCTATTGAAAGCTCTGGCGAAGACGAACGAGCTCGCTATGACTCTTTGAGCCAAGCGTTGCGGAAAGGTGACGTCTGGGACAACCCCTCGTATAGAGTGAGAGATGTCCGCTTAACGCCTGTACAAGGATCATATATCGATGTGTCAACGCCTGTAGAGTTGGAAATGTCGGTGGATGGCAAGAAGGTTCGCGCCTTTTTAGTCATTGACGGGCTCGCTTCGGCATCTGTCTCATCCCTACACCACGACACGGTGCGCATTCTGGCACATATACCCCAGCTTGGCGAATGGGTACAGTTCCAGCGAGATACCATGTTGTCGTTCTTCGTCAACAGACGTAGGGATCCAGAAGGGCTGACGCAAGAAAAAGGCAAGGTGATCAAGGCACCGATGCCATGCAAGATTTTGGGTATCAATGTAGCGTTAGGGGCTGAGTGCAAAGCAGGAGATGTGGTTATGGTGGTGGAGAGTATGAAGATGGAGATTGCCATTGCTGTTGGAGCGGCTGGTGCATTTACTACGCGTTGGAAGGTTGGGGATGCTGTTGAAGAGGGCAGTGTGTTATGTCTTGTGGAGTAGTTCTCAGAGGACAGGCTCAAGTCTTGATTAATACAGAATAGATCCCCTTTCCTCTTTCTACCAGCCGTTATTACAATGCATAGTCAAGCCTTAACAGTCGCAGTTGATAATCGTCGATTTGCATCCTATCCGGTAAGCTAGCTACCATCAAAAGTATTTGTCTGCTTATATTTCGAGATGAAATTGTTTGATATGCAAGCGTATTAAATATAAATCCCTAAAAGAAAATACTAGGTGAATGAGAATGAACACCAAGCTATAAATGAGGAAAAATAACAAGACATAAATGAAAATGCGCCCTTACAATCAATGACCGCCCCACTACCGTTTTCACTCTTAACTTCATATATCTAAGCGATCGTTGACGAATCTTGATGCGTAAATACGCAGCAAGGTCAAGATATCAGGCAAGAATAACCCTAGGGGTTACAACTCGAAGGCCTCTGGTCAATGCTGCAGCCGAGAAAGCAGCTATAGAAGATGCATTAGCCAGGTTCTACAACTTTTTATTATTTGAAAACTTACACAGTAAAGATCAAAAACCAGGGCTTGCAAAAGTCGGCACAACTCTTCGGACTGCATCTCTTGTCATGAGATTCATCTTGCACATCAGTAGACTGGGTTGTGCTGGCCGCTTCAATGATTGCGTTCAACTGCTCTTGCCTCCAGGACATGCTGGTATAGTCTTCAAGCATTGCAGTGACGTTCAATCCATTGATTGCGTTGTCGCTCTTGACATATGTGTTGTAAAGAACCATAAGCTCCGCAGCGTTGTCAAGCCCGTTAACTGACTTAAATACATCGTCGGTGGTATCGGCTTGAGTTTTGGTACTTTCATAGCTCTTGAGATCTCTAGTACCAATGGCAGAAGCACCACTAATAGAGAGAAGTGCCATGAATGACAGAATCGAGATAAGGAAGAACTGCATTTTGAAGCTAAGTACAAAAGGGAGTACAATGTTATTGTGATCAAAAATGCTGGGTTGATTGTTTGTGTGTATGAAGAGAGGAACATTTTGTACGCTTATTTATACTCCTTATGCTCTAACCTTCATGAATAAATGTATTATTGTGGTATCTATTGTTATATCTCATGCTGACTTGGTTGCCAAAACCTCTATTGTAAGCTTAGTCTGGCTGGCTCGCAATTGAACACGACATATTGCTACGCTGACTCGGCCATGAGCTCAGCCACTGTTATTTTGGAAATTCTATAAAACCTCTCCGACCGCCCATAGCGATCCTGTCAGCATTCTCTCTTTCAAGCGAATGGGAGGAATCCTATCTGACTGATATAAATTGCGGTAAAAAGTGAGTCACTTGTGAATGCAATCAGCAGCAATCGGGAAGGTCATGAAATCAAAGACCTATTGTGAAAGGCTTGATCTACCTAGCTACATAGCTATTGAATAAGCAACACCACTTATTATTACTGATATAAATTGGAGTACCCAGGCTAGCCAATAAAAACTCCGAAACCTACCTCTCAGAATCCCTTAAATGTTTGAGATGTCCGATGCCTGGGTAATGTTTTTCAGTAAGACTTCTGTTGTCGTAAACCCTTATTTCCAGAATAAACAAGTCTTGTTCCCAAGGATTATTGGAACTGCTGACTGACTGTCGACGGACCTTTATCGAGCCAGTTATCTGATACCATTCGTGAAGCTCCAGCTCTGCAAAGTCGCTCGTTTTATCGTAGAACCCCGGCGTAGTCCATACAGCTTGTGGCTCATCGCTGCTGGATAGCTCTTGACCATATAGGTAGTGTTTGAAAAAGCATCGGGGGTACTCCGGGTGGGCAAGTACGGCGCAGAAGACCACAGTGCTACTCCCTTCATAATAGACCCTCAAGAGTAACCGGAATGCAGAACTACCAATGTGCCGACTGACAGGAATATTCTGTGATTCAAAATCACGGAAGTTTAGCCTTCTTGCAGGATCGTCCAAGGTTCCCCCAATCATTCCTATCGGTAGTGATGATTCCATGAGACGGAGGCTGTACCAGGGAGGGGAAGATAACACGACTTCAAGTTTGTTGAAGAATCGAGTGTTTATCATAGGGTGAGGTGATCCAAGATCTTTGTCAGCTTGACCGGCTTCCAGCTGCAGTCTTTTGAGATACATTGACTTGAGATACTCTACTTCCACAAGGTGTACCCCATAGACTGTGTCTCTCATATAGGTCGTGAGTGGGTTTCTCCTGGCACGTGTGAGTTTTAAACACACTAGCTTCTCATTATGCATAAACTCAGTCCAAGCCAGGATAGAATCAGAGTCGAGCCCCGGGTGCCGCTCTGCTCTCAAAGTAAGGAGTTGAATTCGCAATCCTTTGCTCGTCATATAAGGGGCATTTCTAGTCATCATTTCTCGTGCTATGCTTGTTGGGACATGGAGTTGTGATGAGCTTAGGGCATATATGGTTGCGTAGTTGTAAGACTGGTATGACATCCCGGGAGAAAATGATAGATTGAATTGGTCAGGACTTGAAGCAAGAGCTGATCCTCCCCGTATATGGTGATCGTAGGTATTCTGAAGGTCGGTCTTGTGTAAGAGAAGTGAGTAATCCTCCTTCTCTCTGAGAATTTCCATTTGCAGACGTGTGAAAGACTTCTTTCCTTCACCATACATCAAAGGCATATTAACATCGAATATTCCCAGCAGGCAGTATGCCATATCCTCGCTCCTACTGGTTTTCCTGTTTGATGCCCATGACATTCTCTCGGCGGCTGGAAAATCTGACAGAGGACGATCGTGGCATAGAGCATTGTGTGGGATTCCTGTGATCTCTCTGATTGTGTTCGACAAACTCCACTTAGTTCCGAGTTCAGACCAATCTGATGCGTAGAACTCGACCCTACGCGGGGCGAGAAGCTCTTGAAGGCACCAACCGCGGGTGAACCAACGGGCTCTTCGAAATTCGAAATCTGGAAAGCGAGGGGACCGGGGTGGAACGTCGTCGAGAATCGTATAGCACACAGCTGATTCGCGATACCAGGCATACATCGAGTTAATGGCCTCTGACAGCTCGACACTATCCTTCTTATCAATGCAGCATGTGTCGATCCAGGCCCAGGCAATGCTATCTTTTCTAGCCTGCATGCAGCAGGCCTTGATTTTTGCAAAGCCCTTCATCGATTCCCTGTTTGGCCCATGGTAATCTTGGAAGGAAACTTCATCTTCGCCCCAGGTATGTGAAAGGATGGCGTAAGGGTGCTCGTCTGGTAATGACTTCAAGTTGATGGTAAAGGAGACCATCTCCATTGTTACAACATTGATTAGTCGCATTATAGGATATCTTGCAACTTATCGCTTCTTTCAAGCGGGACTCGATGTGGGATGTATTGCAGGAAGCTTCTTGAACTAGGACTAAGTGGAAATGAATATTGGCATAACAGGCAGCCCAATTGCGGCCTGGGTGCCTAATGCGCTGTTTGGCCAGCTCAGCCGCTGTTGCTATGGTCAGCCCGCCTATAGGATAACCCTTTTCAAGCCACAAGCATGCTGTGTGGCTATGTCAGCGCAAGCAGAGTTTCCACGGGCTGACTCTTGGCAAAAGAAAAAGTATGCCTTACCATTGGAGAGAGAGCGGTTTTCTTTTTCTTCTTGTTAGGTTACCCCGCGACCACGACTCTTTGTTTCGGTACATGAGGTAGCCGGGGGCTTAATGAGACAATTTCACTCTTGTTGTTTTTAAGTCTATGGGATACTTACAACAATTTTCTTTGGGATTTTCACTGGAACAAAGAATACTCTGGACTTGAAAGTGGCCCACCTACATGTAGTATATGTCAATAGAATACGAGAGGAATGAGAAAGGATGGCCGTCACGGGATTTCAACAATTAGAACAGCGCACTACAACAGCAGCCAATTCACCAGCAACCACTTCACTGTCCCCCTTCTACAACAAGCATGTATTCGCGACCCTTGTAAATGATAAAATCGTTGATCTATAGCTACGAAACAATCTTCTTGTTCAAAAAGAGCGTCTGCACGTTACAGAATCCCTTGAGGCCATTGGCGCCCCACTCAGTTCCTATTCCGCTCTCCTTGTGCCCACCAAATGGTGCCATGGGTGATAGATCAAAGTGTGTGTTAACCCACACGTTGCCAGCCTGGATCTGACGAGCAACACGGTTAGCACGGCGTATATCATTTGTCCAGACCGAGGCACCAAGTCCCATCGTTGTATCATTAGCGCGCTCAATGACTTCTTCTTCATCTTTCCACGAAAGTAGCGGTACAATTGGGCCTAGGTAGAAAGAAAGGGTGATCAGTATTCGTACTTGCAAAATAACTAGGACTCATGGAGTTGGACATACCAAATGGCTCCTCTACAACGATGCGCGATTGCTCCGGTGGACGGTCAATGATAGTAGGGTTAACAAAGTAACCTTTGGAAGGCTCAATCTTACCACCGACGGCAACATTCCAACCTTCCTTTTCGATGTCGTCAAAGAACGACTTGAGCCGCTCGAACTGGGCGACGTTCTGTAACGGTCCATGTGTGACACCTTGCTTAGACCCATCACCTAATGTGAAGCCCTTGACTTGTTTCACGAGCGCCTCTCTGAATTGAGGATATATACTTTCGTGAACAAAGATTCGTTTCAGGTTGAGGCAGATCTGCCCTGAGTTGAGGAAGGCGAAAAAGGCAACTTTCTCAGCAACCTTTTCGACATCCACGTCAGGAAAAATGATAGCCGGGTCATTGCCACCTCTGGTCTTGTGTGAGTTCGAGTATGCAAATATGCAACAGGTAAGACTTACAGCTCCAAAGTAACACGTTTCAATGTTGAGCTAGCACTGCGTAGAACAGCTTTGCCTGTAGCTGTTGAGCCAGTGAAGCTGACTTTATCGATACCGGGGTGGCTAGTCATCCAAGGTCCTAGGTGGTCGTCGCCACTGAGTGACTGGACCACGCCGGGAGGGAAGAATTGCTGTGCAAGCTCGACCAGTTTTAGGCCACCGTAAGGAGTAAACGGGCTTTGACCCATTTATTAGCTTTTCTTGATAGACTCTGTGGGTATAGGTATGACTTACGATGGCTTAACTATAATAACGTTGCCGGTAAGTAGAGCTGGCGCAATCTTGCCGGTGGCAAGTAGAAGAGGGAAGTTCCAAGGCACAAGGGCAGCCACAACCCCAATGGGAGTATATCGAGTAACAAGAGTCCGGTTCTCATTATCTTCAATAACGTCTTCTGGAAGTGAGATATTCGCCATGCCACGTATCCATTCAATAGCCGCATCCGTTTCGTAGTCTGCCTGGGGGATCTAGGACAACGTCAGCAATGTGCAACCAAAACGGGGTGTCGTGAAAAGACCTACAGGCTTGCCCTGCTCCGCTGTGAGGATATCACGAAACTCCTTCCGTGAAGCATCAATAGCATCGGCATAGGCGAGGACTTGGCGGCGACGTTCTTCGTAGGGTACCTTGCTCCATGTCTTGAAGGCTTTCTTTGCCGCCGCAACTGCACGGTCAAGGTCATCTTGAGTAGCTAAAGGTACATCTGCCTTTTCTTGCAGGGTTGCGGGATTCACCCCATGGCGGGTCTTTTCGGTAGGTGCATTCTTCCCATCGATGATCTGCACAAAGTCACCTTGGAAATTAATGCTTGGCTTTGCCATATTGTCGACCGAGATGTGAGTTTTTTAATCTTGATTCTAGTAAAGAACTCTGTATGATAGAAAGTGTCCTATGCTCAAGATGTAGCTCATCGAATAAATACATCGAAAACCATCACTTATACATTTCTGATCGGACAGAATTGTTGCGTACGGCGTCTCCCGTCTTCAGGTCCGGAGCCCCGCATTTCTCGGACCGTAGCGCCGGGATCCTGTAACCGAGGATGCAATCTTTACAACGGAACGCGCCGTGAACGCCACTAAGCCGCTGTGCTAGAAATGTGAATCTACGCTTTGACCCACATCTCAAATTGGGATTTTCGCAAACCTGTAAAGGGAGCCATGTGTAAAAGTGATCCTTGGAAAAGGTCACGTGGAGATTAGATAAAGCACACAGTTTGACGTGGTACAGGACCTATCTCTTTAAGCCCCCGGAGGCTTGTGGGGCGCTATGACATGTGCTTCCTGCCCTTATTGCCAATCGCTTAGCAAGATACACGTTTCTGATTAGCTGGGTGAAAAGAGGCTTTTCTCCACAAGCCTCCGGGGTCCGGCTGGAAGTATGCTGGGATGGCCTGAGGCACTCACTTCAACCGGACCCATGGGGGTTAACGCTCAACATGATTAAAGTTCAATCTGAGTTTCCGAGCAATTCATCTGAGGGCAAAGAGTGTACTGCAATAAATAAATTGAATCGAATTGGGATTGATGTAGATAAATGAGCCTGGTGTCATCCTGATTCTGTGAGCTTACATAAGGTAGACTTGTGGCTTGGTGTGTGGCTTCATTTGTGGCTTCGAAGGAGGGCTAATATGGCCGGTGCGGTATATACCTGCTGACTCAGCAGCTCTCGGGTAGGAAGGTTGCAAATCCCGAAAGCTGCTGTCTTAGAATATAATATAAATAAATGATGCGAGCTGCCCGGATCATCTCGGACCGATGCACTACTCTCCATCTGTTATAGCATGGATTTTAGAAGGGACACACGGCTTAATGTGTGGCCCACAAAACAAGCCCCCCTCAATTTACCATTGTGATTGCGTATTCCGCATCACGTGACGTCTGAAATGAAGTCTTAGAGCCACGAGGGAAACCCAGGAAACTAGTTATCATCCTGTTCATATTAGCATCTTTCGACGCCGTGATCCAAAGCTAGCCACAAGTGGATCTATACCCTGACACATTGTCTAAGAAAAACTAGTTACAGAGAGAAGAAAAGTAAACATGATCTTAAACTCAGGAAGAGTTACTAATACCGCGTCCGAACTCTATTATGATTTAGACTAGGTCCTTGTTGATATCCTTGACCACTACTGATATACTTGGTCCAGCTGTTTGGATGCAGCTCGGCCCCTTTTGAGCACATCATCTGTCAACTCGTTTTGCGATCCACAGTCTAGAGTTGTGAATTGTAGAGTATGTGCCGAATATATATCTGACTTAAGGCACATCACACATGATTTTGCACCTATGTAGTATACCTTCAATCAATTTATCTTGCTAGACTTCGCGCAGCAGCTAGGCTAATGCTAGAGCTCATTGTTGCGAATTGAGAAAACAGAACGATCTTGAATCACAAGACTTGGAATTACTTATTGAATGAACGAAGAAAAAAAAAAAAAAAAACTAAGCGACAGGCTGGAGAATGATCTGAGTTCGCCCACTGATCTTCACATCGACAGAAGCCTTACCAACCTGGTTCGCAGTGACAGATCCTCCAGTGCTAAGCGAATACTGCTTGCCGGGAACCAAGCGCTCAATCCCGAGGCGAAAAACTCCAGCATCCTTTCCGTTGTAAAGGACAAGATCGAGGTTCTTTCCATCATCACTATAAGCCTTGGCAACAAGAACCTCTGGGAATGGTGCATCCTCAAGAATAGGACCGCTGAGTGCCTCGTTCGAAGGTCCATGGAGAGTCGCATTGGCCAAATCGCGCTGCTTTACGAGCCGGGCCATGAGAGCAATGACCTGACTGGTAGCAGAGAGGCCCTTGTTGCGAAGTGATCCTGTCTTGGTGGCTTCGACTGGGAAGTAGACGTTGTCGAGCTGCTCGAGAGCTTCCTTGCGAATCTTCTCATCGCCAAATTCTGCAGCAGTAGCAGCAATGAAGGCTCGAAGAGGGCCCTCACCAGCTCGGTAGTTTCCGGGATCCATCTTGTCAGCGCCCTTTAAGTCCTTGACTTCGAGCTGGCCCTTGGCATCTTGCTTCAAGAACTCTGTTCGGATCATGGCCCAGTTGCGATGAGCGAGATGAGGAAGATAGGCAGTAAGTAACATGGCATTGATACAGTCGGTCAGGGTTCCGCAGAGGCCAGGAAGCTTTTGGAAATAGTCAGTTGGGGCTGCTTTGAATCATGAGTAATGGTGTACTTACAGTCAAGCCGGTGAACTCGCTACGGATCGGCAGAATGCGACCGTCACATTCGGTAAACTCCTCCTCAAGAGATCGCTCGAATCGGTTTCGAAGCTTGGCTCCAAGATCGCGACCAAGAATGCGATCGGAAATGACCAGGCCAGCCATACCAGTGAGGCTGTTCAACATGGGTTAGAAAAAGCACTAAATAATCTGTAGCAGTAGGATTGACTCACTTGCAAAGAGAATAAGTCCAGTTGGGCTCACAAGGGTACAGGCAATAGGGATTGTCGGTCATGTTCTCGTTGAGAGCATCGGCAAGACCTTCGTAGTTTGTCTTGTAGTGTTTTCCATCATCGACGACAAACTCTAAAGCATTCTTCTTGTGGTATCGACGATCACCAGAAGCCTGTTCGTACAATCCGATAGCAGAGCTGAGATATCCAGTGACCATCTGATTTCGGTTAGTATCCGAATATGGGCAAATAATGAGCGGTGACTTACGATGTTGTCCTTCTTGATGGGGTCCCAATCGCTCAGGGTGAATCTACCGAAGATTGACTCCCACTTCCAGTAACTAAATGGAAAGGTTAGTGTACGTCCAATCAGAGTCGAAAGTGTAATAGCTACTCACGACATGATTCGCTTCTGCAGACTCTTCTCAATACAGTTCTGCGAGGCCTTGGAGAGATAACCGTGGAAGCCAGGAGCATAATGACACTGGTACAAGCTCAGAACATCGACGACACCGTAAAGTTGGTATCGAACCGCACCGGTCTGGAACTGATCGATAACATCGTGAAAGCTAAAGTCATCGCGAGGACTCAGGCCTCGCTCAAGCATGTGCTGAACGTGACGAAGAGTCTCAAGAGACAACTCGCGGGAACCAGGAGTGGGCGCAGGGGTGGCACTGGCGAGCTGATCCTCAACAGCCTGGACAAGGTACTTGTTTCGCTCCTGCGCCTTGGAGTACCCAGCAGCATTGAGGGAGCGAGCATTGCTCATCAAGTAGAAGATACCGGTGTAACAGAAGGTAGCCCAGAGGATAGCAGAGGGCTCAAAAAGAGAATCGGTGGCTAGGTAGCCGGCAGCAAAGCTGGATCCTACCCATAAAGCGATTGGAAAGGCTATACCACCCATAGCGAACCAGACAAAAATGGTGACGGGGATCAGAACCAGGGTTAGAAGGAATGCCGAGAGAGACGTAAAGGTAGCGACTGCAGTGAGGCCAGCTCCGGGGAACAAAAAGCCGAGAGCAGTAGCACGATAAGCTGTGTTGTTGAGGTTGTAGAATGCCCAAAGACCAGAAAGCGATAGAGCTGTATACTGGTAAAGAGTTCGTCTTTGGTGGTATTTCTTGATCATGCCTCGACCAGCATTCGGTGGAATCAGAACATCTGATGATTCTCGTCAACTCATGTCTGTGAAACTTGCCGACCACCCATGAAAAAGTTCATACCATTAACAGTCCAGGGACCCCAACCAAAATCCCCAACAGGTTCATCCTGTGGTGTCGGCTTTGGCTCGCTCTGCAACTTGATGTGCCCGTTCAACTTCTGGAGGCTATTACCATCCTTGGTCTTTGAGGGAACATGCGATGGGAGTTCTGAAGCAGGCTCTTCATGAACGCCATTTGTAGCAGGGAGAATCTTGGAGAGCTTGAGTAATGCGTTAGTGCAACTGACTCAGTAGCGTGAAGTCTCTGTGGAATGACAAGAACATACTGTAACTGTCGACATGATCGCTTCTTTAGAGTCTGTTGTAATATTGTCTTTTTTAGTTGGAGGAATCATCGTTTGAGCTCTCATCACGAGTTTTTAACACTTTTTTTCTTGTCTTGATTTTCCGTTCGGTCCGAGCCCCGATGTGAAGGGGAGGGCTTAGAACGCGGGGAGTCATGCAAATGCCGGCGATCGTCGTAATCGCGGGGAACCAAGAACGCGGGGGAACCTGAACGCGGGGAAAAGGACCTAGGCCCTTGTCAAAGACGTTTGACTACCGGAAGGCGTTATGACTTGCCGGTAACTCTCAAGGAGTGGCGTCTACGGCGGAGCTGGTCGGGACCGGACCGTTATCCTCACCCAGAAATCTCGATTGACTTTGAACTTCTACTTCCTTGTCCCATGCATCCAGTCTTCAGCCTTCGCGATTGAATCCTCGGTTATCGTTATCTTTCAAACCTTGTGGAACATCATCTATCACACCATTGCTCATTTATCTTACGACAGCACTTTACCATGAGGGCCTCAGTTCAAAATACTCAAGCGATTATTTCGCATGCGCCCAAGGATGGAAAGAGGATCTGGATCCTTGAGGAAGTTCAGGTTGACGGGCCTGCTGAATATGAGGCAATCGTGGAGATGGTCGCTTCAGGAGTGTGTCATACAGACTTAGGTTGCGGAACTGACCCAGATGGTACCCCAGGGTTTCCCGTTCCACCTTATCCACGTGTCTTGGGCCATGAAGGTATGTATCTCGGTCAATTCGCTTTTTCATCTTTTGACAAGTCCAGGTGCTGGCTACGTTCGTGCTGTCGGCTCAAAGATCACCAAAGTCAAGCCTGGAGATGCTGTGCTACTCTCCTTTGCCTTCTGCACTCAATGTCACAATTGCAAATACGGCGCTCCCGGATACTGCCATGAATTCACCGCCCTTAATTTCTCAGGATCAAAAACTGCATTTCAGCTTCCGGAGAACGCTGTGCAAGAGGTTGGCGGGTCCTTCTTCGGGCAGTCGAGCTTCTCTAAACTCACGCGAGTTCAAGAAACGTCTCTTGTCAATGTCAACCAGTTGATCAGGAATGAGGACGACTTGAAGTTGTTGGCACCTCTGGGCTGCGGTATTCAGGTAATTTGAATTGAAAGGAGACAAACTCAAGTTCCAATACGCTGATCATAGCGCAATAGACTGGAGCGGGTACCGTGACTGAACTTGCGGCCGCCAAGCCAGATGACAAGGTCGCCATCATTGGCCTCGGGGGCGTTGGCCTTGCGGCTATCATGGTAAGATTGATGCTTCAATCTACTTCATTTCATGAACTAAAATCATCGTCAGGGCGCGAAACTCAAAGGCTGCCGGACAATCATCGGTATCGACCGAGTTCCTGCAAGGATTGAACTAGCCAAGAAACTTGGTGCAACTCATGGCATTGACACTTCATCAATTGCGAGCCTAGCTGATGAGATCCGCACTATAACTGAGGGGTCAGGCAGCACCATTACTATTGATGCCACTGGTGTGATGCCATTGATTCAACAGGGTCTTGATTTCACTGCTAACCAAGGCAAAATGATTCTTCTCGGTGTGGCGCCAATGACCGCGGGGTTAGAGATCTCCGTGGTTCCGTACATGGTTGTGAGTGTCCTTGAATCATCGACGGGATGTCTTGACTAGAGCTAACATTACACCAGACGGGCAAGCAAATTATGGGCAGTATGGAGGGCGGAGTGTACCCCGAAGAAGTATGTCCAGGCTGAAATCATGACACAATCCCCATTTAATTATCTGATTAGTACATCCCACATATGATCCGGTGGTATCAACAAGGTCAATTCCCCGTAGACCAGTTGGTCAAGTTTTATCCCGTAAGTTCTCGTCTTGTGCGTGATAGTGACCGAACTAAGCCAGTGTAGGTACACGATTTCCAAAAGGCAATTAAGGATATGGAAGATGGGTCCACAATCAAACCTGTGTTGATTTGGTAGATGGTGACTAGCTACCGGTGGCCTCAATCGAATGTAATGATCAATGTTGGCAGTTTTGACTCACCACTTTTAGTGAATGTCTTCTTCCACTGAGTCTACCCTCACGTGATGCAGCTCGTGAGGTTGAAGGAATCTAATTGGTCCTCGTGACGACGCGCTTCGGCATCGGTCCGCTTATGTCGTCACTTTACCCCGCAGTTGGATTTTAGCTCCGGCACATTTATGGGGTCGCAACGTGGATATGTTGGAATAGATGCCTCAGGCCATCCCGGCACACATCTTGCCGGACCTACGGACCTTTTCCTCACAACATCAGAATACCTACCATATCTGTTGTCGGTCAGCAACTTCGTGTTGTGAATTAAAGATTCTCAATAAATGAGCTCTATTTCTTTTCTATATAGTTCGTAAGAACTTTTTTATTGCCTTTTTCTTTTCCATGGCGGGAGAAGCTCCCGCTATCGGCTGGGGTAATGGAATACTCATCATCACAACAGCCACCAGTATGAGCAGTCAATTTATGGAATTCGCTTCCTTGAGTTAGCCTTGCCTTAAATCTTAAATAACCTTCTCTCATACCCCAAGAACCACATATCTAGCTTAATCAGTACTTAATTTCTCTCTATTAGAATTCCTAGGCGATCTCTGAAGCAGGTAAGTCCCGGAAAAACGGCTGCTACAGGGTACACAGATAATTACACAATTCTTGAGTTCTGCATTCCATACATGCTCAAAAAGTCAGATGCATTAAACAAGTCGATAGAGTAATATGTTCTATTCCTAAAGTACAGCTCGCTCTGTAGATATGAAGCGTTGTGTCTGGAGTGGAACCTAGCTCAATGAGAAGGACGGTAGCCGGCGCGAGCCCCGATGATACCGGTCCAGGTAACCCTGAACCTCTCCCCGACAAAGGGTCTGGGGAAGTGCCGGACACCCACCAGCCTCCCTAAGTTACGGTCCGATTCTACCGACGATTGGCTGGATACCTGGTTTCCGGATGCGACATACACTAGGGAAGTTAAGCTCACCAGATCCGGGGTAATGCTGATTGATCGTCGCTACTGGCTCTGCTTCCGAGCGTACAACACCAGTGGTCACATCGCCTCAGGCTTTAGCCATAGGTACTAAAGCTTAGTAGTCTGCAGCCACGCATGAGCATCGGTCCGGAACTCTCCAAAGCGAGTACACCAATTCACTCTGGCTGACATTAGAGTCAATACGACACCAAATGAACGAACTCGGCAATCCGGCTATCTGAGTCAGAGCACGCATTGTGTCTAAGTGCCGCGGTTCGGTAATTTAGCCAAGGTTGAAATCCCCCGGGCAAAGATCGTACCAAATACTAAGGTAAATCTGAGTCAGTCCCAAGTATAAATTGGGCTTGGGTCAACTGAAGCAGAGTTGACCTGTTGACAATACTGCAATAGCCGCCTACCTCATTACCTTCACTTATATAGATCACCACTCGTCACTATGAGCAAAAATGACAGTAGTGATCTCGAGATGGGCCGCGTCGAGGCTCTCGAGGCAGTTCGGTCAGCCGCCAGTATTTCCATGAGCCCAGAGCTGTTTGAGAAGCTCTACCTTTCTCCACCCAATGCGGTCAAGGGTGGTCTTAGGAAGACTTTCGGTAACCCGACGCCCATGTCCGTACATTTGTCTCATAACGACCAGAATACACGAGCTAATTCGACATAACAGGGCTCTGGCTGGGTTCCTGCTAGCTCTAATGCCACTATCATGCGACTTGATGGGCTGGCGAGGGGCTGGCAGCTTCGGTGCAGCATCGATGTAAGTCCTTGTCCTAAAGCCCCCCTCTGTATACCATTCTGAAGCTTTTGTAGCCCCGTCTATTTTTTTGAAGGTGGCGTCCTTATGGTGATCAGCGGAATCATGGAGTGGGTTCTTGGAAACAGCTTTCCCGCTACCGTCTTTTGTAGCTTTGGCTGCTTTTACCTATCATTTGGTGGAATTCTTCACCCTTCGTTCGCAGCCTTCTCGTCGTATGCGCCGCCAGACGCAAAGTCTCCCGCAGAAGGGATGGCTACGAGGGGATTCAATGCTAGCTTGGGTAAGTGCTTACCGATGCATAGTGGACCACGACTGGTATTGACAAAAAGTGAAGGTTTCTTCCTCCTGGCAATGACCATATTATCCATCGTATATCTCATCTGCGCTTTACGGACGAACGTTGTTTTCGTCATCATATTCGCGACGCTTGTCCCTGCCCTATGTCTTCTTCTTGGAGCGTTCTGGGTCTGGGCAGAGGACTATACAGGCAACACGGAGCTTGCACAGCGGCTATGTGTGGTAAGTTGGTCTTTCAGCGTATCGTATATCTATCGTGTATTGATAAATGTATAGGGCGCTGGTGCGTGTCTCTTTGTGACTGCGCTTGCAGGATGGTATATTCTTCTTGCGATCCTCTTGGCCATCGTCGACTTCCCGATACAGATCCCTGTAGGCGACCTGTCAGGTGTTATTAAGGGCAAGAGTGAGAGACGCGGGTTGAATGTAAAGGCATGAAGAGAGTAAGAGGGCCATCAGATCCGGCCTTTGCCCATTCTCTCTGGACAACTACGCCGAGGAGGCCGTGGCGTCTTTCTTGAGACGGAGATCAGGTCAGCCACTTCCAAATTATGTCTAGTAAGTGCTTGTCGAGGAAGGATTGGGGCGATTAAGCGATACTTCGCTGGGCCCCTTACCGAGAACGACGAAGGGTGACTGTAGAGGCGTTGACGAGAGGAGGTTTTAATACATGTTTGTTTTATCATATTAAAAGCCTCGCTTATAAAATAGGAGAGGTAGCAGGATCAATCTACCTTTCACCCAACCAGACCATGGTATAACAGCCATGCCTAACAGACTCCTAAAACCAATACGTGACGAGAGTTGTTCCCTCGAACCACACTCAACCCATCTTATATGAACCCACACTGTGCAGCGCATCAGCTAAGCCTTCGACTCCAGATAACTCAAACGACCTCCCTGGTGTCAGATTCACATCAAAGTTGAGAAACGACGGCGAAGGCAAATTTGCAGACGGCTGATAATCACTCGGACTTATGGACCTTGTGCTACCGCACATAGCGCCGTAATCTACTATTGACCACAAAAGCTCTTCCAACTCGGGGCCAATATCGAAAGACGCATGGGGATCAATCAACTTTTCGAACGATTGAGCATATGCGTCAAAATTAAGAAGTTGAGTATGCTGTGGGCTAAGTTAGTAATTACTTCCAAAGCTACCACAAGAGACTCACCATCTTTGAGGCATGATCCCAAAAATTACCCATATTCCTCAGTATATCGAGACATTGCTGGCCAGATTTCAGAAGCTCTGGGGATGCCATTTGCCCTTTGCTCTCCCCACCATGGATGAACATGGAAAGCACGCTACCAGCGAGGCAAGTAGAATAAGCATAGAACGAGGCTTCGACATGACAGCCCGCGTTCTGTGCATGGTCTAGCAAAGCCGGTATCCTGGAAGCGTGCTCACAACACGTATTGAAGGTGCGGGAGAGAAAACTCGAGGGTGTTTTTGATTTGAGCTTTTGTAATCGCAAAGCCAACAGGAAGGGGTGGTTGAGAAGACAGTGACAAAGATGAAAGACCACGCGAGCAAAAACTGCGTGTCCAACAATTTGGTGATCTAGCGATCCATCGGGTAATCTGTTGTTGGCTATTATGTCCTCGATTGGCAAGTCTTCTACCTCCAAATGTTGTTCGATCAACAAAAGGAACGAGTTGATCGCTGCAAACTCGGATCGTGAGTCCCATGGAAGGGAGTCGTTTGTCTCGCGTTCATGGAGAACATAGCGGGCACAGCGCCCTAAAGCGGAGGCAACGAGTGTTGCGAGAGTGAAGTGTCCACGGATGCCACCTAGATCCGTGTCCCAGTTTAAGAGCTGATGAAGGGTCGCCGTCTGCTTCCAAACGCCAGTCCTGAAAACTTGTTCCTCACAAGGAAGCTGGACATGGCAATCCTCATCCGCAATGGCCGGAGGCCGCGCTTTCCCACAAGATACGAGTTTGTCTAGAAGGTAGACGGACCAGAAAACACGTCTTCGCTCTTCTTGTTCGACTATCGGGAGCATAGGGCTTGGTTCCTTCATGAGTTGGAGATCTTGACAGATTCTTACTGCGAGACCAATTTTCAACCAGCCGGAACTTGTACGACCAGCTGTAGAAGTGTTAACTTGGTTCGTGTTGTCTGGGAGAGTACGGGGTGCCTACCTGTGAAGTCTACGATAGCTAAAAGGTTGGTAGTTTGCGCAACGTGAAAATTTGGTTCGTTTTCCACGGTCAAGTGGTCGTTTAATACGTGTAGCCACGCTTGTCGCGCATACCCTTCCATTGCATCGTGCGTCCGACCCTGGAAGTATTCGTGAGAGGAGAATCTGACTGAAGATGCCAACACCGCAAAAATGAGACATTGTGGAAGGAGCATGGAGGCGAGTAGATCTCGGAAACGCGCTTCTTGGAAGTAAGCATAAGGTTGGTTGTGAGCATGAATAAAATAAATATCGATGAGGTGTTGGACTACAGAGTCTGGTGGCATCGTGCTGAAAGGTCTGCAGTTGTGAGCAACCACCCAAGATGAATAGATCCAGGTAGGCTTGGAAGTACTCACGATGCGTTCGAGTCATTCTGGTTTGGTGGTGAGGGCATTGATTCAGACAATCGGCGCTGGCTTTCTTCATTGTATTCGTTAGATGGGATCGAGCGTGGTTGGGATGGGGAAACGGGCTCGATGGATTGTTGGGTGAAGGGCCGATTGAAGCTCTCGATGGACAAGCTATGACATTAGCACACCTTTTTGAACGGTCTTGTGACCTTGTAACAACGTACCTTGATTCCTGTCCTCCTTGTTCGCTAAGTCTCGCCAGTTGGGCTTCAATTGTTCTCAGTCTCTGCATAAGATCCGACTGTCATTCAACTCGTTAGCTCTGATGATTATTCTATCGCATTGACATTGCGCGAGTCGCGATAGGCAGAAAGGGTCGGTCGTACATCGCCAAATCCAGGAGGAAAACCAGGGAGCGGATTCGCAGAGTAGGCCTCATAGTGGCATTCACGGTTGACGCGTTGACAATTTGTGCATCGTGGGCGATTACCAGAGCACTTGGTCTTTCGATGTCTAAGCATCCAGATCTTGGGTCAGTCAACAGTCAATAGGGATTGTCGCCGAGACGCGTGCATGCGTCAAAAGATGCAGAGGCCAATCGACTAAAGAGCTGCATGGAGAACACATCAACACAAAGAAGAGCGCATACCGACAACTGGTGCAGGCTTGTCGGATTCGTCGGATTGGTCCCGGCTGTGCCTGTGGCCTGTTGGATGCACTTGACTCGGTCCAAGAGGATGTTGTTGTAGACATGTCTTCAGTAGACACTCGTCGACGCGATGCGTCTTGAGGACATAAGATGGATGATGATATGTCGTTGGCAAAAAGTTCACTCGCTCGCAATCTTTCACTGGCGCATCGTCATTGTTGAAACGCGGAAAACAAGGTGTTCAGTCGCGAAACTATGGCCGGGGCTTAGCCTGGTCACGGAGCGGGGTAACATCCCTTGGTCCTTGCTTTCAAGGATGTCTTGCTACATGCTTAAGACGTGCTGGGTAGTTTTGGGTATAGTACAGAGTCAATTGACTCCGGACTGTTGGCGAAGCTACTCTGTACTGTGATGGAGGCTACCATTCAGTTTGCGGGGTCGAAATCTGGGGTTGTAAGCGAACATGACCATCTTTACCCCTTTGGGGAAGATCCACAGGTAAGTGCCCTTTAGTCGTGTCACGGCAAAGACGGTTTCTCTGACACGGTCCCTCATGACTCGGCAGAGCCTTGGCTACCAGGGGTACCCTTCCAGCAACTTCATTACCGAGGGTAAGGAGCTTGGCCGGGACACAGTTACCCTGGACGAGGTTCCTTGTCGGATGACCCACCATTCACTCGGATTTCTGCAAGTCCGAGCCCGAATTACAGTCGAGGACTGTAGAATACAGTCATGATAACGTCCCTTAAACACCACCGCCTTGCCATGCTGAGCGAACTGCGATAATGAAGCTCTCACCGCGTATGCTAACTGGATAGTCGAGTTGATTTAAGATATTTAGAAACGACGCAATTCGACCCTATTGGCTATAGCGGTGCTCCAAGGCGGGTACCAGGAATTGAATTGACAATTGGCAATACGGTCACAGCTGTCGAAGTGTGATTGTGGCATTGTACCGGCCAAGTTCTTGCAACAGATACGTAGTTAGATGGCCATATGTGAGTATGTAAAGTTAAGAATTACTTTTATTGCACCAACGTCCAACTTGCTGCTTTAATATGCCATTCACTTGTCAGTCAGGACCCCTTGTCAAGAGGAAACATGATGACAAACAACAAGAAGGACTTTTTTCTTTTAGTCACTAGACACGAGACGATCGAGGGGTAACAAGCTCGCTACCTGCGCCATGCTTCGCTCCGATGCCGAGCACCCCCAAGCGGAGCCCGGACCGAAGTGTGGGGAAGTTCTCCATAATCAATCAGTTATCTCTGTAATGGGCGCTTGACCACCAAAAGAACAGCTAATAATTGTATTTACAATTTACTATCGACAATATGGCCTGTTGCTACATCGCTGCGTTCTGTATTAGCCACTTGGTCAAGGTGTGTCAGTTTCTTGATGCGGATGCCACCATTCGATACAACGAAGATGAACCGGAGCATCAGCATTCTACCCAGCATGGAGAATATCAAGGTAGCGAAATCGAAGACAAAGCCTTTATTCTTTCGCTTTCTGGGCTCACTTGCGCCGCCTGCTCGAGCTCTGTTGAGTCCGCGTTGGTTAAACACCCGCAAGTGGACCAAGTGCGAGTATCTCTGGCACTACAGCAAGCAACTGTGATTGGAAAGACAGCAGACACCAACAAAGACTCGATCAAACAGGTCGTTTTAGACCTAGGATACGGCGTGGAATTTGGACCTCGGTCACCGCAAGAGATCATAAATGTTCTCAAGTCAAAAGAAGAAATCGAACGTCTCAAGTCCAGCTTCTCCCAGCTTGCCGGTTGTGCCAGCGTTATTCAATTGGTCGGGCTACTGCTGTCGAGACTCGGAAGTCGGTTGCCTTTACCTATTTTCTGGGTAATGCATCTGCTTTGTGCGCTGTTTACACTATTCGCACAATATCGTTATATCTCATGGATTCATGTCAGTGGCTGGAAGTGGCTGGGTGCAGGACGACCTAATATGGACACGCTGATATCGTCATCCATCTCGCTCGGAACAGTGTTTTCTGTCGTCGATCTTTTGGTTTATGGTCCATCAAAGGCGACACCGTATTACACCACGGTCATCGGTCTTGCTCTCGTGGTAGTTTCCGGGAGATACCTTGAGACAATGTCAAGGCGCAGTGCATCCGAAGATCTGATACGAATATTCAAACCACTACTGGAAGACAGGTACACAAAGATGTATTCCACAGGGAAGGTAAGTCTTGCTCTACTGCGTTTGGTATCAAGCTCACTCACTGGTCATAGTTTGTTCCACAGAGCTTTCTCCGACCCTCAGATGCCATCGTCATTGAACCATTCGCTACCATCCCATGCGATTGCTACGTCACTCTCGGCTCATCATCTGTCAACCAAGCTATCGTAACTGGTGAATCTATGCCAGTCAAGAAAACTGTCGGAGATTTCCTTCTGGGAGGCACACGTAACTTGGGCAATGAGATGATCGCTATCGTCCACAAAGAACAAGCACGTTCGTTCTATGCGCTACTCGTTCAAGGTGCTGTCGAGGCTTCTGGATCCAAGAGTGAAGATGATCAGACTTTGGATATAGTCATGAAGTATTTTGTCCTATGTGTTATGTCGTTGGCAGTTTTGGTCCCTTTGAAGGGGGTATACTGGTCAGCAGACCCAGCAGACTACGAGTCTTTTCGCCAAGCCTCCATTAGATCGATGACCATATTGACCTCCGCTTGTCCTTGTGCCTTAGGTCTAGCGATACCCTCAGCAGTTGTTGCTGCAGCGAGTGAGTTGTCCCAGGATAATGTTGAGTGGACTATCAAGGCCCCCAAGCTAACAGGTATAGATGTCGCGAGCCGGAAAGGTATACTCATTACCAAAGGGTTCCCAACCATCCAAAAGCTCGACAACACCCAATGCATAGTGTTCGATAAGACTGGAACCTTGACTCAAGCAAAGCTCGATGTTTCCAGCTTCGGCACAACAGATCTGTGGACAAAGCGTAACCTGGAGTTCTGGACATATGTCTGTGCGGTTGAAGAGGAGAGTGTCACGAGCCATCCTCTCAGTAGGGCGATCTTTTCAGCCGGTGTGGCGCATCTGAACGAGCCTTGGTTGAAGACAACGTCGCTTGTAGAGACCCGAAGTCTACTAAGCGAGCCCGGTAATGGTGTCTCGGGGGAAGTTTCCATCAAACACGAGCCATGGCGTCGTGCTATCATAGGCAACCTACGTTACTTACAATCATCTGGCGTCTTGGGTCTTCCCGAGCCACCTGAGATACAGCATCATGGAGTAATAGCGGTGTATGTCGGCATCGAGGGGACTTATGCGGGGACCCTTTTTATTACGGTATGGTGTTTTCGAACTTTGCATGTCTCGGTACTAACAAGAGGCAGGATATTGTAAGAGTCGACGCGCAAGCTACCATCAACCAGCTCAAAACGATGGGTTATCAGACTGGCTTGGTACGTGATTAGGATATATCCAGAATTGTTTCGCCCACGTGACCGCTGATGTATGGATAGCTTACTGGAGATACGTCTCAATCAGCCCAGCGAGTCTCGAAGTTGGTGAATGTGCCAGTGCTTGCGTCCGAAGCTAGACCCCAAGACAAGTTGGAGTATATAAAAATTCTTCAGGCGGATGGAAGGGTGGTCACTATGGTAAGCATCTCACCGAAGCAATTGCGCAGTGTCTGGATACTAACGATAAGTGTAAGGTTGGCGATGGCTTGAACGACGCCCCAAGTTTAGCAGCAGCGGATGTTGGAATAACCCTCTATCACGAAGCAGCCACAGCCACGGTTGGTGCTTCTGTCATCATTTTGAACACACGACTGGAGTCCGTTCCACTATTACTCAAGATTGCAAAGCATACCATGAGGCAAATTCAAATCAACTTGGCGTGGGTATTTGCATATAATGTCCTAGCGCTGAGCATTGCCTCTGGTTTCATCAGCCCTTTCGGCATCGTACTGACTCCGTGAGTAATATCTTTTGTCTCTTGTTCACCAGTCTATTAACTCAACCATTATATAGCCCACTTGCAGCAGCTCTTATGTCCTTCTCTTCAATGTTGATTACTCTGAACGGTCTTTGGCTGCGTCGTAGGCTGACTGAGCTGGAAGGCTAGTAAATAGCATAAGAGGTAGATACCAAGTAATAAGTTTAATATAGATAAGTGTTCAATCGAGGATACGTTAAGTTCTATACACAGACTGAGGCGTAGAACAGGCCTGACCATATGTAGGAGGGGCAGGGTTTTGGGGCGGAGGTAAGGCGATTTCCGAATATCGACTGTAAGATTGAGAACGATCGGACTGACTGATGTCGGGAGGCTGATTCTCGTTTCGCGCATACTCAATCAGGGGTACGCCGCTTGGAAATTGAAGCGAGAGACCATGATCCTGCCGCTGTGTACCATCGAGAAGTTCATACGGCTGAGATGAGGCACGCATCGCATTGGCCTTTTGAGTTTTGTTCTGTCTCCTTCGTTGAGGTATCAACCAAAAAAGCCATATGATAGCGGCAATGATAAGCCAACCTCCTACAAGAGCACCTGCAACGATGCCGGCGACGACTCCTCCGCCTAGCTCATCGTTTCTGTCATCTGGGGTTGAGGTACTGGATGTTGTTATAGACGATGCCGAAGCGTAAGGATCAGTACTTTCTGGGTTCAAAAAGCTATCCTTGAGGGTGTGATTTGACGATAGCACAGCTGGCACTAGGTCGTCTGCAGCGCAGCCGTAAAAGCCACAAGCTTCTTTACCGCAACAGCCCATGAACGTGTGCTTTTCATAACCGCAGTTGTACCAAGTACCATTTGTCTTGGAATTATCGCAGTCTTGGTCAGGTAGATCTAGGAACAAGCGCGGATGGTAGCTCGTGAAGCGCAGGTCTTTCTGTGCACAAGTGCCGTTGTTTTCGCCACATGGGTCATTGGCGCAGCATCCCATAAATGGAGTCGTACTATTCTCGCAAACATAATATATCCCACCATTCGGGCAAAAGATGCCGAACATGTCCTTGGCTTTCGACATGTCTGATGCGAGACGAGACTCTGCTGTTGATGGTAAAGCGTTTGTGAGATGTACGGCGATACTGCGCCGAAGCTGTCGTGCTGTGAGGAATCAACTTGGGAAGAACTCTTCCACAAACGCGAGGGGGCCTATTCAATTAAGTGCCATTGCCGTGGGGTGGTCTCAGAGGCTGGGATGACCGAAGGATCAGGAGGCGTAGGCCGCAATAAGCTTAAGGATAATCAAGCAAATGCCTTGGTCAGCATAGCCACCCTGTGGCTTGGTATGCAGTGCAAAAATTAGTCGTTGTCAAATAGTCGTGGGTTGCGGGGACACCTCGTGAGATAGTTTCCGTTTTTCTTTCGTTGATCGAAATTACATCAACCTA
The DNA here is from genome assembly GCA_030411635.1 of Fusarium sp. MBC 119. Taxonomy (NCBI): domain Eukaryota; kingdom Fungi; phylum Ascomycota; class Sordariomycetes; order Hypocreales; family Nectriaceae; genus Fusarium; species Fusarium sp. MBC 119. The sequence continues at coordinate 83,600 of JAPERM010000134.1, forward strand.
CCCGGCTGTGAATTGATCGTCTAATCGAGCCTAGTTTCAGAAGTCTGCCTCACAGGAACCTATGGAGGGTCAGCTCGGACCGAAACGACTTTCATTGGCTAGAGTCCCTGTCCAGTGGCGGAGCAAGGCTTGGGATTCACATTGGACACTACCATATCCGTAACATAGTCAGGCATTGCATGTATTCTGTTCATTAATGTAAAATTGCTGTATTCATGCTGTGTTGTGTCAAAAATCTGCCCCTTGAAGGTTTTGCCAGTGAGGCGCGTAATCTAAAACATCGCTGCTTGCACATGATACCCGGCACTTTACCAACAAAAATCATGTCAGCAAATATTCACCGCCTTGACTATAAATGGGAAAGAACGGTCAGCTTACGGAATCTCCGTTCTAAGCCAGCAGCACTTATTCCGTCTAGGATAAGCCTTATCAGGTTGGCAAAGAGTGCAAGATCCTTCGACTCCCCAAAGAATCGCACTATACTTTACCGATTTAGTTTTGCCCGAGATATGACTGGGGATCTATTCGCACACTCTATTACCCGATTGGCCGAGTGGTCTCAGTCACATTCGAAATTCGGCCCCATGAGCGCGTGGTTGATGTCTTTGATCACTGGTACACGATGTCCCGGCGCCTGGAGAAATTACATAATTCGATCGTGATAAGTACCTTGATACCTTATCTACCAAGGTTTGACGTTTAAATGACCACTAGGCTTTTTATTATAGCCTCCTCCGTCTTATTTATACTCGTTACTGTTGCTAAAGTCGATTAAGGAAGTCGTGATACTAGATTAAGTGTGTCTTGTACTTCCATTATGGAAATTGCTGCTACCGACTGACTCCACCAGATACTCCCTCTATACGAAGTGACCGTGAAGGCCGTCGCTGGAATGAACCTTACTAGGTGATGTTCAGCATCACCCAAGTGTATCGCACTCCAGGCAATTGAGAGACCAATAGCCGAATAGAAGAGGTGGAATGAATTTCTGAACCTAGTCTTACGCCATGTCGTCTCACCAGGCGACAACAGTCTTGCAAACCAGCAGCCGCAACTGTCTACTGTGGAGTGCCCAATTCTTGGCTCAAAAAGTCCTTCGGTAACTCAATCTAGGTCCCGAACGCTTGGAAGCATTACATCGTCCATATCCCTTCTGGCTGGAACGATCAAAGTCAGCTCACGAACAAACTCGACATTGTAAAAACTTACCATCCCGAACCGCAATGATCGTTCGACGTGCCACAGTAACCTGCCTTGGAGCAACACTGATTGTTGAAAGAACCGCCGTTACATGTCAGACCTTTGTTGGCCGATCCGCAAGATCCATCCGTAGTAGGAATGTTGGAAGTAAGGCACCCCTTCGAAAAGCTACCTTGACTGCTTATTGTTAGCATATCTCCAAATCGGATACTCAGATGAAGGGCACTTACCATCCCTGTCCGCAATGGTCAGAAGTGCTTCCACAATAACTTTGAGCACTGCAACAGCTCCCGTACGTCGAGCCGACGCAAGTCTTGCTGTTCTTTGTTCCACACTGTCCATCAGTAGAAATACCGCTAGCACCGCAGGTACCGAACCCTGACTGACACCCGGAGCCACAGTGATTCCCAGTATCTCCACAATAGCCCTGAGAGCTACAGCAACTACCGAAAGTCGAGCCTTTGCAAGTCTTGCCGTTTTTGCCACAAGAGCCATCAGTTGAGATAGAACCCGCTGCGGCATTACAAGAGCCGAATGATGACTGGCATCCGGCATCGCAGTGGCTAGTAGTCTTTCCGCAGAAGCCCTGGCTGCTGCAGCAATCCCCAAAAGTTGATCCTTTGCATGTCTTGCCGTTCTTACCGCAGGAACCGTCGGTTGATATAGATCCAGACCCGGCGTTGCAAGAACCAAACTTATCGTTGCAACCCTGACCGCAGTGTGCGGATGTTGAGCCACAGTTGTTGCTAGAAGAACAGCACTCACCAAAGGTAGATCCCTTACAGGTTTTGCCATTAGACGAGCATGTCCCATCTGTGGAAACGTTGCTTGCTGATGCGTCGCATGTTCCGAACGTACTCTGGCATCCAGCCTTGCAGAAGTCACCTCCAGTTCCGCAGAAGCCACTGCTACTACAGCAGTCGCCATACTTGGATCCCTTGCAGGTCTTTCCATTCTTCCCACAAGACCCATCAGTTGAGATACTTCCAGTAGCGGTACACTTTCCAAACTTAGTCTGGCATCCAGCTCCGCAAAAGTCGTCGGTTCCTCCACAAAAACCACTTCCGCTGCAACAGTCGCCATATTTCGATCCAAGACATTCTTTCCCGTTAGTCCCGCATATACCATCGGTCGACACGTTATCAGAACCCGTGCAACTGCCAAACTTGGACTGACATCCTTCGCTAGCGAGGCAAAATGCATCACCGCTTCCGCAATAACCACTGCTGCTACAGCAGTCGCCATACTTTGACCCCTTACAAATCTTGCCGTTAGCACCACAGCTTCCATCGGTTGTCATATTGGCTGCGTCACTGCCAATATTACATGAGCCGAATGCGCTCTGGCAGCCAGCACCGCAGTGACCATCTTCCTTTCCACAGTAACCGCTGCTGCTGCAGCAGTCGCCGTAGGATGAGCCTGTACATGTTTTGTCGTTAGCACCACAATTGCCATCAGTCGTCATATTTCCAACACCACTGCCAACAACACATATGCCGAACTTTTCCTGACAGCCAGTGCCACAGTGGGCAATGGTTGCTCCGCACCATCCTGCGACACTGCAGCAGTCGCCAAAAGACGTGCCGTTGCACTTGAGACCCTGGGTACCACCGCAGGACCCATCCACTGACAGCCCGGTGTTTGGTTTGGGGGCTGCCGGGGCATTACAGTTGCCATAACCAACTTGACTATCAAGCCGTTAGTGACTGCAAAGGATGCGAAAATAGGCCTGAGTGGCGGGGGCTTACCATCCTTCACCACAAAAGGCAGAGCTTCTTCCACATTGACCATCTTTACCACAACACGCTCCCCAAGAAGGACTGCATACCCATCCAGGTGTTGCAGAGCCGCAAGTTCCGTCCTCCGTGATGATGCCAGTTTGCCAAGGTGGGATAACAACTGTAGCTGTAGACTGGGCTATGGTGCCCGAAGCCAAGAGGACAAGGGTCGTGAGTGTCTTGTACATAGTTAGAATACCAGCGTGAGGAGGAAGAGGGGATATGTCACCGGTGCTGTTGGACTTAATTAAGAGGAGAAGATTCAAACCATAAATACATGTCAATGATTATAGAACGGCATCTAGGCGTAGCGCCTAAGCCTTGAATCATGAACTGAGGCTAGTCTACCCCTGGAAGGTCTGTTATCGACCATGTCCTTCCTGTATGATGGGTTTGGAGGTTCTAGAACATTAGAGGTGATGTTATCAAAATTTCTGGGTGATCATTCTGAGCAAGCAAGGCAGTTTAGCCTGTAGATTGGACTTAGCTTGTTACGTGGAGCGACCCACTAACATGGTCGAGGCGGGCGAATGCAGGATGAGTGTTGACAGTAGCAATGTAAGGCTGGACGGAGTGAGAAATTAGTACAGGAACCTTTCGAATCGTTGAGCGGCTCACGGTCACTTTGGGAAGCTGGACGTAACTTCCGGTGTTTTCTTACCGTAGTTATCATTGCGTCAGACATTGTGCCTTCGGATATGCCCAGCAAAAACTATTGAAACCACTTCAGGGTAGCACACTCTCGACACCTACCATTCAAGTCTTGTGCTTGTCCTCACACTGATTTAAGAATGACTCGAAACAGGTAGGTTGTTCGCTAGGGTCTGACTAAAATTCTTGTTGTTGACGTCGATAGCCATGTTCCGGACGGTACATAACGATGGTCTTACACAAGATGAAATTTTTGCTAAGTAGCGTGATCTGCACTTCTGTTTTCGGTGGTAGACCCTAATCTGAGAGTGAGCTCGCATTAGAACTATCGTTGCTGGCCCTAGCCCTCTGAGAGCCCCTGTGTCCTGTGGATCATAAATCCCAAAATGGATAATAAAAGCCTTGCAGACCAGCGATTATTTACAGACCGGGTTGCAATTATATTACTCGGGTAGTACATAGCTATTTTAATGATTACTGATAGCCAGGGCTCTCTTGAGTCAGCCTCGGTGTAATATGTAGGGAACGGCTAATTTTGTATAGGACTGCGCCATTTAATTTGTTTCAGGGTCAATTATCTTGTGGAAAATCAAGGATATTAACAAATAAGCATTACCTTCGCTCCAGGTGATCCGTGATCCGTTCCCATTAGTCTAAAAACGAGTCTGATCCGCAAACCCTCCTCTATAAAATACGGGTCAAGGGGCCATGCATCGGCCGAGGCAAGGGTTTAGGTTTCTCCGCCTATGTCCAACGACCCTTGTCAATCCAATACCTAGCAAGCCAATCAGATCGACTTGAGACCGAGGTAGGTAGATCTCATTACTACTAGACACTAATATACTTTGGCAGGACTGCATGCTTTACAACGTGTGGATTCTTATTCTCCTTGCACAGGATATTGCCTTCCAACTGGAGTAATTTTCTCAACATCAAGTCCGACGGGGACTAATCTCCTTTTCGGACCTAAAGTTCATAGATTCATGTAACACGAGAACGTCCGGCCGTTGCAATCTCGCCTTCTGCCCAGGGTCTGGTGTTTTCTTATCTCAACCGGGCCATGTCAGCATTGAAAATTCTAGTACAAGTCCAGAACAGTCTCCGAGAGTCATCGCGCACTTGCAAAAGCCCTGTCATAGATTTAACAGAATCTCTCTTGAGTCCGTTCAACTAGATATAACCTCATGTTCCCGCAATGACTTGAATACTTTTGAATTCTATCATTATCATTCCTTCCATATTCGTCCTTCCCGGCATCATGCGATCCCAACTATCGCATTTTGTTCTTTGGGTGGCGGCGAGTCAGTCAGTCCTTTTTTCTCCTTTTGTTCAAGCTCATGATGAGGGCCAAATTGTGCATGGTGGTTTCCTGGACAAAAGAGCCACAAAACACGTTTGGCCTATCGACGGTATGTGTCTTCCTACTATCTCTCGATACTTAGAAGCAGACTGACTCGCCATGTAGAAAAAACCCAAAAGATCTTTAACAAGATTCAGCGTAGCCCTGCTCATCAAAACCCTGAGGAAGCCCCGCCTGTTCACATCCCCGCGGATGCCATTGGCATGAACAAGACACGGTCCAACTATACCGCCGCATCACACCTGCAGACGAGAAACGTCAACCTATTCCAGAAACGTGATGCCCTGCGTTGCGATAATGGACCTTGTATTGATGGAAGGTGAGTCTTCCATTACCCTGCACATTATTATTTCTGACCTCGATTTATAGTTGCTGTGGAAAGAATAACATCTGCGGCTACGGCCCTGACTATTGTGGTGAAGGGTGCCAGTCTTTATGTGAGGCTACAGCCATGTGCGGAGAATTTAGTGAGAATGCCGATATGCCCTGCGGTATGAAGCTTTGCTGTAAGATCTGATCTAGAACATGTCCCAATAGTATCCCTGATACTAATAAGGCAACAGGTAGTGCAACTGGCTGGTGTGGCAGTTAGTAGCTCTCTTCCCTATGTACGCTGTCATTTCGCTTACTTCTTACAGCCACTGAAGTCTACTGTGACAACGCTGATCCTCTCCACAAGACTCTTCCTTGCCAGGCTGGATATGGCTCCTGTGCCATCACGGGACCGCCAGCTTGTGCAAAAGGAAGTGGGGGCTCCTCTGCTAGAACGATCGGTTATTATCAATCTTGGAACGTTCGTACCCGACTTTGTAACAAAGTCTCACCAAAACAACTTGACACAAGCAAGTACACGCATATCTTCTTTTCTTTCGCATTTATCGATCCAGCTTCTTTCAAGATTGCGCCTGCTCACCCAGATGACATCGAGCTCATGAAGGAGTTCACGTCTCTTGCGAGTAGTAAGCTCAAGACTTGGATTGCTATAGGCGGTTTTGACTTTTCCAACCCCGAGGTTGCCACTCACAAGACATGGTAAACATTGCAACATTATTAAATATGAGGTCAAAGATTGACATATTTGTAGGAGTGAAACGGTTTCCACAAAGGCCAACCGGGCCGCGTTCATCAGTTCTGTCAAGGAATATATGGATACTTTTGGGTTTTCTGGTGTTGATCTGGATTGGGAGTACCCAGGCGACCCTAAAAGAGGAGGCAACAAGCTTGCAGACACAAGGAACCTCGTATCTTTGGTGAGAGAAATGCGAGCAGCCTATGGCCAGTCATATGGTATCAGTCTCACACTTGCACCAGACTACTGGTACTTGAGATGGTTTGACGCTAAGGCCATGGAACAATATGTCGATTTCTTTGGTTTTATGGCCTATGGTATGTTCTCTATTGTGACCCATGACTATCTTATATACTAACAGTTTGTCTAGATTTGCATGGTTCTTGGGATGCTGATGTACTTACCCTTGGTAAGAAGGTCCGTGGTCAGGCTGACATTCGTGAAATTCGCAATAATACAGTGCCTCTATGGTTTGATGGCCTTAACCCACAGAAGCTAAACTTTGGTCTCGCCATGTATGGTAGAGGCTACACACTGTCCGATCCATCCTGTAATCAACTTCTATGCGGGTTTTCAGGTCCCAGCAATCCAGCTCCCTGTACGGGATTCGGCGGCGTCATGTCTCTCTTGGAGATTCAGCAGCTGATCAAAAAGAAAAACCTCAAGCCACAGTATCTACCCGACTCAATGATGAAGCAAATCACATGGGACGATCAATGGATTGGCTACGACGACGACGAGACCTTTGCCGCTAAAAGAGCGTTTGCAGATAGCCTATGCTTTGGAGGAACCATGATCTGGAGTATTGACTTTCAGGTTCCTGGTTCTGGCTCGTAAGTTCATCATAAGCAAGTCGAATATTGGGGACTACTACTAAGAATTCTTAGACCGGATGATCCGGAAGGTGAAGTTGTATATCTTGACCCCAAGGTATACGAGGGCACGCCTGCTCAATGCAAAGGACCTTGTCAACTTGTGTTACCACCAACTGAGCTCTCTTCGACAACTACCATTTCCGTCGCGCCCTATAAAACTTCACTTGAGGTTGCGCCGGGTACTACAACAACAATCACTGTCCAGATACCCGCGATCGTCACCAAAACCATCGACTATTTCAACGTCAGGATACCTTCTGGTCAGACTACGAGCACAATTATACCTACGCCTAGTATCAATATTAAGCCCATCACTACGACGCTTACGGTCTCTGGGAGTACCCAAATTCGCACACTGACACTTCCGCCTTATCCTTTGATCAATAGTGTAACACTCAATCTGCCAGGCGGCGCGGGCCCAAGTACCACTACCAAGATTCCCGATGACCCCTGGAAGCTGGATGAGCCCCCCTCGGAAGATCAGCCAGAATTCAACCTACCGGAGGGCACGCCCAAGCCTCCCTACGATGGTCCCCTGATTGAGGAGGACGACGATGAACCTACCCCCACGTGGCCAAGCTCCATCGAAATCGTACCTGTCAAGACTGAAGTTCCTCAAGAAGGAGAAGATGATGATGGTGATGGGCCCAAGAGCAAAACAACATGCAGTCTTTGGTTTTTCTGGGTAAGGAATATTGCAACGTCTTGGTAATTTGTTTTTGTACTGACAAATCTTTCAGGTCTGTATCAATTGGCCAGAGTTGGACATCAAGATTAGTGGCTGGGAATGGAACCTACCTGTTGGTGTCTGGGGACCGTAAGTCTACGTCTTTACCTTTGTCAAGTCCGCGTGGAACCAACTAATGTTTGATAGCGGAAATCTTCCCGCCGGAAAGGTCAAGCTGCCGCCTGGTTTCACCATCAAGGGAACTTTGCCTGCTTGGCCTAAGATCACGTAAGTCTTTGTGTCCTAGTTTCGGTTCACTTGGCTAACGAATCAACACAGTGTACTGCCCGGTGGCAAGATTGCTCCTCCTCCCAAGCCCGAAGCTTGCACCCCTGCCGAAGCTTCTCTCTGTTTCACCACCAGTTCTTTCGCCACTACCGTTTCCAGTGGTATTACCAGGACAACCGCAACTGAAGTCAAGTCTAAGTGCGCTACCATCACGGGATGTAATCTCAAGGATGTGGAAAACACCAAGACAGTCGAGAAGTGCGCGCTTACGAAACGGCATGCTGAGCCTGCTTCGATTCCACAGGAGACTGGTCAACCGGAAAAGCATGCCGATACTCCTCCCCTGAAGTCATATCCCAATTTTCTTTGTGAGTCTGACGGACAAGACGGTTTTGTCTTGTTGAGCAACCCGCGAGATGCTCAAGCCCGAGCGAATGTTCTGTCTGTGTTGAACCATCGCATCGCGGTTTTCTCAAAGCGAAAGATGAACTCGGAGTTCACGGAGTTCCGAGCTAAAGACCTTCGTTACACGGGCTTCTTCGTTGTCAGGAATATGGGCCCTGTACTCCAAAAGTATTTCAACTCTAATCTTTCTCCTGGGGTATGTAGCAACAGTCACACCTTTCTACTGTCATCGCCTCACACATATCCTCATATTTAGGTCGATTCCGCGTACTTTCCTAAGAAGACAAGCAAAAAGAAGCGAGATGGCTCGTTGTCAAACGACGGACAATTGCTATGGCCTTCAAATGACAGTAACGTGACTGGCGGCGGCAGTCTCTCAAACAAGCCATCCACCATACAGCGTCCCACACCCAGTCACGGTACTCGAATGTCTTTGATGAAAAGGGCTAACATTAGGGGTGTATCTGACTATTGGCATCAAGGCATGATCAGTTTACCACAGGGTTACCCATTCAACAAAGACTTCTCATACGCCGATCCCAGTGTGAAGGCGCATGAGCCCACCAAAGGGAAAGTCTCGTACCACTACGACGACAGCCAAGGCGCAGGCCAAACCATCTATATTATGGAGAATAGCTGGTTCGGCTCCAATGACCCAGTAAGACTACTAGCATCTTTCGCCATCGTTCGAGGCTAACCTTGTTCTTTCCATGAAGGAATACAAAAACGCGGACCCTGTCCAACTCCAGCCGAACGCTATGTGGGGTGGAATACCCAATGACAATGCCGCCAACGAGCACGGCTACCTCTCGTGTGCTTACGCCGTTGGTCATGAACTGGGCATTGCTCCCAGGGCGAAGCTGGTCCATGTGCCAGTACAGGTGGCCGATACTGCGCCAAATGTCTCAGAGAGGTTGATAGAGGCACTTATTCTCATTGCTGAACATCAGAATGGGAAAATGAAGAACAAGGCCGTCGTCAACATGTCGTTTGGAGTTCCAGAGGAGCTAACAAACCAATTTGGTCTGTGGCATAGATTCAGTAAGTTACTGCAACTCAACCTCTTTGAGGCAAGCATTGTCGGGAGCTCTCGGACTAACACGATGCAGTTCAGCTCATGCGTCTAATGGAGCAAGAGTACGGAACAATCTTCGTGACCGCTGCTGGCAACCACGGAGGCTTCACACAAACTTATCCCCAGATGGCTGCGCGGGGCCTCGGAAGTCCTTTCAACGTTGGAGCCGTGACTAGGTTCTCAGAGAGGCATGATGTGAGTGTCATCGGAAACGTCGTCACGCATTGGGCCCCCGGCGTCGACGTACCCACGAACCCCGCAAGGAATCTAGTCAATTGGCCTGGCCAGGCCACTGGATCTTCGTTTGGTACGACAGTTTCCCCTCACCTATTCTCAAGACAAAGCTTGTGCTGATATTTGGACTATCACAGCTGCACCAATGGTCGCTGGCCTTATCGCTTATGTGCGAGGTCATCCTGATGCGATAGCTGCGGGTATTGCAAGTCCCGCAACTGTCATGTCGACCATTAACAAAATAGCGCGACAGATCACTTACGATCCGGATGTTTCTAATACCAAGGAGAAAATAGTCTTCAATGGTGTACTTAGTGAACCTCTGGCCAGTACCTGTTCTGGACCTATCAAGAGGGATGGCTCTTGTCCCAACCCTGGATCCGGCTCAGGACCTGGAGGTCGCTCAGTCACTTTCAAAGAGGGATCTCCTTCTCCTCTCTGCTCGGAAGTCTGTGGCAAACTTTGTTCCGGGTTCTGGTGCATCCCTAACCCAATGGGTACCAACCCGGACTTTTCCAACCCGACTTCTCCTGCCCAACCTGGCGGCTCTGAGGACAACGGCGGAGGCAACGGGGGGCCTAAGCCAAGCGATCTGCCTGATTTGCCAACTCCAACTAGCGACAGTGGTGTTCGTCCCGGAAAGGTCTGCCTGTCTTCTACTACGACTGTCAACTGTAATGGCGGACCCCGGGGGGGTGTCTGCCAGACAAGTACGTCCTGTATTAGCACCGGAAACGATCCCAACTTTCCCACTCTTGCTCCTTGGCAGCCACCTGCTAGCCCATCAGGCGCTACTTGTGCTTCGAGTACTACTTGGACGGTCACGGGAGGTCCCAAAGGCGATGCAACCGTGACGTCCAGCGCATGTGCCTCTTGGAAGCCAAAGGAAACAGCAGCCCCTCCATCCGCCAAACCGCGCTGCATGGCCGCTCATGTGTTTATGAGTAACTGTGCTTTCGAACCAGACACCGTTCATATTCAGATCTGGGAGAACGGCGTCGAGGTTTGTAGGGCAGGCGATGGACAATCTTGGGCAAGCGACTTGACTGAGTTTGAACTTGATTGCGGTAACGGTGCCAAGGCAGTTGTCAAAAACAATGCGAAAACCTTTGAGTACACTGCATCCGATGGATGGAAGCCCGAGACCATCATGAACGACTACACCTTCGAATCCACAACTTGTATGCAACTGGAAAACAAGGAACTCAAGGGCTCAGATATGGAGAGTATCTGGCGCGGTGGTAATTGTTCTTTGTGTAACGCCCCCGCGATGTGCGGAATCTATACCTGCAAGAACAACGATGTTAGCTGTAAATCCTCCTAGGAGATTATTACGCGAGGAAAGGTGGCTAGCTAAAGGCTAGACTATTTGTAAGAATGCCATTAATTTGCCACGTCTTGAACTGTCCGTAGAACCTTTATATTCCTTTTTTATTTATTGAACATTTATGCTCCATCAATGTAAAACACCACAAATGGGTCTTGCGGAGGATATTTTCTATTATCAAGAAAGATCAGCAGATGCGTGACTGGCTACTCGATATACCATCGTCCTAACTCCAACGACACCCATAAGCTGTGCCTTGGGGCAGGATCTGGCACGAAACTTCAGCGTCGTCTTCCACTCCTCCTCCCGGTTGATGGTAAAATGGCCACGCTGACCTATCTAGAACATAAGCCAGGTAGTCGCACCTACCATGAGAGATCTAGTGCCGTAGAAGCAGAGTCAAGCAAATAGCGACATATTATATACTAAGCATTCTCAGGAGGATAAAGATTCCAGGCGTGGTTAGCGTATGACGTTCCCACGTAAGCAATACAACTCATGCGTCAGGGTATCAGAGGTCACATTGGCGAATCTCTGGTCTATAGCAAGCTTTGATCACTAAACATATACCTGACCTACACGCACATTGAGAGGGTCTTCTTGGAACGAAACAATCGCGATTGGCCGAGACCCATTCCAATACACTAATCTGAAACCTGGCTCCAAGGCTCTGTGGCGTCCGTGTGGTATTTTCCGAGTCATCCACTGGACTAGAAGCTATTTCGACGAACCGTATCGAGAAGATGCTTGTATGCAATAGCATCCTTCACCTGTGTGCTTACATCCAACAGCACATACTCTCCATCATCATCCGACTCATCTGACTCATCAGCGCGGCCAACTTCCATGTAAGGAGAGGGGCCCATCCCTATATCATATTCGAGGTATTGCATCCGCGACAATTGCTCGTGGAATATCCCTGAACCACGTGAATCCGCGTCGGGTGTGACTTTATGACCATTCCTGACTGGCTCTGAAAAGTCAAAATGTCGATGCTCATTGTGCTCTACGCACTGTACCAGTTCCTCCATTTTAAGATTCGAATACTGCTCATCTTGCTGAGCGGCCACGAAGGCCGCGTTGACATGGTCTCGTCCCTCGCTGATCCTCAATTCTTTTAGGCCTACCATGTTCATTGCCCAATATGACAGTAGATGATGCCATCGCAGGGTGAACATGAGGGTTTCGCACTCTTCCCTCCTGTCCATGACCACGTATGTGTCAGGGTATCCGTCACTTTCCAAGCCCCGCTGGTGAGCCCTGTATAAGACAAAGCAGTCGTCAAGATACAGTTCTTCTAGCCCTTTGTTGCCATTTTGTGTGCCAATCGATGCAAAGAAGTCAATTTGCCATTCATGGCTAAAGACGTATTTTCCAAGCGCTAGAACCTTAAGATGTGGCATCGACCCTACGTCGCGAAAGTCCATCTTTGGGAACCAACCCCAGTAGTCTGTGCAGTAAAGTGAAAGAACTCTCAGATTCTCAGCAAGGCAGGGCGAGAGCCAGCCAAAATGGAGGCCTTCAAACAGATTGTACTTTTCCTCAAAATACACACTTGATTCAGGCGATGCATCGTCTTCTTCAACTGCAATCAGGACTTTGAGATCTCTCAAACTTGGCAGGCTCAAGAGCCTCTTCCAGGCTTCAGAAGTAGCAAGATACGGATCATGATAGCCTGCCAGATTCGAGATTGTAAGTTCTTTGATACTCATGGCTTGGGCCGTGGGGATATCTAGATCATCCACTAGGTAGTCGGGCTCAAAGTCGGGAAGTGATGCGGTATCATCAATCTTGATCTGTTGCTCTTTTGTCCACAAGCCTGTAACGCAGTGAAAGACAGTGTCGAGTACTCTATACCGAAAGTCCCATGTTTCCTCGATACTCATGCGCCAAAAGTCTCTGTGGTTATCTCCACTGAACTCGCTAAATCGGAAGTGCAATTTTGTCAGTCCACCAAAGAAACGAACGTATGGAAGAGCGTTCATGAAACCCTGGGGTATTCGATAATCTTTATTGGCATTATAGCGAAATCCAGGGCCGACCCAAGTGTCAATAGTGAGCTCTCTGACATGGCTGCGCAGGCTAGGGGCTTTCGCGATATTGGTGAGGCGCTTCGCAGAGTCGCCATAGCCGATGAGACGAAGGGAGTGGAATGCGAAAGGCGAGGCTATATCTCGTAACTTGTGCGACACAAGTCTTAAGCGGAGCAAGTTGGATCTCGACAGATTGGCACAGATCATAGTCCATATCTCAGGAACGAGTGACAAATCTGAACCGACACTATCGCTCATGACGTAAAATATGATGCTCTGAGGAATGACGTGAAAGATGCCGTGAGACCTTCGAAGGCTATGTATCTGACTTGGTGCTGACTTTCCTGATCTCTCGTGCTGCTGTATTTGCAAAATGGTAGGTGGGATAGAATGAGGACTGCGAAGTCTGAAGAAGTCGATCTCAATCTACAATGCTGCTGGGCCGAAAGCGAGACACAGGGTACGGAGAACAGAACAAGTGAAGGCGTAAAAGCCTTTAATTTCTGAAACGATAGAAGATAGCGCGAGCGATCTGAGTCATTCCCTTTGCTAAAGTATTTATGTAAGGGTCGTGGTTGCTCAGGCAACTCATGCGCATAGCTCTCTTTTTTCTTTTCGGCATCTCCTGGATGTGACGTGTGCATTGCTTCGCCTCAACACTGCCCGAGCTATTCTAGTCGTATCAAGCTTGGCCAGCTTCAATCGACGGACGGACTAGGGAAACAGCCTAGGCAATACTCATCTTGATAGATCCTGCCAGACCAGATCTTTCTAGACTGCTGTTGGTTTAAAATTTGGAACGGAATAAAAATAGGGCTTACTCAAGATCAGTGTGCTGACGTGATATTATAGCATGAATGCATGTGAGCTTTGATATTGTGACGGACAATATAGGGTTAGTGTAAGGATCATGGTGGATCATGATGCCAAACTCTAGAGCGGAACTGTAGTAAACATGAACCAATCACAATACACGAACGAGCTTGCTCCAGTAAGGTAGAGAAAGTCAGCCAATCTCTAGCCGCTAATCTAACAGGGTTTCACGGGCCGATGCTTCAATCTGAGCCCTACCTTATATTCCCTGTTCCTCCATCGATCGATTGACCAATCAGAATCAGGCCTATCCGAGCCCCCACACTTTAGCAAGTCAATTTCATGAAATATGAACAGTCAGCACATTTCGCCCTTGCCCTTCTGTTTTAAATTTGACTAAATCCTGTCAGGTCAAGACATGTTTGTAGCGCGGCAGAGATAGATGCACTTGACCCTGGTGATTGCTGCCGTACGTACTGTATGTAGAAGGCGAAATGACTTTATGAAGCCAAATGTACAAGCATTTAGGGAGGCCCTATGAAGAACATGAATGTTGTCACGATGTCCGCCTGCTTCGCTCGTAAACCAGTGAACTTGTTGATCACGCAACCAGTTCCATATCTCTTGAACCTTGCTAGGATCTCCATTGTTTTACATAGCATGACATGATATATGCAAGCCGGGAAAAGCCAGTTAGGAAAATCTTTAATGTTTAGGGTAGTCATAGTAAATCTCGGGTTGTCACTAGTGTTAATAAGTCCCAGGTCCCCATGTCTGGGTTACTACCGTAGCTTTACTGACAAATCCTAATTAGATGAGGCCGAGTCGAGTAAGCCGATCAACCGTCTTACGTGAGATCGTCTGAAAAGGCTATTAAAAGACCATCGAGCCCAGTTCTTCTAATCTCACCTCAACTTTCTGCACAACACCCCGCCATACTTGAGCCATGACAAGCTCTCTCTTAGGCCTTCACTCGCTCAAATGCGAGTTCCTTGAACCTAACTCGGGCGCATCACCTGACCTTCTGTCACGCTGGTCGAGAGCAAATATTGAACCTCCCAGACTATTGGTTATACCCAGAAGCCAGCAAGATATTCAGGATGCCCTTCGTATCGCTAAAGAGAATAAGCTGACTGTAGTACCCAGTGGTGGGGGCTATGGCACGTTCGTTCCCATTGGGTACAAAACACTTTACATTGATATGAAGCATTTCAAGACGATCTATTTGGATAAAGGAGAAGGAACTGTGCATGTTGGTGGCGGTGTTCTGACGGGGGAACTAATGAAGACTATAGCTGCTGATGGCTACTACACTCCCTTGCCAAGTTCCAATGGCATTGGTGTTGTTGGATGTGTGCTAGGAGGCGGAAATTCAACCTTAAGTGGTCTCCACGGGTGGATGGCCGACAGCACTCTCTCATTCCATCTCATAACCGCAGAGGGGAATGATATCGAGGTCAGTCTGTCGTCTTCTAAAAGCGAACTCGCCATGTTTCATGCCCTCTGTGGCGCAGGCCATGGTCTCGGTGTGATCACGTCTATGACGATGTGTGCTTATCCAATTTCCACCCTCAACATGACGCAAGACAAAGTGTGGCTGCGCTCATTGGTTTTCTCCGCTTCAAATTTGGATATTGCGATGAGAACGTTCTTTGAGCTAGGGCGTCCTTCTCCCGCAGGAAGCATTAGCATGACATTCCTACGCGGTTCTCCAAAAACTCCAGTCGTGGGATCACCGGTAATCAATCTTACTTATACATTTTACGGTCCTGCACACGAGGCCGAAACAGAGGCATCCCTTCTTTTCAACCTTGACGTGGTCGAGAAGACCATAGCTGCCACGACGCAAATGGTACCTTTCGCCAACAGGAATGACAGATTCGAGTCTCGCAACATTCGGGGTGATTACAGAGCTGTTGCGTCTTGTCGGCTGAAAAGAACAAGCACCGAGGCCATTGAACGAGCCTTCAACAAATGGATGTCCATGACCGAGCAGTACCCAGACTCACAGGGAAGCCCTCTCCTGATATCTTCCTATAATAGCACAAGATGTGAAGAGCTTGGAGAGACTCCGTTGGGTGCTTCCAAGTTCTTGGAGAGTCGTGATAGAGATTTCTCGGCTATGTTCGTGGCCATTTGCGAGAAGAAAGACACGTTGGCTGCACTGCAAAATTGTTTGGACGATATTATGATGGTGTTCAGAGACAGCGATGATGACGTAGCGCCAAGGAGCTTTCCGAATAACCTAAGGATTGGTATGGACCTGACAGAGCTGTTTGATGAGGCAAAGCTGGCGAGTTTGAGGGAAATCAAGAAGATATGGGATGTTGGGGGGATCTTCTGGACCCCTTATGGCGCCTCAGGCTTTTAAATACTGTCCTCGAAATCGATGAAGCTCACACTGAGATAGAATAGACACTGAGTGTCCATTTCCTTAGCTCCCTGGAAGATAGCCTAAGTGAATAGTCCTAACATGAAGTAAGCGAGAAAGCGTGACACCCAAAAACGGAGACTAAGCTTTAACAAAACGGGAATAACACCGTCTGTTGATGAATTGATCAAGAAAACTCTATTCAGGGCGTCCTCGTCAATATCATTTTTGCATGTGCATTCATTCATGTTATCTAGACGGTGAAGTAGAAAGTAAAACACTTAAGATGGGGTGCAGATAAGTGCTAAACCCACAAAAACACAAAGGCTATTGCGATTATAACGGCAATAAGATAAATACTATTTGGGCAAGGCATGCAACTTTCATGGATAGCGGTATTGCCTGGACATCAACAACAGTCATCGGAATAACCTCTGTTCAATCCCGGAATCCAAGCCCCACTGATGTCAGCCTTCCATGCTTTTCTGCGCCGTGTACAACCATGTCATCTACAAGGATGTTATCATAAAGTCGGGGGTATCAAAAGTATTGGCTATAGATAATTTGATACAGTGTAGTATTACGTTACTCACTTATCATATTGCCCGTCATGATTAATAATCGTTCCGATGTAGGGGTACAACAACCAAACGGCCATCAGAAGCATTTAACCAATGGTACACGATCCGTTCCGAGATGCCCCTCTTGGCTTAAGGTCGAACGCTAGCGCTGATCTTGCGTCCTTCGAACGGAAATCTGTGTAGAAATAGCACTAATTGATCGATGATCGATGTATCGGAGTTATTTTGGGGGCCTTACAACAAAGTGCCTTTCCCCAAAGACCCTTGTAAGTCCTGCCTTGTCATGACCTGCCCCTTCGATACTGGAAGCAGCGTGCCCTAGAATGCTAGACGGGGCAGCGTTGAAGCCAGAAACAGTGGCCCAACTCGATAATCAATTCTGCCACCTGGCTTCCATTTTGATATTCGATTGCTTCGCATCCCGTCTTGCATTCTTAAGTTACGTCTTTTTCTCCCTTTTTTCTTCTTTGTCATTCCCTCACTCATGGTAACCAGTCTTCCCGCGTCTACAGCTCGCTAATCAACGAGCAATCTTTCTATCATCATTTTACTTTCTAGAAACCCCGGAAATACTTGTCACCTAGACATGTTACGAAACCGACTATGAGCACAAGTTAAGATCATCATCATCCGGTCGGACCTGGCACGTGTGACGCGTCTGTCCATCTCATGGTCCATCTGCCCGTGCTTATGACATCCTAAGCCTTGCCGGCTCAAGTCTTGGTTGCCTTCTACGGCATCGATCCCAGTTGTGCTCTTATTAAGTAGTCGACTGACAGGACGATCACCATGGCTTGTACACCTCAATATGGAGTGTCTGATTCTGACATCTTGGGCATCATCACTTCTACTTCAAACAATTACTATCGGAGCGACAACAACCATTGTAGATTGTCGTTTACTCGAAACCACAACGTGACGGTACCTAGCAAATACGAAGAAGCGAGCCCACCCCGGTATCCTAGTTTCGATGAACTTAGCGCTCTAGTAGAAAGTATGAGCGAGGAGCGAGACTATGCACGTCGCTCTCTTGCATGCGGTTACGGCGGCAAAAAGTCGTCACATGACGCAAATTGTTCTTGTTGCCAGCAAATAAGCAACGCAAGTACTTTTAAAAAAGAGACTAAACGCTATACCACTTACACATCGACTCATACGTAGGTGGTGTAACATACCGAACATCAATTTATTCTAAGCATTCAATAACTGACTCAGGCTGTTAATCACAAGAAGCTAATGATGATATGATATCCAGGTCTTGCGAACCTTGTACCACGGACGTCGATCGTCTGCAGAGCCAATCACAATTCAAACTCCCCGCCGATATACATGGCGAAAATCTGAAAACGAAACTTGACAAAGCCTGGACTGCGAAGCAATCCTCACCTCGATTACCATCTGGCATCTTGCTGGGCGAAGTCTCTTATCGGAATCATTCGACGAAAAAAAGATTTGTGGAACTGAATTTACCAGCGGAATCTCAAGTTAGGCTCCATGATGCTCCCTATGCTCCCACAAGGTCTACTAGTGACGCCGTTCACTTCAGAACGTCCCTTCCGACCTCTGAAGCACTTGACTGCGGATACACATCACCAAGTATTGGATTGGGCGCACATCGGCCACCTTGCACTTGGCTAGAAAGAAAAGACAACGGAGACACTACTTCATTGGATCTGAGCTTCAAACTCCATAAAGCCCATATAATGAGAATAGAAGACGAGCAACCGATGAAGAGACTGCACGTCGATGATGACCATGTATTCGACGAGCAAAAATTGAGGAAAATCAACTATAACAACATACAACTTCTCCGCATGAGAAGAAAAATGTCAGTTCGAAACAAGCTCTCCCCACACAACTCTGAGAAAATTGGCATGACATCCCTACCTCAAACCTCCATGATATCGTCAATCTCGAACTCACTATCCGACCAACACAAGTCGCCCGCGCAAGTGACGATTAAGTCGAAGAGCAGCATATCGATTGATTCTTCCGACCGATATGCTCTCATAAGGCCGGCTCCCAGCGGGACTGCCCATAGCTCCCACAGTTCCACCTGCGCGAATTCAGTGACTTTCAACACCAACTATGGAAGTTCTGATATTGGACCGGGATTCATTGCCTACAGGGCGTATATGGACGTAAAAGCGCGCAGGATTACCAAAGCACAAAAGTCAGGCGAAACTCATACCCAAATTCTCTTTGTATGCGAGTGCTGCCCTAAGCAGCCGAAGAGATGCGAGACGCTCGAAGAACTCCGGTAAGTTGGGCATCAAACTCCGCAGATTGACTTTGCATGAGACCACAAAAGACTGCGCGAGGCATACGTGCTGGGTAACATGGGAGCATGATGTTAACCGATAGCTAGTACTCATAAGGCTAACAAGCAATACGATTGCCTATTTTGCGGAGCTCGTTTTAAGAACAAGAACGAGGCGGAGCGACATCAAAACACTCTGCATTTACGTCGTCGTGCCTGGTCATGCTGGGCCCTTTCCGGTTTCGACAAAGCCTTCCATGACTCCGTTCATAAACCCGGTCGAGCCGATAGTTGTGGGTACTGTGGCGACGATTTTGCACGATCGGGATATAACTCTGGTGAAAGGGGTACGAATCCTTCAAGCGTTACAAACTCGACTAGATATCCTACCGACCAGGACTGGGATGATCGTTTCAGACACTTGCAAAAGGTACATAAATTCCAGGAATGCAACCCATCCAAGAATTTCTATCGAGCGGATAATTTCAGGCAACATCTCAAACATAGTCATGCGGGCGCTGGTGGGAAGTTGACGAGTTCACTAGAGAATGCGTGCATGTGGACGTTCTCACGCACACAAGCGGATAGCCAAAGTTAAACAAGCGGTTAACTTTGCGAGTTATTAGGTGATAGGCGACTGTATACACTCTTTCCTTTTCTCTGGCAACAGCAGATGCTGCGACCCTGACATCTAGTCATAATTTTGAACCCATTTACACCGGCCGTGATCTTGAGCCTGGACAGACACCACTCCTTGATTGAGATAGTACTAGCGTTATGAGTTCAAAGCGACACACAACAGCGTAGATGTCAGAATTGACTTGACTTTAAAAAAGAGGACTACTTTATTCTGCCACCGGAGTGACGGGTCACAACTGTGGTCTATGAGTATTGGTGAAGAAACGCCAAAATAAAAGGGGGCAATCAGTTCACGAATCACAATTCAGTGAGATCATGTTGGATACTCAGACCAATGAGAGAGGTATAAGATACCTGCTCGAGCTCTGCAATGATGTTGCTAATTAAGGTGGTCAATCGGATTGTTGTTTATTAGAGCAAGTTGTTAACTAAAGAAAGTTTTATTTAGGATGGCGGATAGCAGGTTCTGGGATGAACAGTCATTCGAGTATTCGAAGTTTGCCTTACAACCTCCTCAAAAGTAACTAAAGTTGGCTTCAACCATAACAAATAACACGTTTATTTTCCATCTCCGCGGCACTTTAACCCTATACACACACAATCGCCTTCTCAGTAGTCTGCCGTGAAAACGAAACGGAGTGGAAGCGTGGAAGCACTTTGCGCCTTTTCTGTCATTTTGATCTCCCTACTATATCTAGCATTACCAAATAGACCGACAGCCGTAGCTTAAACCTATCAAATACACACGCGATATATAAATCAAGGCCTCCGTCGTCTCATGCACAGTTCCCTCGTCCGCCCTGGCCAGTCTCACCCTCGTAATAGCAGCATAAACCATGAATAGGAATATCCTCGAACGGTAGGCCTGTACTGATAGGCACGAATTGTGCTCGAATGACCTGACCATTCTCCCTGTATCGACTCCCACAACGGATGTTCTCCCAATTGTGATTACGGTCGACTTCATTGAGCTCTACGTCCATCTTGTGGAAGAGGAGGTGATTCAGATTCTCTGATAGACCATGCCAGTATCCGTCCACAAGTGGATTCTCAATGTGAAGATCCCAATTATCGCCTGGGTTGTTGTGAGGAAATAGCGTGATTTTGACATCTGTAAAGACTTCAACGTTTTGCCCGCGGGAATGGTGTTTATAATGCTGGGATTCTGCTGCTAAAACAATGGGGATAATAGCTGCAATAGCAGCAGTGTGAGAGGGTCTCATGTTCGAGCGACTGTCCTCAGGTGGTAGTCAAATTCCGGAATGTGATATGTGAGATATTTGAGTTTTTAGAGAGTCGTCATGTTGATTTCTGTAAATAGCCGTACTCTATTTATATTTTACGAGTTTTTCAACGGACTCTCTTACCTCCCCGATGGACTTGTCACCCCTGCAGTGTTTGAGAAGTGGAGTATGTACAAGAATTTACTCATCTAAACTAGTCTATCATATGGATGTCGAGTCGTTTAGTGCTTACTAAGAAGCGGTGAGTTTGATGACCCCTGGTATCTCGATCATGGCGATGTCCCGTCTTGCGGTAGCGGAGTTTCCTGTCATCAGGTCCAGACGTCGTGGTTGATTTCAACCGTCGACTGCGCCACGCAGTATCCGAAAGAATTAAGGCTTCGGACAAATTCTCAGTCCTATTCCGCTAGTTTATAATCTAAAACACTTTTACCTTCAGACTTATTCCACCGAAATATCGTTGTCCTGAAGCCGGTCGGCAGGGCAGTAGATGATAAAATCAACGGGATTACTTTTATCACGACAGAGACTACATTCAGCAGTGAATCAGAATTGTGATGAGGTTTCAACATCACATATTCCTATCGTAAGTCCTCCTCTATAAATCTAAACCGTTATTCAGGCAGATCGATACATCCTCGTCGCTTTCAAGACAAGGTGCCGAGTCGAGGGTACCCTGTTTAGTGTTTAACGAAGTGCTGAACTAGACGTATACGTTGAGTAATCAAGCTATGGTTATCTTTGAGCAGGCGTTAGTGGCGTGGCGTTCAACTCTCGGGCTATGAACATATAGGGTTAGTGGGGAACCTTTCTGACGATCATCCTTGTCAAGAGGGGCATCTCGGATCGAAACAATGATGATTCGCTAGACTACTATCTTGAATTTGTTCCTGGGGCTTCTAATTAATGATCATCCTCTGACGAAATATTTTCCCCCTTTCACATTTGGCTTGTCTCACACTTTTAAGCTCTTGATGCACAGTACAGGTTTGCAATGATCGTCTCAATAAGCTATCGATGATAATGATAATCGTTGGTGATCTCCCAGGACAAGCTTACTTCATAGCCTCAAATGATGGTGCATTGGGCGGAGGAATAATCGCCGACATCGTGGGAAAGGCTAGGGCCAGGGACATGCATCTTAGTGATATAGCCCTCCTAGTGATGAACTACGTTACAGTACTTTACTAGATACACTCAACTGTGATTATTGCATCCCGTCACATAGTCAACCTTAACAAAGCAACCCTTCGCATACTCGACCTTTCCACATTTAGAACAAGAGTTGTCGCGAATCTCTTGGTAGTATTCCCACATATCGTCACCAATCATCTGGCAGCCTTCACCCTCAATGAAGATACCGCAGCCGATGCCGTCAGTTTTAGCCCAACAGTTTCCAGTAAGCATATCCTTCCTAGCAAGGTCATCAGTCATCTTTTCGCGCACTGCCGTATGGATCAATCTTAACTTACTTTGTGCCATACCAAAATGGGTTCGACCGATCTCTGCGCAGTGTGTTGACCGCATGATCGCAATGCTTGACCTGGAGAAGGGGGCCGCCACACTGTTTCTTTGTAAGCCTTTTTGTTGTGTGTAGAAAGCAGGGGGTCTATTAAAACGTACAAGGCCGCTTCCACCGCAGTCGAACTTTTTCTCAAATGGCGGAAGAGGCTCGGGAGCAGGAGGAGGAGGAGGCGGAGGCGGAGGTGGCGGTGGTTCGACCTTTTCGCATCTTCTGTTAGCGGCCGGAGGAGACCAAACCGCATATCCGGTGCGGATTTGGTGATCCACCATAATTTCGTAAATGACCAGACTTGCGATCATCTCATGCAATGGGATCTGAGGGTGGAAGACTCGTGCATAACCGTATGGTATGAGGTAATCAACAATGTCTGCACGCTCGGCGAGCGACCTCTTCGCTGTCGACCTGTCGTCATCGCCATCATGTTGAAGCTCAGCATCGGGATCTAGGAGGCGGGTGATTTGGCCAAGGATGAGCATATCACCATAGAAGGTCCCATTGAGTTCGCCGCCGCCTGTGTCACGCTTCCACGGGCTTGTGCCCGCAGGGTCCCAGGAGTTGAGTTCGTAGAACATCAATCCTTGTCTGGTATTGCTCTCACTGGTTGACTCATCGACTCCTGCCTCACAGTACCTGCCACCATACTTGCCAACGAAAGGATCGTAGTGGATGAACCTGACAGAATCTCCTGCTCGTGCAACTGCTTCTTCCTGGAATGATCTATCAGTACGGGTTTAGGCTTGATCAAGGTTAAGAGTAAACAAACAAGTTTTTGATTTATCTCGTCAACTAAAGCGTTGAAGTCAAATCGACGAAAGCTTGTCAAGTACTCTGCTGGCTGCTTGACGTTGAATGATTTGTAGATCCACGTCGACCAAGTGACCTTATCACAGTCATCCGACAGGTCTTCGGCAAAGAATTTAGCGTACCTATAGGGCCTGTCAGTCACAGCATCCAAACATCAAGCTGAGACAAGGTCTCACCCTGTAACATAGATCCTGGCTCTGCATCATAGTTAGCTGGGTTTCAGGTTGTAAAGGTAGGATCAGAATGAGAGCCATACCCTTTGGCAAGCTTTTTCTTAGCAGCTGTCAACACTTCATCAAGCCTGTCGTTGAAGGCCTGCCCACGAATCAACGCCCTGCTATGTTGAATCTGACCGGTGCAGCCTCGAGATAGACTGTCCCAATCGTAATCTTTTGCCCATTCGTATTCCTTATCCACGAGTGAAATCACCTTTGCCACTTCGGCCTGTTCTTTGTTGAAAACGCCTACTTGAAAGATGCATGAGTTCAAAAGGCTCACCAAACCGACGTCGTTGCCACCTGATTAGAATCGCTCGTCAGCAACGGAACGGTAGCGGCATGAGTAAAGACCTGAGCATAAAAGTAGGATCTTGGCTGCATATCGCTGACCGACAGGACGGGGCTTACCGATAGATAGAGTAATGGCGTCCTGATTGTCGTCGAGCTCGGGAATTTGCTTCTCCAAGACATCTTTCGTAACAGCGCCTGAGCATGAAAGGAACTGGAACTTGCGACCAGATGGATCTCCGATTCGTGAATCTTCGTTGACGAGATATGGATAGGCGTGATCGTAACGAGCACAGGCAAAGTCTTGTGTTGCAAGGTTAGATTCCGTGCGGTATCAAGAAAAGCTCCAAAAGGCGCACTTACCACTCCCTTTATCAAGAGCGTCAAATACGCTTCCGAGTCTGTCTCCAGCACCAATTCCAGCCGAGTAGGAGTCTCCAATAGCAGCAAGTTTCCTGATATACAGAGGGTCATCTGGGATATCATCGTCCCTATCTTCCATATCCCACTCTGCTTCCTTTTCCGAACACTTGGTCTCCTCGTCTTTCAATACGTTCCAGCAGATGTTGGGGCAAGTGGATGGCAGAGATGGAACATTACCTCCGGTCTCTTCATCATCACTAGGATCCTGCAGGTCGCCGAAACCTGGATCTTGACCCGGGGCCCAGCCTGCATCATCACCCGTAACATCCGTTAAACCACAACGATTGAAGAATGTCTCTCCGCGGTTGGTAAACGTAGCAATGATAGAGTGTAAGTCTTCCCTGCCGTCTCCGTCTAGATCAGCAAAATATTGACAGGTACCGGCCCACGTGCCCGAGTACTGTTTCCCACTCTTCAGGAACCACCAATTGCTACCGCCAGTGTCCATCTTGCCTCTATTAATGTAGACAGTGGCGTCACCAGTGTACTTATCGACCCAGATCATATCGTCGCCGCCTCGTCCGTTGACATTACCAAAGCGAATATTGGCACGATCGATACCTTCGGCTTTCTTGAACTGCGCAATCTTCTCCCAGGAACCATCGGTGTTGTGAGTCCAGCCGTAGAAACGACCATCAGGCTGAATGCAGATATAGTCTGACATCTTGTTGTTTGAAATGTCGGCGAATCTGACAGGAAGGTCGTGAATGCCGACACCTTTCTTTTCCGGACAGTTCAACTCTGGCGCTGGATTGGCGAGATAGGTCCAGGTGAAATCTCCGGTCTTCTTGTAGTTGTTCAACCACACGGAAACTCTGTTGTTGTTATCTGGATCAACCCATGCAATGTCGCACGCCCCATCATTGTTCCAGTCGACCAGATGAAGATCCCTGCGATCCAATTCCCTTCCGGGGTTCCAGAGCTCCTTGGGCTTACCCCAGAATACATCATCGTCACCTCGGACCGACTTCTTTCCTAAGTTGGGCCAGACAGTCATCTTGCCCGTTGACAGAGTCCAAATGTAGTCTTGTCGTCCATCCTCATGACCATGCATATTGCAATACTTATTGCCGTCAGCTTTGAGCTTGGTGGAACCACGTCCAGTGTTTTTCCAAACTTTCATGTCGAACTTGAATTTGCCGTCGGATTGTTTCGTCGATTGCAGATAGACATAATCTGCTTTTGGTAGAAGTCCAAAACCAGCTTCGCCATAGATCCTGGCGAAATGAATCCTGTCCCGACTGGTAGCACCAGGACCGGCATGGGTTGGCCCAGAAGAGGCGCCTTTCCAGAAACCCTGACGCCAGGCAACGTTGAGCCCGTCACCTAGTTTTCCTTTCTTGCAACTTCGCGAATTGGTCCAGGTTGTCGTGGCGCCTGTATCACTCACCCATAACCAATCATCACGCCCATCGCCGTTGATGTCCTCGAACCGAACACCACGCTGGTCGCCCATGCCCTTGGCGGTGAAACGTAGACCGAGAGGTTGCCAGGAGGGAGTATCACTGGTACCTGAATTTCTCCAAGCACGAACATTTCCACCGTTGTCTACAATCATGTAGTCGGCTCTACCATCGCCGTCGATATCGCCCCATCTAACACGATCCTGAGCGTATCCGACATTGCCTTTGATCATACCGATCTTCTTGAAAGTTGGTGGTCGTGTAGCTGTTCCATCTCGATTGTTGATGGACGCAAACGTATCTCCATTGGGTGAAACGCAGAGAAAATCGTCGTATCCATCACCATTGATATCGACCCACCATATGCCACGAGGATTGCAGAACAGTTTGGTGTCGAGATCAGAAACCTTGGAAAACTTGCCACCTCCATTGTTCTTCCAGGTGGCGAAAGAGAGCACATTATCAGCATACCACCAACCAACGAGGTCATCATATTTGGAACCATAAAGCCTGGTGAAGAACCACTGATCACGATCGAACTCAGAAGTGTACGACCAGATAGTTCCCATCTCCTGACTGTTGTGGTAGTAGATGCCGTCATCTTCGCCCGAGCCCTTTTGAGTGACACCACCGTATTGAGCCTGGCCAGGTTTCTTGTCGCAAGTGTTGTCCACTGTCGAAGAAAACTCAGAAGCTTCTACGATAAGCCCCGATCGGTAAGCCCACTCAATGGCATACCAGAACTTGATTGCCATCTTCTTATGCCCGTCATCGCTATGAAAAGTTTGTGGTTAGTGGTGAAGCCTAGACGCAGGAACCTCAACTTACTTGGGATGGATACCATCTGACCCCAAGTCATTCAAGGGGATATCGATATCGATGTAACTGATTGGCTTTCCCACCCTCTGGAGGCGCGTTACCATTGTCCTATAAGGAGTATGTAATTAGATGAGGGCATTCCTGGGACTCGGCGACCGGAGTCTTATGTGCAGAGAACGAATTGTGGGAACCTACTTGTATTGTTCGTTGATTTTCTTACGATTGCTCTCTGCTTCAGCATCCTTTCTGCGGATCACGGAAGAAACGATAACAAATGTCTTGGACATCCCATCGGCGGTCCAGAGGTCGTTAAGTAGTGCTTCCAGCCGATTACTGGCTCCTTCAACCTGGAAGATTGTAAGCTACTACTCGAAACGGTCAAGTGGGAATGGGGAGAGATGTACCAGTCCTTGATTTGCGTCGTTGGTGCCAACGTTCATCTAACGAACATGTTAGCTGTGAGGTCACACATGGTGCGTCAAATGGGACTAACCACGACCAGATTGGGCTTGTATCCATAGGAGTTGCGTGCAGCGTCTCGAACTTGGTCGATAGTATTACCACTGGTGGCTTCGAAGTCCTATTTGTTCAGTTTTGAGATGAGAATACAAAACTTCTGGAAAAAGCTTACTCTGTCTTTCATGTCTCCATTCTGTTTGCTACCAACCATGTTGACAATCCACTAATACAACGCATGTTAGCCCATGAATCACAGCAACGAATCAAGGCCAAAACATCGGATGGTTTCCGCCACGAATAGCTCGCAAGTATACTTACACCTTTATATCTCAGCTGGTCTCTCAGAGGCTTTCGAAATCTACACATCGTGTTTCAGTCTCCATTTCTAGGGACTAAATTATTCATAACCTACCCGTTACCAGTGCTGGATCCAACACCACTGACGATTGATGCGCCCAAAGGCAAAATTCTCAACTCAGGCTTCGCATTTTGACGAGTTGTGAGACCTTCAAAATTGGAAGCGAAAGCCGCCTCGCTGAGCTGTGATCCATAGGAGGTGTAATGTCCGGAAGGCACGCCCGCTACTCCGCCCAAGAAGGCAAGAGCCGGCACGATCAGACTGAAGACAGTCTTCACGTGCATAATCGTAAGTTGTGTATAGAGCAACTACACGGGTAAAAAAGATTGTATGATGCTTGGTATGTTTGCAAGAGGGTTTGTAATGGGAAGATTGGAGTTTGAAGAGGAAGAAATAAGTAAATCTTCCCGTTCAGCGAAATGCAATGTAGCCGCTAAAAATAGCTCTCAGTCATACCAGGCCGTTATACCATGTGTTGTCAAGAAAAACCTCCAAGGGTTATAATTCATGGTAGGATTCAAGAAGTAAGCAGCGATCTAGACTGCGCCATATCGGGGGTCTCAATATTACGTCCACAGACAGTAGACAATTTCAAAGGCAGGGGTCTTGTTAAGCTACAGTGCGAATAACCCACTTAGCTAGACTCGGCAAAGTGACCTGAAATGGAAGATTGTCATAGCTTAAATTGACGTGCCAGGATCTATATTTACCTTTGTGGAGAGATCCTCGTAGCAGATTAGCGCGTTCTAGGGCGGCCCAAGTGACCTGTCATGCTCAACAAGGGTGATGTTTGACCAATCTCGTCGTGATTATGCCTCGCACGTTCTTGTTATAGCACAGCCCCCAAGTTATACAAGTGTAGTAACTTATGAGAAAATCTTTCTTTCGAATACGTCGGCTTAACGCCACCTAGCAATCTATATTGTCGACCCTCCAGTCTCTGTGACAGAGATACCAAATGAGACTTTTCCCGATGTGTACCATTGGCTTGAGTAATAGCACCTTTCGTATACGCCAGTCGATGACACAGGGGGTTTGAGAGTAAAATGTGACCATTCCCAGAGCCTGTTGGATATTCAAGCTCTTGGTCATTCAAATACAATCAGCACTAGAGCTGCAGAGTTCAAGCCCTTGTTCCTTCGGGGCATTATTCAGAGATAACTGATATAATCTCGGGCACTTCTGTACAATACAGTGGCGCTCTAGCGAGGCTCAGATGTGACGTGGATTGAGTCAGTCACCCCCTGAGTGTAACCAAAGACTCGGTTTCTATCCACTCAAAACTCTTCATTTCAGCAGCTAGTGAATCATCAGATGATCCTAATCCCTCAGCACGGTCACCGCCTTCCGATGTGCTTATGATTATAATTTACAAAGGGACATGTAGTGGATGTTAGATGCTCCGCCGCTTTGTTCGACCATCTTAAACGGTTGGGAGCTCATTAAACTCACGCAATCCTACGGAGTACAGTCAGATAAAGCTTCCTCCTTCCTTTCTGACATAATCAGATCACCCCGAAGCACACTCAGAAATTCTCTCAAATACCAACTTCGGCAGGTTGCCTTATACAAGCTCTTACCCATACCTTCATGAACCACGACACTGAATGAAATCTACTCAAGTTTCGACTTTTTAAATCAATTTTTATATTGGCAGGAATATCCTCAAAACCATGCAACTCCAGTTGATCACTGTGGCAGCCGCCCTTCTCTGTGCAGTAGCTGCCATTCCTTGTTCAGAGATTGGATGGTCAACTGGCCGGAATGGCGAAATCCCGCCAACGTTCCTAGATCCATTCGATCCGCAAGGGCGATGGGAGGTTGTGAACGCCAAGGATTGTTGGGTTCGCTTCCAAACTCACCAGCCTGGCCAGAATCCAATCGACGTCAGAATCACCAAAACGAAGTTCACTGCAACTCCAGAGCAAGTCTTAAGCACAATCAACAATTTCTTTAACATTGGTGACCGAAATCTTATGCTTTGGTTTCCAATGAGAACCCAAAGCTTCCAGTATGTACGTAATACTTCCTTTATCAACTTCCATGATTCAACGTTGGAGATTGGAACTCAAGCAGCCCTGGAAGAACCTAATGTGTCTTCATCATCTCCAAGATCTCATAGTTCTCATTGTGCTAAAGCGTTCCTAATCGAAAATAGGCCAATATTTTGCCAGAACATATTAACGACGATTTTCCGGTCGTCGAGGCTCAATCATCTATAGTGAAGGCTCGCACTATACTTTCCATCAGTAAGTTATATTTACATAAATCACGAACCATTACTGAGACCATCGTTCCAAGTCCTCCCTAGCGGCAAAAGGAAACTCAGAGAAGTGGGACCGGCGACTCCTCCACAGGGCGAAAGCAATGAAAACAGGATAAGGGCAGGGAGGACCGGTTTTACAGGGCTCGAGGGAGAAATATCACCAGAAGACTGGGCTTATACTACAGCCTCCGAAGCTCAGCTAGTCCTGCTGAGTATCTACAATGAGCAATACCATGCTTATCTCGAAAGAAGGCCACGAGACATGCGAAATGCTTGGCTGACAGCGGAAAAAGCAGACAAAAATGAGTGTGTCGTTATTGATTTCCGAGATTTTCAAAATTTTATTCTCCGAGCCCCTAGGAGACAATAGGGAAGAGAAAATAGCTTAGAACAATTAAGAATAGCTAGGAATAGAGCTTGAGAGACGAATATAGATAAGATAAGACGGTGATCCAGCTATTGACCTTTTGACGAAGATCCTTTGAAGATGTTTCAGTGAGTCTGGATAGGTTACTATAGATATCACGGGTTACAGCAGCTGCTGAGGTTGCCCTGAATCTTATAACGATGGGAACGACAGAAGAATTCAGCAAATTGGCTTCTATGGGACCTACAGTGAAGTAGCGCGGGAAAATGAGCGCTGATTTTGGGAGGAGTGATAATGAGAGAGGCCAAGGCAGGCAACAAGATGCTCATTGTGACAGTGGATAACGGGCTCCAAACTTGCTGTGATCTTGGCAAGAATTTAAGCCTGTTCATTTTGAGCACTCATATGGACAGTTGCATAGCCCAGCGATCATGTACATTACCTTCAAAGGGCCATATGTGCGCCAACCTGGCTTCCTCCATGCTTGGGCTGGTGTGAAACAGGAACAGCAATAGTTACTGCTTATCGTTTGGTTCCCGCACAACTTTTGCGGCACTGCTAGGCTAGTGGCGACACTTAGTAGTGAAGCCAATCACAGCCCTAGCAGACCGAATTGACCCACTGACAGACGAAGGAGGCTACTTGAGTACTAGCTCCGGAATGGGAACTGTAACCACCGGGCAAATCATGGATCAAGTCAATACCAAGAATATACCATAGTATCGCTTTTCAATCCTTTCAAACATGGACCTGCGAAGCTAATTATAAGCACTATAGCTCCGGCAAACCATCAATCCAGCATGTTTACAAAAGGGCAGAAACTTGTCCTAAGGATTTAACACACAGGTTTTAATTCGCTGTTGCAGGATGCGCTCAAGCTGACCATGCTTAGGCTCATCCTTCATGTGTCAAGGTCGTTCACATGGGTGGAAGAGGAGCAGACCGGAGCGTAGATGTATAACACACACCCGACAGAACCGTAGCATGACGATACCCAGCATGCCATCACTAAAGTAACTTAGAGATACAAGCAGGATTTGGATCGTAGATTAATAATCGAAAGTGCTGATCCTGCACCTGCTGCGGACTTTTGTCCTAGAATCTGAAATATGCACCGTTTTCTATGTATGGTCATGATTTATAAGCTCGATGATAATTAGAAGATGACGAAGCACGATGGAACTTAATTCAAAAACAGGCTACAAAGAAGGTAATGGCTGCGCTGGTTGGCCGTTGATATTATGATAATCAACTTGAGCAGGACACTACCATCTAGTCTTCCACAAACGCCCAATCCACATTCTACCCCTGTAGAACTATCACAATTGTCACTCATCTGCTTTTAGCTTACCAAATGGTACAGGAAGTCATAATGTTTAAACCTGAGAATAAATCATCGGTGATCGGTACAATTCTCGCTTTCACTCAGTCTCGCGATAACGATAGCGAGACCCTATTACGATCTACAACTACTGCCGACATCGTATTTGATGGCAGTCTCTTTGCAGACCTTGGTATGGGCCCACCAGAGCCAGCGTCGATGCTTGCGTTCGAGGCTATGCATATCACGGCAAATCAGGGTTCAGGAATCGAGCTCCCAGTCAGCGTAACAATAATCAATCCTTGAAAATTTCCCGTAGCGATGCGAAATTTGACAAGGACCGGATGTGAAATGCATTATTTAAGGTTACGGCGATGGGCTTGGCTGTGCTAGACTCCTTCCGATTATATGGTTGTGGGTGTGCACACCGCCCCGAATGTCGAAGCTGAGCAAGAAACCTGACCAATTATAAGCGTTCTAGCCCGAGGTGACCCTCTCGATGGGGATCGCTATAAAGAGCTGTCTGGCTTAGTAAGGTCTATTATTTACCATCCTAGTTTTAAAGGGTCTAAATAACATTCGAGAGAGGCACGGCTCTTCGCATAGCATTCACTAGTAGCTTGGGGAGCTAGGAGAATCGCGAGTCAGACAGTCCTTATCACGAAGCCATGGTCAAAGTGGATCAGGGAGCCTGGCCAATTGCAAGCGTCTCATTCCGAGATGCCCCTCTTGACATGAATCGGGGTGAGACCTAGGGTCGCTCTTGAGTCCTATGTGAATTGGAATAGCATGAAGAGTCCTAGCCTCAAATCTTATCATCAAGAAAGCGTTGTTGGACGGACCGGGTACACTTCGATGTTTTCACTGTTGTGGGACTACCTCTCCTTGACCTGGTCATTTCATCAATACTGAATTTGACAGACGCCATAAGTTTGACTGATTACTATTCTTGTTCATTATAATAATCGCATAGCCGCCTCCTGTATGATGTACTCAGGTTCTATTCGAGTGAGATTCCTTGTGATGAGCGTAGTTGTCGGCACGGTAACCCTGCTTTTGACACAACAAGTTTACCAGCCACATGGTCACTTTCATTTCCCTTCACGTCGTCCATAGTCTCCATTACGTCAGACGGCAGATGTAAACCCTCACAACGATGGATTTAAATCCTGCATGGAGTCTACATATAAGAACACATAGCAAAAGCTGATGTCCATCACCCTTCACAATGGAAGTTCCCGATAAACTTCGGATAATTAGCCTCCATGATATTCAAAGTGCTCATCGTCGGCGCAGGACCTGCTGGCTTGTGTCTTGCGCATTCACTTCGCCTCGCCAACATCGACTACACCATCATCGACCGTCGAAAAACTTTTGCCGATGGAAGCGGGGCGACTATTGTCCTACTCCCTCACGGGATGCGTCTTATGCATCAATTCGGCTTACTGGAAAAGACGCAACAAAATGCTACCCGTCTCGTTGACAGCGAGGATTTCGGTCGACAAGGAGAGTTATTACCAACAAAGTCCATTTTTCTTACATTAGAGGAGAAGTCAGTGATTATTCCGTTCAACAACCCAGTAGTGATACTGACATTCTCAGTCATGGTTATCCGATTATGCTCTTCAGTCGGCCGAATCTGATCAAGACACTGAGTGAGGGTATTCCCGACTTGACGAATCGATCGAGACTCGGCGGCACCATCGAGAAGGTGGACATGAATCCTAACCACGTTTTGGTCGAACTCTCTGACGGGACCGTGGAGAGAGGAAGCATCATTATTGGAGCAGACGGGGTCCACAGTACACTGCGAAAATTGATCATCATGGCCAACCCCGGAGCCCTGAATAACCAGGCGGAATTCACCGACCACTCCTTCAAGATCCTGTATGGGCGTTCTCGTGCAACTCCAAATATGAGCAGCACAAAGAACAAATTTCTTACTCGTCATAGTGACGGGTGGTTCATGCAGCTTGGCTGTGAGGATGAAGAAGGTTGCTGGGTCCTTTACGAAGCACAAGAAGACGAGAGAAGGCATGGCCCAGCTACCTTCAGCCAGACTGACATTGAGGCTTTCAAATCAAAGTACCGAAATGTTGTGTTTTCCGAACGTCACGCGTTAACCATTGGCCATATCATGGACGAGAGCACTTTCACTTACCTTGACTGGATGGATGAAGGTCTATCGACTTCATGGTCTTTCCAACGAGCCGTTTTTATCGGCGATGCGGCTGTAAAGGTCAACCCTTCCATGGCTAATGGGGGAAATATTGCCCTGGAATCTGCCGCAACGTTGGCAAACGAGATCCACACGTTGCTACAGACATCACCGGAACCGTCCCTTATAGCAGTATCTGCTGCGTTCCAGTCCTACTATGACTCAAGAAAGGTCAAGATGATGAGGGCAGACAGAGTGAATCGAACCTATGCAAGAACGAATTCTTGGCAGCATCTAAAGTCGTACTACCTTTGGCACTTGATCATGTTACTTTCCAGATGGAGAAGAACGTTTTTTCCTGATCTGATTGTGGCACCGTGGATGAGAAGGTCGAGCAAATTGGATTACGTGCAATTCGATGAGAAAGTGGCAAGAGTACCATGGCTGGATATTAAGGAGTCAAATCAGCCTGAAGGCGGGATCTGGGTCGGGCTTTGCATGGTATTCTGGCTTTTATTAGGATATAGACCTTATTGATCTCAGGCTTATAGTCTGCTTGAGATAACTGCCCGCATTTATCGTGTTCCAGACCTTTCTTGTTTGGATCAGCTCGAACTCTAACGCTAGTTGCATTACCCTAAGCTCTATGCTCCTTCTCAGTCATCTTGTTCTCCTCGAGTGCGATATGACGGGTAAGGATATAACAACTAGTCTCATATCCCGGCCCTCCTCAAGGCTTGTAGAGCCACTCTCCCGGGGAAGAGATTTAGAGTGGGTCATGTCAGCCCATTTTACAGTGATGGCTTGATGTATCGAGTGACCGGGTAGAGAAAAGGATTCTTAACAAGTAAATGAAACTTCTAGCCGGCGGTAGAGGATAAAGAGGGTCTACCTTTGACAATGACGAGTCATAACAGTCTAGGGAGGCGGGCAAGCGATTAATCAGATAAATGTAGGGCGCATTTAGAAGGCGAACTGCCGGGAGATATTTGTTAGGGGCGGTAGGCGCAAAGGAAGAGGACGCATTGTGAAGGATGCGGTAAAATCGGTCATAATGCAAAAGAAAAAAAGAAAACAGATAGTTGTCGTAGTATCCGGAGAAGAATATAGTGAATAGGTTTGATTGATTTAAAGATTTGTTGTATTTAGGCCATAATTTGCATTCTGGGTGTTGAGGTTTTCGGCTCGCATACTTATCTGGCCCACATGCCTATCCTATAGGTTAGCATCAGAGCCGCTCCTGTCCAAGTAGCCTGATAGATCTACAGTTCTAGGTATCTGTCGTTATCTCGGATGTATCCCCATACGCACGTGCATTCGATTTGACGGCGCATTTCTAGCTTGGAAGCTTGTTGATCTATGTTAAGCTAGAGAATATAACCTTATAATTCAACGTACATACAGCGGGATACTGAGGATAATCCCCGGCGTGTCTTCCATGCGCACGGGAATAAGAGAAAGACCACCGTTCAACATCTGATAGCAGCTCGTATAACGCGAAAGAGAGTGTCAATAAGTAACTTTGACAAATATCGTCCTACCCTTTGCCCCCATTTGATCACGTAAATCTCCTACATGTTCTAGGAACTGCTTAATGCCTGCACACCAAGTTAAGTTCCTTCAGCATTTCGCTTGTTTGCTTCTGACTAAGGGCTGTTTGCCCGCGAAATCCGATGCTCTTGACCCGTGCTCATTTCAAGGCAAACAGCCGTTGTGCCATCCATCTCGTGAACTGGTGCCATTTGAGCACCACCAGTTACCTGAACGTAAGAAGGAAGACCTGGACTTTGAGGAGGGATCGAGCTGATGTTCGAAAACCGGGTGTAGGATTGAGGATGTTCAAACTCGGCTGTCTCTGTGAATTGCCCTTTGTACTGACCCACGGGAACACTGGGGGAATGCTGTTGCTCGGGAACGGGTGAAGGCAAGAAGGTGTCTATCCCTATGTCAGCAGGCTATCACTCGAGGTCGTGAAAACATCAAATCTCACGTTGAAAGCTCCCTGGAGGAGATTGCATCGCAAACGTGCCCGAGTGCTGGAAATTGCCAGGAGTATTCGAAGGTTGATATGATACAGGCGCCACATTAAGCTGATGTATATCACCTTTCTTCTTCTGCCGCGGCCTCCACCAAAACAGCCAAGCAACGACAATGATGATAAGCAGACCGCCCACTCCTGCACCCACAGCGATCCCAATAATGCTGCTAGCGCTCAAGCTACTGTCCCCTGTGTGGGTAGGATGAGAAGTGCCAGAGGTGTTAGAGGCTGTCACAGAAGTTGCTACATCTGTCGACGTGGCAGTAGAAGAGTTCCTAGGGTAAAGAAATTCACTCCTGAGCATGTCATCCGATGACAACTTTGCTGGGATGAGACCAGCCGTGGGACATCCATCCCGCCCGCAAGCATTCTGACTGCAGCACCCCATGAATGGTGGGCTGCTTGACGCGCAGACGTACCAATTATCGGCTCCTTGAGAATGGTTGCAGTCTTGTACGGGTATCCTTTCATAGGAACTGGCGTTGAAGCTTGTGATGCGTAGATCTCCGTCCGCACAGGTGCCATTCTTGGTACCGCAGGGGTCACTGGTGCAACATCCAACAAATCGAGAGCTATTGCCCTCGCAAGTGTAGAATTCCCCGCCATCAGGGCAGTCGATCCCAAAAGCTTCCTTGGCGCTGGACATATTGGATACTGAAAAAGGTTCTCTGCTGTGAATATCCAGGCCTTCTGGGGCAACTATAACCTTGGAACTGATGTGGTGAATCAGAGGTTGGTAACTGCTGTGATGTATACGAAAGAGTGAGAAGAGGAAGGTTGCTGAACCAAAGATTCAATGGCTCTCAGGAACGAGTAAGCTAATATTGGATGTCCTGGTCGTGTAGGGCAACGTCAATAAGTAAGCATAAGTTATGTGGGGCATGTGGAAGGCTCAGACGGTCGACATACATAGTTAATTTCTTGGCGAAGAGGATGATCGAAGATTAATCCTATGGGTGTCCTACATGAAGATCTTCATTTTCTCCACTTTATCTAGATCGACCAAGGTAACATGTATGATTATGCTGTTCTTGTATGTTGTTTGTTTCTTCCTCGTTCGTTGCTTTCAATGATAAGCGCATATTGTGGGTGAGGACTACAATGGTATAGTTTTCTCAGAAATCTACCATGCTTTTATCGTCGCTTCAATTTGAGAGTTCTAAGCCCGCCTGCAAAAAAGTTAATGTTGACCCTTCTGTCCTGTAATTCAATAATACTTTTAGTTTGAGGTTGTGCATGTCCATACCTTCCGAAAGTTACGGGCCATAAACCATTTCATGGTCTTGTGGGTTACCATTCTTTGCGCTTCAATCGTACGCTACAGATGAGCTGCTGAGTCCTGCTGTAACTAGGACGTAACTACGATGCGCGCGCACGGCTGTGCATACGCGAGTGGGCTACCTAGCTCGCTGCACATTCGCTGAGTGCGTTTGGGGGGCGAAGCATGAGATCACCATAAGCTTCCACGATTAGAGATGTCTACGCCCTCAATCAAGAGGGGTATCTCGGGATAAGATTGTCGTGATTGGTTGTAGCTTCGAGTCGATGTGGACTATCTGTTCTGTCCAACCATATCGCACTAGTGATACTCTAAAGGCTTTGTGGAGTTAATAATGCTTAGTGCATGCGTATTCATCCTGTGGATACGATCCCTCGTTCCATAGGGACTAGCGTCTGTGCGGCTCGGTCCAATTGCAAGCTGATTAGGTGAGCTATAACCAACGGCACTTGAGACGCAGCCCTCAAACCCAGTCGTTCATATCGGATTATGATTACTGATACACAAGATTACGCTACTTCTGCTCGGTCTAATTATTTCGGTAAGCGGTAGATTAGCATAGTAAGCTTAATTTCGTAGCCCCCTATTTTTACTATCTATTTTTTACTAGGAATTAGGCTTTTACTCTTGAAGGATGGATGATTAGTCCTAGTTCTTACTGAGATTGTTACTGAACGTCGTTGAGGAAATATGTACACACCCTTGGTCGGATTACTGACACTACTATTATGAGCTCAGACCGCGATATGCCGCGTTTGACTTATGACCTGGAAGAAGCCTGTCCCAGGGAGAAGAAACCCCCAGGCTGGCCTCAACTTGGGCCTCTAAATTAAGTATGAGTAAGGCTGTTAAATCTTACCCGCCGCTCTGACTTACATGTTTACATCTTAAGATGGATATTTTGACCGGAGGATCTATCGAAAATACTTCTAATTTTGTCTACACCTATGCCTCCTGACCTTTTAATATAGTTGATCACTCGTACCCACCTCAGAGTGACAGGCCTTCCTTTAATCTCAAGGGTTGTTTTAGGCTTCATGTAGTAGTTTCTTCTCAGCCTCGCCCCTGCTTGCGCTTGCGCCATGAAATTCAGTGCAAGCCGTCCCAAAGATACAGAGGGCTTCATTATGGTATGCCCCTTGGTTCCACAACAGAACTCGGGGCGTAGCGAAGTATCTGTTCCGGCGTTGGTAAACTTTGGGGCTGTAAGGCATCGTGTTTAAATTATTATGTATCATAAACCTTATATATTTTTGACCTATAACTCCTCCCTCGAACCTTACGAATTCCCCCGAAACCTTCGACAGGTTAACTCACCCTAATAAACAGATTAACTTTTATCCCTAATATAAATATATAGCCCCCTAAGTCACCCTTTAACTCATTATTAGTCTTCTAGACTATACCATAACTATATTAATACCGCTATCTAGGCCTTATTTTACTTTAACTTAGCGATAATCTTATCTTGCTATTTATATATATTATTAATAAGCTTCTTTAGCTCTAGCCTCTCTTAGCAGCGAATAAATAGCTTAATATAATAAGAAGCCCTAAGGTTATTTAATATATAGATAAAGATATTATATCTAAAGAGAGCTAGTCTTATATAATCTAAGTCGTCTAGGTCGTTATATTAGAGTTAATAAGCTTAAGGGATTATACTATTATACTTAATAT